>OY744533.1:89385714-89658214 GCA_963556195.1 Sepiola atlantica
CTACTTGGACAGCAAGTATTGAATACTTGTGAAACTGTTACATAAAGAAGGGTTTCTGAGAGATACAAGAGACTCTGATTGGTTGGGCAAGATCGCGTGTAGCCAGGCCTGGCATGGCACGTCTTACCGCAAAAAAAAAACAACAGGAGGCGGTTTTGACCTCTATTTTTCTTTTTAAAGAACTGTTTTATGGCCATCCAATATTTGTTTAAATTATTTTTAAATTGATATAAAATTCTCGGTCATACACAAATAATATACTTCAGGTATCAGAAAACCGATAAAGCTAATCAAAAACTTATCTGCAATTTACATTGAAAGGTTAGGGTTAGGGTAAGCAATGATTTCTATTGAAAACCCAGCAAATTTGAGGACCCCAAAGGGGTAGTTTCAGTAAAATCTTTTTTCTTCCTTTTTTTTTTTTTTTTTTTTTTTTTTTAGTCATATTGTCATACTAATCTGCAGAGTCGGTGCTTGCTACCCCGAACCTAACCCTAACCCTAACCCGACTACTGGACTTGAAACTTTGTACTTACTATCATCATTTGGTATAATGCTCTGCTTCAGGTGAACAAAGTGAGTCAATTATTGTAGTCTTCTGATGTTACTATCGACATTAGGATCGAAGAGATTAAAAAACTTACAGATTTCTTCAAGACTATTAAAAAAAATGGTTCCGCTTCCACTATGTCAACAGCGTGTGAAATTGCTGAAGAAATGGTTTTTGAATACAAGTCCCCGCAAAGAACAATTTTATGAAGACATTTTTATTTCTTTTGTTGACCAGGGTTTTTTTCTTTTGTTTTTTGATGTACTAATGGGTCACTGTCTATCAAGAACCAAAGGTCACTCGAGGATAAGGGTTAGTGGGCGGTGAGACATCGCCTTGAGGATTGCTGACGCTGGTTGAAACCGGTCAGAATTTGATTATTTAAAAGAACGGCTCAACAAGAATTTGTTAACATTGGACTTAAAAACAACCAATACTCAGCTGAGAAGCAGCCCCGTGATATTGTGTTCCAGAGACGGGTAGATTTTGGAAAGAAACTTTGCTCATGGAAGTTTCATTTGGTTTTAGGTACAAAGAGGAAGAAGGGGAAATTATTGATAGTGGTCGTAGCTAGACGAGTTTTTGTTGTGAATGTTTTAAACAGAGAACCATAGATTGTAGCTCAGTCGAGCATCTACCATCGAAAATAACGATAGAGCAGAGAAAGACTAGTAACATCTCTTCTGTGAGAAAGAGGATATATGGAAGAGAAAGACATCCCCTACTAGATTTCGCAGTCGATTTTGTTCTCTGTCAAGACAGGTAAGGGTGCTCTGAGCGGCACCTCCCCAAATGTGGCAACAGTACTCCATGTAAAACCATGTTGCCCCACTTGACGACCGTCAACCCCAACGTTGTATGTCCGTGACCTTATTCTCGTCTTCATCGTCTAGCCGAGTCGTCTATCCACTGATGAATCGTCGAGGGCACAGCACTGGTCCACAAGTTAAATAAAAGCAACACAACTCTCGAGAAAGAACACAAACACATATACGTTGTTTATAATTTAGTTGGAATTATGAGTGTGTGACACCGTCGCGGACTGTCGATACCCCTATTGCCGTTACTCAAGTCGTCAGCTCATGTCATCGTTTTCTAGGTCCGATCCGCTCTCTCGGTAGGTTCGATCCCTAACTGCTCGGCTTCTCTCCGAAACCCAAACTCGTTAACTTTTTGTCATAAACCTTACTGTTGTCAAACTGTCGTAAAACTAACTTACCTTACTGTCGTAAAACGTTGTCACTCCTAAATGTCGTGTCTGGTATTCTTGTCTGAATCACCTGTCCTAAACAATGGAAACGGACCACTCCAGCATTTTCTTTTGTCTCTGTCGATGAGTCACTTCCTATCCTCGCGGCCTTCATTATATCATATCCATCCTAATACGTATTTGACTCTTATACAGCTAGAGGATTGTGTCAAGACTGAAATACTTTCTGGAGTAGTAAAATAATTTAACCATTTTTCCAGCAACCTTAGCAACAGATTTGATGTAAGTCTTTTATTTCAGTTCTTGGGTGAAGATCAGTCCTAAAAGCTTGTCAAAGCAGAGGGCTTCCTTAAGAAGAGCGACATTCATTTCAACTGGGACAAAGTGAGGATCTGAGTGTTGACGGTGAAAGGAGAGATGCTTGGTTTCAGATGTATTAAAAGTAACCAGCCAACTTTTTCTCCCGTTGCATTACGTACTCCAGGTTGAAAGAGAGAGAATCAGAAAGATTTTGATCATTAATGCTTTTCGAAGTGTTGCCATAGACGGTTTTGTCATCTGTATAGATGTCAACGAATGATCTTAGGATGTGATTTCGGAGATCGTTGATGAAGACTAGGAAGAGGGTTAGGCCTTGAATAGATCTTTGAGGCACACCGGCATTGATGCTACGAGCTTCGGACTTTTGCCCATTAACGACTAAGACATTTCCAGATATTCCATAGCTCGGAAGTTTGTGAAGCAAACCGTTGTGCTAAACACTATCAAAAGCCTTTGATATTTCAAGAGCTATTGCTCAGAAAACGTAGACTCTTGTCAATAAATTCACTGATCCTGTGTAATGTTACAGTCAGCATGTCAGCTGTTGATCTTGCCGGACGAAATCTATATTGCTTTTCACTGAGTAGATTGTTTTTGCTGGAGTGGTTGACAACTCCTTGATTTATCGCAGATTCAAACAATTTTACTCATGACACACAGGAGAATGATTGGTCTGTACTGAGATGCAGAAAACCGATATCCAGTAGTTTTAAATACTGGGCAGACTGACGAAGCATTTCTCCTTTAAGCAACGTTTGAAAAAGCTTTGTAAGAATAGGAGCTAGTTCCGGTTGCAGCTTCTGATGCACTGATTGGAATGTTGTCAGGCTCAGTTGCCTTGCTGGCATCAAGTTTTATGCTGCAAATGCATTACAGTGAGAAAAAAGACGCCAGTAGAAATATTTACTGATGTCTTTTTTAAGAAACAACTCTAAATTCACTTTGTTTTCATGGTACTTGAGACGGAGTGTCGTCTCTTGGACTGATGGGCGATCAACCTCGGTGTTTAGTGAAAACTTACTTTTTGAAGGCTTTCTTCAGACTATTTTAGTGCAACAATTGTTGTTCTCTAAAATGAATTCCAGAATGTTCCGCTTATTTTGCAGGGGTCATCAGAACATTTCATTTTTCGGCCAAATATTTGTTTCCCTCATTGCACAAGTGAATTCTGAGTTTTCTTGGCAGCAAAGAAATTGGATGCTAAATCGAGAAGCAATTAACTTTATTGACTTGATTTTCCCACATCGCGATGATGGAATATGTTTTTTTTTATTCAGCAATTTAAGCAGTCAAATACATGTTCGACGATCTCCGAGATGGGGTGTTCGTATTTGAAGATAAATAATGTAAATAAATAACAACTGCACCTCATCTAAAAAAAATATCTATTTTACTGTTATATAGTTAGTACTCTCTCTTTCTCTCTCTCTCTTTTTTTCCCTCCCTCTCTCTCCCTATTTTTCCCCTCCCTCCCTCTCTCCCCCTCTTTTTCCCCCTCTCTCTCCCTCCCTCCCTCTCTCTCCCTCTCTTTTTCTCCCTCTCTCTCTCTCTCTTTTTCTCCCTCTCTCTCTCTCTCTTTTTCTCCCTCTCTCTCTCTTTTTCTCCCTCTCTCTCTCTTTTTCTCCCGCTCTCTCTCTTTTTCTCCCGCTCTCTTTTTCTCCCGCTCTCTCTCTCTCTTTTTCTCCCGCTCTCTCTCTTTTTCTCCTTCGCTCGCTCTCTCTCTCTCTCTTTCTCCTTCGCTCTCTCTCTCTTTCTCCTTCGCTCTCTCTCTCTTTCTCCTTCGCTCTCTCTCTCTTTCTTCTTCGCTCTCTCTCTCTCTCTTTCTCCTTCGCTCTCTCTCTCTCTCTTTCTCCTTCGCTCTCTCTCTCTCTCTTTCTCCTTCGCTCTCTCTCTCTCTCTTTCTCCTTCGCTCTCTCTCTCTCTTTCTCCTTCGCTCTCTCTCTCTCTCTTTCTCCTTCGCTCTCTCTCTCTCTCTCTTTCTCCTTCGCTCTCTCTCTCTCTCTTTCTCCTTCGCTCTCTCTCTCTCTCTCTTTCTCCTTCGCTCTCTCTCTCTCTCTTTCTCCTTCGCTCTCTCTCTCTCCTTCTCTCTCTCTCTCTCCTTCTCTCTCTCTCTCTCTCTTTCTCCTTCTCTCTCTCTCTTTCTCCTTCTCTCTCTCTCTTTCTCCTTCTCTCTCTCTCTCTTTCTCCTTCTCTCTCTCTCTCTCTCTTTCTCCTTCGCTCTCTCTCTCTCTTTTTCTCCTTCGCTCTCTCTCTCTCTTTTTCTCCTTCGCTCTCTCTCTCTCTTTTTCTCCTCCTCTCTCTTTCTCGTATATATATATATATATATATATATATATATATATATAAGACAAAACAAAACATTTCATACTTCCCACGTTCAATGCAAACATAAAGTTGATACCAAAATTATAAATCACTGTACCCTTATCTCTATGTATATAAAGTTAGGTATATATATGTTTATATATTTGTGTCTACAAGAGTTAACTTCGAAACTAATTAAATGATCAATATGAATTTTGGAACACAGCTATTAGGCATAAGGGTTGGAACGTGGGCTATATTTTGTTTCATGTAAAAGGGAACGTGGAAGCCCTTCATGAAAATTCAGATGTTTACAATAGGTATAAGACATCAATTATTAAATATTCCCCAAATGTTAGTTTCTTTAAAATATTTAAAAGGGTTTTAGGGGGCACAATCTCCCATTTGAAAACTCAATTATCAGAGTTGCATTAAATTTGATGCAAAGTCATTAGAAACCAATGGAGCAAGATTCCTTGGATTTCAATTTCTTTTTAAGACCCCTTTTAGTAGACATTTTTTAGAATCAAAATCATGGCATGTATTTTGATCAAAATTGGAACACGGTTTCTAGACTTATATCTTGATTTTAATCTTTGTAAGGGGTCATAAAAGTGGTGCAAAACTGTTATTTTTGGGTGAATTTTACCCGTCCTGGGACGGGTATTCTTCTAGTGATTGTATATAGCAATAGCAAAACTTGGGACAAGTATGCTCATCAAATGCTGTTTCAGAGTTTTTCCAGATTTTAGACTAGTTGTCATTGAAGACAAGTTCAGTCTACACTATTATTTTACCCATAGCTGAGGAAAGGAGAGATGGATTCATACCTTTCCTAAGGATATTAGTAAAAGTGATGCAATAACCCTGACTGAGCCCACTATCCGCACCAGTAACTGATACACCCCATCATCCCCACCACACACACACACACACACACACACTTGATCTAAGCAATCAAATCTACTTCCTGTTGATTAGGCCACAGCTGACCCTGGGATCGAACCTTGTCAATTGTACCTAATAACCTTGTGTTTAGCAAACTATATCTACACTTGACGTTAAAAGCATATTACTGCTAAGTTATAAGTAATGCAAGGAGCAGTGGTTGAAGTTGAACAAAATGCTTCCAATTTTCCTTCAAGTCTTTATATTTTAAAGTACAAGTATGATTGACTTGTTTGCTATTATTTGCTTTGAATATAGCCCCCAAAAGCATATTAGTACTTGATTTTTTGAATCAAGGTCTGATGTAGGAAATGTTGTCTGCTTGGTTGTATAAACAGTTGCAGTTGCGTCGCTGGAAAAAGATTCAAAATACAGTTTGTTGAAAATTTAACAACTGTAAAATATATTCAAAGCATCAATATTTTTCATTACATATTTTGCACAAGAACCGAAATGAAATATTCCCCCCCCCCCCCATCCTTAGCTACATTACTGAGGTTGTAGGGCCTCGGTGACCTTTCCGGCCCTCTTTTTTCTCGCATCCAAAACTCAACTCTTTTTAAATTTATTTTTATTAGAAAAGTCTTCTTTCATTGACAATCCCAATTAGTCGCCTGAAATGACAGTTTGACCAACGGTATTTTTACCCATCTGTATTCGCAAATAAATGTCAGAAAATAAATCAAGATTTGACATGACTTGTCACAAATAACTGTCCCATCTCAAATGACTTATTCATTAATCTTATCATCCGCAGACACAGTGCACATATTCATATTGTCGCATCAGGCTCACATTTGTGACGGACACCCGCATCGTTTTTACATCATGGTCAATTCAGACACTTTCCCATCAGCCCTACTTTCAGTTTGCTTTAGAAAATCGAGTATAAAAATGTGTCTCGATTTTTTTCTCCTTCCCCTTTTTGCCTACTTATTTAATTGCATGACTTATCTAGATCATAATGATCTTGTTCCTATCTTAGTATGACCATTATCACCTGTAATGCAAACTATTTTAATATTTATTTGATGTCGTTAAAGTTTTTTTCTTTTTTAGTTTTTTGTTTCATTTTAGTTTTTTGTTTCATTTTAGTTTTTTTTTCTTCATTTTAGTTTTTTTTTCTTTTTAGTTTTTTTTCTTTTTAGTTTTTTTTTTCATTTTTTTGTTTTCATTTTAGGTATTTTTTAGTTTTATTTGTTTCTTTTTAGTTTTTTGTTTCTTTTTAGTTTTTTGTTTCTTTTTAGTTTTTTGTTTCTTTTTAGTTTTTTGTTTTTTTCAAGCCTAATATTTCAGTGAATTAATATTTATATTAATATATTTTTTAATATTTGTTTTAAAATCATTTTTTAATTTGGATTATTTGAATTACTTGTACTACTATTCGATTTTGGTTGTTATATTTACGACGTTTCAGTCGATCTAATCTAGTAATGCAAACTATTTTAATATTTATTTGATGTCGTTAAAGTTTTTTTTTCTTTTTTAGTTTTATTTTTCATTTTAGTTTTTTTGTTTCATTTTATTTTTTTTTTCTTCATTTTATTTTTTTTTTATTTTTATTTTTTTTTATTTTTAGTTTTTTTTTCTTTTTAGTTTTTTTTCTTTTTAGTTTTTTTTTTCTTTTTAGTTTTTTGTTTCTTTTTAGTTTTTTGTTTCTTTTTAGTTTTTTGTTTCCTTTTTGTTTTTTTCTAAGCCTAATATTTCAGTGAATTAATATTTAAATTAATATATTTTTTAATATTTGTTTTAAAATCATCTTTTAATTTGGATTATTTGAATTACTTGTACTACTATTCGATTTTTGGTTGTTATATTTACGACGTTTCAGTCGATCTAACCTATACTCTTCTTCAGGTGCATTTTTTCGAACTTGGAAACAGAATTTCAAACTGAACTTTTATTAAATCCACGGGGTAGATTGTCCTATTCCATCAGCAATGAAACGAAAGTTACATTGACCGAAACATTATGAACATAACCACCAAAATTAAAACGGCAGTCGGAATAAATCAAATAATACAAATTATCAATCCTTGTCGCTAAAATTATGAAAAATAATTTTTTGATTTTTACTAGATAAAATATGATAAATATACTTTGGAAAAAAGTACAAATATTAATTTGAAAAATGTCTTTAATTTCTCTTCATTATAATATAGCTATGCCGATGACAGGCAAATATATTATTAAGAAGTTTAAAATGAACAAAAAAGAACAAGACAATTCCGATACATATGTAAGGGGGAATAATAATACCGTGTAATTTGCACAGGTCCAACAAGTCTGCGTAATCATATCGCTGCTGCTTCTGCCATCGGTGTTGTATTCTGCAGCATTGATGCCACTTAATCTTCCGTCTACTTTTGTTTTTATGGCACGGCTCAATGAAGTTGAATAAACGGCAGCGGCGAAGCGGCAAATCAAATCCTTGTAGATTGGCATTGCTTTTCTTCCGTTCACTTTAGCTCATTGCATCTGCCTTTTCAGATAAATGGGGAAATATTACAAAGACTTTATTAAGGACACTTGAGCTAACTATCGCTGCTGTCGGAAATCGCGAAGAGACGACACGCGCACTCGTAAGCAACTCCTCGGTCTGCGTGTTATTAGTATGAACGCGGATGTTCAAGCATCAATCTAGGGTTTGCATGGCAGATTGAGCACACAGGCGTCATGAATTTCTCTCATTGGGAGGAGAGATTCAGAAGAGAGGGTAGATGATGGAGTGTGCATTCGACCCCTTTTCACAATCTCCTCGGGTTATGGGGAACAAATCAAATTTGAGAAGCGAGTCGCAGCAGCAAGGGCAGTCAGCACAAGTATCGATCACTGACTGGAGCACTTTGCCGGATGAACGAGCAATAAGATCCAACAGATGTTCGAATCCAATATTTAGTTGCGTATTTATTTTGCTCGTGATATTTTTTAAACATATTTTTTTAGAGAGAAAAATAAGTGTAATTTTGAAAAGATGTCATTTCAAGTAACTTTCATTTGAGGAATAACATTAGAAGTATAACTGTACATGACAGCAACATCTTTATGTACATGTTCATATATTTTTATGTATAGGATTCACTCCTAAACTAATCGATCATTATGAATTTTGGAACATAGCTGCTAGACGTAAGGAGTCGTAATGTGGGCCATATTTAGTTTAATTTTGTTTTATAGAAAGGACGTAAAAGAGAGTGGAAGTCTTTTGTAAAAATTCAGATACCTCCAATTTTTTTTCGAAATTTTAGCTAGGTATAGACGTCAATTAATAAATATTATCTAATTTTTACTTTCTTTCGAGTATTTTAAAGAATTTTTAGAGGGCATAATATGGGCACAACTTCCCATTTGAAAAATTCAAATATTTCAGATTTGCATTGAATTTGATCTATAGTAATTAGACGTGAATTAAGTAAGATTCCCTGAATTTCAGTCTCTTTTTAAGACCCCTTAAGCTTGAGCCTTAAATTTTAAACATTTTCTAGAATCAAGATCATGTAATGGATTTTGATCAAAATTGGAATAAGGATTCTAGACATAAGGTTTAGTATCATACTATCTTGATTTTAATCTTTGTAAGGGGGACATAAAAGTGGTGCAAAACTGTACTGCTTAAGGAATTGAAGAGGACTTTGTTTTCCATCAGTTTCTGACAATTTCTTTCACTCTTTAATTTAAAAACATAAGTGAACAGCGATAACGCCATGCACTTAACATCAGACCATATTGATTCGGAAGAAATACTCGCTTCAATTATTTCAAATGTCTTTCTGCTTAAGCCTAATCTAAAGAATATGTCAACTTTTGCAAAAGTCAAATCAGCATGTTGTAAAATTACCTTGTTTTTTTCTTTTTCTTTTCCTTCAAGAATAAAAGACAAAATAATCTTGAGATTATATTTTTCTGACTTGAATTTATTCCTAATTAAACTCTCTTTCCTCAACAGAATTTTTTTTCACCATCTGAAATACCATTCCCCCCCCCCCCCCTAAAATATGTCTTTACTAAAATAACCCATGACTTATAAGTTGACATTTGTTCTTGGAGGTATTTAGAATCGGATTTGTTTTTTTGCTTGATAAATATTTTTTAAGAATCATTTTTATAAGAAACTAGCAGGGCTACCTGGCATTGCCCAATATTGAATAAGGAATCTCGCACCCAACAGAGGTCACCGCCCAACCCGTAACACCATATTGCCTTCTTTATTCTTATTTTTATATTTTATAACATTCAATTTGTAGAGTGGGGTCCAAGGATGCCCTCTGCATTGATTGAGTGGGAGAGGGTGTAAGTAAACTGACAAAATATATTTCGGTAAATTCTAAGTCTTAACCCCCTCCGCCTCTCTACCTTTGGGGCACACCAGGCGTTTCTCAGGAATTAATGAAGACCAATGTGCACCCCAGCTCCCAGCCCTGAACCCCTTAATAACATCTCTATTCTTATGTTTCAATTTCTATAATTTTTAGGTTATAAAATAGAACGTTGCATTTCCTTTTTATGGATGTCAAGCATGAATGCAAACCTTACGATAATGTTTCTTCTTTGATCAAAATAAAATATACTTATTCAAGTGCCCTGGGTAATGTAGTTTCAGAATATATATATATAATCATGGACGGTGGCACCGGGGGAGGGGGCTCAAGCCCCCTCACTTTTTTACTCCCCCCCCCCCCCACTTTACGGTTATCAATAATTAAGTTGATATGCATGTGTTTAACCGCCCCTCACTTTTTAGGAGACCCCCCCCACTTTTATAACTGTCCCGCCGGCCCTGTATATATATATATATATATATATATCATCATCCTGATGAAGTCTTATAAATAAAGACGAAACGTTGATGTACACATAAAAAACATCCAGTTTTTGGTTTTCCTTTTTCATTTTACCATCACGTCGGATTACCTTCATCCTTCTCTTCCCATATATATATATATATATATATATATATATATATATATATATATATATATATATTGGGGGAGGGGGGGGGGGGGTTCTAGCTCCATTTTCAAGTTAGAAATAAAATAAAATAAAGTTGTCCGGCATAAACACAGACTCCACAGTATTATTGTTCTTTCTTTGGGCAAAATGAAATATTTTTATCCAAGTACGCTGGGTAATGTAGTTTCAGTATATATATATATATATATATATATATATATATATATATATATATATATATATATATATATGTCATCTAGGTAAGGTTTTTATCCACAGGGTAAAAATTCGGAAAATCTTTGTTTATCTAATAGTACTTATTTAGTGTGTATGTATGTATATATATATATATATATATATATATATATATATATATATATATATATATATATATATATATATAACGACCGAAAAGTTTTTTCTTAAAAAAAAAAAAAAAATGGGGGGAACACATTTTATATTCCTATACGTAAACAAACAAGAAATAAATAAATAAAAAATATGAACATTTATATATTTTTTACATTAATTTTTTATATATATATATATATATATATATATATATATATACACTTTTAAGCATCCTTTATTTTTATTTTTTTAAGATTAGTGAATGAGTATATAAATTACTACGTTTAAATTCTAGCTCTCATATATATTTCTCCACTGTCTTTTTAAAATTCTTCTCTTTCCCCAGCTTTTTTGTTCATTTGCTCTTGACACCCAAGGATGATTCGACAAAAAATCGAAACCGTTCGTGAAACCTATGAAACATTTATTAATTCTTTTGATTTTAATGCAAAAAAGACCATAAAAAAATTGAAAAAATTAAAAACGTGTAATTAAACAAACGAATTCTGTTATTTTTAACAATGTTTGCATAAATGAGAAAATGCTGCCTCAATACAAACAATATATATATATATATATATATATATATATATATATATATATATGATAACAACTGTATCTTCATTAGTGGGTATAAATTATATGAGTTGAGCTGCCTGTCTCTGTCTATGAGTGTGTGTTTGTCATTATGAACAACTATTTTATGGTGACTTCCTTTTATTTTCCTTTCTGTGTTTGTGTCTCGGAGATTGAACAGAGAAATGAGAATGTTTAGGTGAGCCTCAAAAGCTGTAAACTACATTTATTGATCGATTTATTTGGTAGGAGTCTATCTGCACTGGCTGCAAATATTTATTCATATTGATTTTTAGTGATGGTCAGAAGTGGCTGGTTGGCTTACTGACAATCCCTCCTTCCCCCCCCCACCTTACTTTTATGAGATTTAATCTTCTAAAAGTAGATTGTATTTAACAGGAAGACCGGTTGTTACATTCATATATACATTAATATTAATCGCATACATTACCCGCAGGCTGGAAAATGAAACAAAATAACTATCAATGAAAAGAAAGCACACTCCGCCTCTTAGGGTAGTCACTTCAGGAGACGGGTTTGAATCCTGGTAAGGGTTCTGCGTTTGCCTCCGATGTTTCGCATTTGATAAACGGCCTTTTCGTTAAATACAATGTATCTACTTTCAGAACA
This sequence comes from Sepiola atlantica, assembly GCA_963556195.1. Lineage (NCBI taxonomy): Eukaryota > Metazoa > Mollusca > Cephalopoda > Sepiida > Sepiolidae > Sepiola > Sepiola atlantica. The sequence goes on from OY744533.1 coordinate 89,397,555, forward strand.
TTTCAATATATATATATATATTTATTTATTTTATACGTACATAAAAGTAATCCATGGACACATGTTTCTGGCTCAAAGCCGTCATCAGCGTGGCTTACTTAGACAAGGATCGAACCTTCGATATTGATGTCTATAGTCCAGCGTTTTACCATCAGACCAAGACGCCCTGTCTAGAAATATGTACGATTTTTATCACCTAAATATTTAATGTATTTGTATGTAATTATTTTTTATTAGTGATTGCAGCGTTCGTTGTTTTTTTTTGCTCACTACTATTTTGATTGTTCCACTTCCTAAGTGATTAAGATGCAGAAAATTGCATTATTAGTCGCCCTTAACTTTATAGGACGTATTTTTCATTAATATATATATATATATATATATTTTATTTATTCTGTGAGCCAGAACACGTGTCTATGGATTACTTTTATGTACGTATAAAATATATATATTAACGAAAAATACGTCCTATAAAGTTAAGGGTGACTAATAATGCAATTTTCTGCCCCAAAAAATCAGAAATCATAACAGCACAATTAAATCCTACCTCGTGTGTCCGCTCCTCCCGTGACTGAGGCGGCTGGAATTCAAGTTTCACAACAGCACGAAGAATATTTTGAATTTGAAGAAAGACCCTTCATTAAGATGTTGACGTCGCCTTTTCCTCTTCGAGCGGTGGAGGACATTTCGGGCTACGGACATCTGGAGCCTTTGGAATCAATTTTATTCTTTACACGTGCTCTGTCGCCTTTGAACTAACTGACTTACCTCGCTTGTTCCCTCTCTCTTTGAGCCATGTGACGTCACGTCTGCTTCCAACCACAGCAGGTTGAGGTGACATTTGAGTACATACTCGCTGACCCTATGACCCAGGTTTCCTGTGTACGTGTCAACGCCGTCTTGCGAACCCAAATCATCAGATGAATACGAGCAAACGTACCCTTTTACTATTTAACACACATTGTGTGATTTTTCGATTTTCAATCTAATCACTGGACCCTGACTGTAGGATCGATCAACGGTAAGGGAGATAAGTAAACTTAACAAATACGCACCACTTATGTTGTCAATATACGTGTATTTGTATTGTAAGTAAAATAAAACAAAAGCAAGAAAAAAGTGATATACACACATTAAAATAATCTAGGACGTTTTGGTCCATGGTCGTTTTTCATGTTAAAAAAAAATGTTTAATGAATTTTACTTAAAATATTGTAATCGTTGTAATCAAGTAACTTTGTCAAAATATTTTTTTTTTTAATATTTATGTTGCTCTGAACAAAATAACTTTTTTATATTTTGATTATGTTTTAAAAATGAATTAAAATAAATCTTTTAAAAATTTTGAATGAAATAAGCTAGCTTAATCTAGTATTCTTAATTTTTACTTTTTTTTTTTTCATATCCCAAAAGTCCTCCCTGGTGATACCAGATCAGGCTGCCCTGTGGCTCCCTGAGACGAAATTCACCTACATTGACGTTTTTTTTTTTTTTTTTTTTTTTTTTTGTAAAACTTAATTATGTTCTACAAAACCAAAAACAAAAGCCCCTCTCCCTTTCTCCCTCCCCTTTTTTATTTTATTTTTAGAACTTGAAGCATAAATCTTTTACTATAATGACCAGATTCGGCATTAAATAACCCAAAAAGGGTTGATATGCCGTAAAACAAAACTACCAGACCAAAAACGATGATTAAACATTTGAAGATATAAAGAACTTGAAGCATAAAAACTTTTACTATAATGACCAGATTCGGCATTAAATAACCCAAAAAGGGTTGATATGCCGTAAAACAAAACTACCAAACCCAAAACGATGATTAAACATTTGAAGATATAAAGAACTTGAAGCATAAAAACTTTTACTATAATGACCAGATTCGGCATTAAATAACCCAAAAAGGGTTGATATGCCGTAAAACAAAACTACCAAACCCAAAACGATGATTAAACATTTGAAGATATAAAGAACTTGAAGCATAAAAACTTTTACTATAATGACCAGATTCGGCATTAAATAACCCAAAAAGGGTTGATATGCCGTAAAACAAAACTACCAAACTACCAAAAGTCCTCCATTGAAAAAATATGACTGCCAAACAAAGAATATAGGAAATAAATGAAGGATAACTAGAAACGTTGGTTGCATGTAGCGAATCCAAAAAGGCTTACATTTCAATTTGGATTTTACTTTTATTGGGGGGAAAAAGATGAAGCAATTAAAAATACTTAACATGTTTTACATATGTTTTCATTAAAAGAAAAAAAAACAATCTATGCGAATGTTTAAATATTAGATATGTGCGTTTTATGACAACAAAAATAAATCAGTTTTATACAGTATTTTCAAAAATATTCCAAAATATTCTAATCAAATGAAACAAAAATAGGGAATCTAAGTGATAAAAAATAATTATCCAATAAAAAAACAATTTTTTTTTTCTTTACTTTTCTGTGTAAAATTAGTATTTATTTAGCTAAGCTTACAAATAAAGCTCTTTGAAGATAATTGTTTCTCACAAAAGTTGAATGTGTTTGATAATTTGAAATGAATCCTTTGTAGTTTCCTGTTCAACTATATGGAGGACACTCACCTACCAACTTGTACATTTTCTGTTAAGTGTTGCAATCAAAGCAGCTGAGATTTGTCTACTTGTGTTAGCTTCCTCTGATGCCTACCTCGCTGAACAAAATTGTAGCATTCAATAGTTTGTCATTTTCATTAGTTAGAATCTGTTTTAAGCTAGGTATCAGGTAGTGACAACAGTATTAATATAAAGATGACTTATCAAGATATAAAGAGAGGTTGATATGCCCTTACACGGAAGTTGAAATAGGTGAGGACACCCTAGAGGGTGGTAGATTCCTTTTGCTACCTAGGAGATATGCTGAGTGCTGGAGGTGACTGCAAACTAAGTTCGACCATCAGAGTCAAGACAGCTTTGGAAAAGTTCAGAGAGCTTCTCCCAATCCTAACATCCTGAGCCATCCCAATTTATGACCAGGGGTTAGGTTTATGATAGCTGCATAAGAAACATGATGTTGTATGGCAATGAGTGTTTGGGCACTCACCCAGGCCTCGCTCGACTCCAGAGAAATGACAGGGCAATGATTAGGTGGATATGCAATGTAAAGCCGAACCAGATCCAGAACATTAGGTCAGAGACTCTACTTGAGAAATTGGCCATTCCAAAACTCGAAGTTCTAATATGGGCAAACCGTCTTCGCTGGTTCGGGCATGTTGAAAGACGCAAGGGGTATATCTGCACATGCAGAGACCTAAGGCTGTACAGCAAAAAGAAAGCTGGGCGCCCTAGGAAAACATTGAAAGAAACCATCAGGCAAGACCGTAAACAGTGGCGAATGGACACGGTCAATTCCCACAGCCGTGATCACTGGAGACTTAGCATAAGGACAGCCAGACAATGTTGAACCTCTTGTCAAAGGAAACATAGACGATAAACATGGATAGTGAGTGAGTGTGATAACTAAATCAAACTTAGGTCTGAATAATTTTAGTATTCGACGATAATTCTGTGATGAGACATTATTTCCATATTTCAGACGGTTTTCTTCATCTTCGTTTCTATTTTCACTACATTCTCACCTTTTTAGTCATCGGTTTTCTTCGTGTACTTTTTTGTCGTAGTCAGTAAATCTTTGAATTCCGTACTGAACCCTATATTTAATTCCCTAGAGTAGATTGCATCCTTACTGCATTTCCTGCTTTTTAGATATTGAGTATCAGTTAAGTATCTCGTATCAGCTGAAGATGGTCGGAGAGTATTGATTTACTCCTCTCCAGGAGTTAGGCACAAGGCCAGTTTTTATCTTACTCCCACAAGTAAGATGTGACCCAAGGTCAGGTTGGGAAAGTGGGGTTTAAAAATTGCCTGGGCAGCCCCGTCAACATTCCCGGTAGGGGCGCCTCAGACAGTAAGCAATAAACTTACTCCTCCCCAAAGAGGGGAGACGAAGCCTGGGAGGGTGGACCTCCTAGAACTGCACAGGACAGATCCATAGACCTGTGTAAATCAAGCCCCAAAGGCCAAGACAATACCAGTCTATGGGGTGCAGTATCCATCGGAACAGATACTACACTTTGATCTTAGCCAAAAGGTCAAGAAAGCAACAACAGCCAAAACATTGTGTAAATGGCAACAATTAAATAAAGAAAATTACTTGAAACCTGTAAATAATCTTAACGATTTTGATATGCCCGAGATGACTTGTCACTCGTTGAGTCAACGTTAACACGTTGTACATCAGTATATGTATTTGTGCCTTTAACCGATGATGAAACGAAATAAATAGATATTTTAAAAGTACATCCAGAGAGTTAGAGAGTAGAATTACCGTCTGCTTTTAATTCAATGGAAATTAGCGAGATTTTACGAATAAGCGTTGGAGATGTCAGTTACGACAAAAAATAAACACACTGTTTCAAATGCTCTACCTGCTGAATAAAACTATATTTATGTCATGTGTAATGGTTGATATGCCATTAGCGGTAGAAGACAAAAATAATAACGTTTTGTTTGGCGCCAATTCCCTCTTCCATTTGTCTAGTATGGTAAAGGGAGGTTATTTTTCTCTCCAAACGAAATCAAGCAAGCCAGTAGTTATCTGACAATTGACACGAAGAAAGGTGATAATTTTTTTCCTCAAAAGGATTCCGAGTGACAAAGCAGAATGTTTTCTTAATGCAGAATTTCTTGTAATTAATATACACGCTTATTACAAATGATACATGTAAGCACATACGAAACCCCAATATTCACGTAACACCAAAATCCACATTTATTTCGATACAAGTTTTCTCATTGTATTTATGTTGTATGTCTATGCCATTCATTTTATTTCAGTATAACGAAAGAGATTCCCTTTTGATTCACACAAATAACAAATGGAATAGTAACCATTCAACCTTGTAACCTATCCAATCAAAACCTTTGTTGCCATGGCGACTGACTAAACAGATGACCGTTCATGGGTTTACACATTATTTACACCATGTACTTATGTCATCTTCTTACTCTTTTCTTACAATGCTGCTACTACCAATCCTCTTCAGGCTATTCCCCTCTCCCCACCATTTCTCATCTCCTTCACCTTTCATTCCACCATCTAATATCTAAGACATTCAGTGTGCAGAACGGCAAGATTATCAGAGCTTAAGTATTATATGCATTCTCAGAAAACTGTTTTTGTTTTTTCCTTTATTCATGTTAAAAAAAAAATCTTGCATTTGAGATAAGCCCCTCCTTGCTTTGATAAGCTCCGAGGACTGACTTTCACTCCAGATCTAAAATGAAAGACTTACATCCAATCTGTTGCTAAAATTGCTGGAAAAATGGTTGGAGCATTCTACCACTCCAGAAAATACTTGATCCCTGATGCAATCCTCTATCTATATAAGAGTCGGACACGTCCTAAAGTGGAGTGCTATGGCCACATCTGGGGAGGTGTCGCTCAGAACACTCTTTCCTGCCTTGATGGAGGACGATCTCTTATCTTCTTCCGCTTTCTCACAAAAGAAACGTTGCTAGTCTTTCTCTACTCTATCGTTAGCACCTTGGAAAGTGCTCGACGGAGCTCCAGTCTTTGGTTCCGCATTGTAAAACGTCCATAGCAGGAACTCGTCTTGTAATCACCACTGCAAAGAACTTTCCTCTTTTTTTTTTTCCGTGTGCCTAACATCAAACGGAATTTCCATAAGCAGAGTTTCTTTCCCAAAACTTCCCATCTGTGTAACAGATTACCATGAGAAGGCTTCCCTGTAGACTACAACATGGTCATCTTCAAATCCAATGTCAACAAATACTCGTCATAAACCGTCCTCATAAGTATGTGAATTTTGTCCATTTCGTTCAGCATTTTCAAACCATCTCATAATATTATTCATCATTCAACTGATAATCCATTTCATTAACCCTTATCCTCAAGTTTATTTTTTTTGGGGGGGGGGGGGGAGGCTTAATAAGTTCTAACTCATTGGTTCAAATAAGATTGAATGCACACATCTCATTTTAGATGTGTCTAATCATCTCTAAGAGTCTGTGTCCATTCTGGTGCGCTTAAGTTTAAAATAGAATTTTCATTGCCAATTGAATGACTTATCTTAAGGATATCCGTCCCTGTTTCTTATGAAATAATGCATAATTTATTCACTTATCATCAAATTGCTTATCTATAGACAAAAGTTTGCTTTGTCTAGATTCCCTACTGTCTGGAATAATTTGTTAACAGAGCCAGTTATGAATAGATGTTTCTTTCTTTGCATAGCATTTCATTCGTCTTTTGTTTTATTTTTCGCAAAAACAATCGAGAATTTCTTTGAAATTAAATTTTTCTGTAAAAGCAAAAGCTTAAAATAGAAAAGTGAATGAATGACTCAAAATAAACAAAAATGCAATTTTTTAATATTTAAAAAAATTTTTTTTATTAAGCTTTAAATTCGGTGCACAAAATTGTGATTTACTGTTGAAAGATGAAAGAATAGAAATAAAAAAAAATATTGTTATTATCCTTAAAAAAAAAAATAATCTGAGTAAAAATGAAATATTTGTAAATTTAAAGCTAATATTTTTCTCAAATAATTATGTAATGGTGGAAATTACTTTATTATTTTTTTTTTCAAAAATTCTATTTGTTTATATTTTAGCAATGAAATATTTTCAAATGGACAAAAAGAAAGGGAAATGTGAAATGATATCGCATATTGGAAAATGTACTGGTTTCGTTAAGTTTGAGAATTATCTAGATCAGGGGTTTTCAAACTTTTTGACTTGTGGACCCCTTTATAGTTCAGGTTTTACCCTAGGGACTCTCTTATAAAGGTTTATGAAATTTATACATACATTTTTGCTAAAAATAATATAATTTTGCATTAACGCAAAAAACTGGTTTTAAGCTTACTTTAGACGTAAATGTTCAAATAAAATAAATTAATAAATAAAATAAATTAATAAAATAAATTAATAAATAATAAAATAAATTAAGAAAATTAATAAAATAAATTAATAAATAAAATAAATTTATAAAATAAATTAAGAAAATTAATAAAATAAATTAATAAATAATAAAATAAATTAAGAAAATTAATAGATAATAAAATAAATTAATAAATAATAAAATAAATTAAGAAAATGATAAAATAAATTAATAAAATAAATAATTAAATAAGAAAATAAATTAAGAAAATTAATAAAATAAATTAAGAAAATTAAGAAAATAAATTAAGAAATAAGAAAATAAATTAATGCTGCATGTTGATGCAAAAGGTAACAAAATTATTTATTTTTTATTAAAAAATAAATTTTTCGTATAAATGAAAACAGTAATAGTACTTTACAAATAGTTTTATTGTCAATTACACACACAGGATTTTTTTTTTTCAAGGCCCCCCCCCCCCCCTCACACTTTTTTACTCCTCCCCCCCCCCCCACACACACACACTTTACGGTCATCAATAATGAAGTTATATATGCATGTGTTTAACCGGGCACCCCCACTTTTTAGGAGAAACCCCCCCCCCCCACTTTTATAACTGTCCTGCCGGTCCTGGTAATAGTAGCATAATTCAATGAAGCGTGAAATAATAACTTATCACACAATGAATAACTTCCTTAGAAAAAAGAAAAAAAATATTAAATAAATAAATAAAAAACCTGAACCGAGGTATGAAGTGGGGGTGGGGGTGGGCGGGGGGTTCGATAAATGGATACCAAAAGTAAAAGTGTCATACCGCCCAACTCTATTTTTAGGGAGCACCATTTTTAGGGGTTGAACAAAATACTTGGAACATTTGTTAAATTGAAAGAAACTTGACAGTGTCTCTTCCATAATATCTAGCTTTATTTATTGGCACAAACAGTTTGGGTCAAAACTAGACTATTCAGATGTTAGTTCAACTCGGCAGTTATTTTTGACGGCAGTAATTCGATGATTTCTTCCCACAATGCATCTTTTTTTCCCCTTTTTAATAGAAATCGCTCTTGACAAGGCATGAAGCCACTTAATGTAAGGAGCTAAATCAAAATACTACTTGACTGTCAAAAATTAGCCAACAATAAGTGTTAGCTGGGTAGATTCCAACCCAGAAAACAGCAATTCTTCCCACTTAGTCAGACACATCGCTCATGAAATGTGAGGACTAAAAAACATAATAAGGGAAGCGAGAGTTACGAAAGTCCACTTTCTACTCCTGGCCTTTTGGCTAAGATCAAAGTGTAGTATCTGTTCCGATGGATACTGCACCCCATAGACTGGTATTGTCTTGGCCTTCGGGGCTTGATTTACACAGGTCTATGAGTCTGTCCTGTGCAGTTCTAGGAGGTCCACCCGCCCAGGCTTCGCCTCCCCTCTTTGGGGAGGAGTAAGTTTATTGCTTACTGCCTGAGGCGCCCCTACCGGGGAATGCCGACGGGGCTGCCCAGGCAATTTTTAAACCCCACTTTCCCGACCTGACCTTGGGTCACATCTTACTTGTGGGAGTAAGATAAAAACTGGCCTTTTACCTAACTCCTGGAAAGGAGTAAATCAATACTCTCTTAATCTTCATGCCCATCGGTCTGTGTCCGTAATTTTAGAAGTCTGGCTATTTCCCTGCTTTTTCAATTCTGTCATGGTCCTTTATAGGGTAGCTCTCAAAAACCAAAACAGTTAAACTGTTTTCGGTGATCGAGGATCCTGCCATATGTACTCCAACAATTTGTTCTTTTTCAAAATCAGTTAAGTCACGCATTTTTACCCTAATTTTACCAAAATCCGAAAAATAATTACAAATATAAAATCAAATAGAGAAAGAAAAAAAAAACTATCTACAATTGATATAAACTCCCATAATAAAATTTGGAGCAATGTTCTTGATATGAGATATTATTAAAATATTGGAGTCAAATTTGTATTGTGTCAAATTATTTTGACTAACCCCTGTATATTCCCATTTTCAACTTAGCTAACAGCCTTTTGCGTTTCTATGTTAAAGGCAACGATAGTCTCCTCCATAATATTCATAGGATTCTCTTCCAGTTTCATATTTCAAAATTTCCACTTGAGTGGCTCTTCTTATGATATTACTTGGAAAACCTGTCAAACGATATGTACGTGATAATTTTGTGACTCCAAATATGTACTTGCATTTTCTTTTCCTAAGTCTAGTATGAGCTTTCATACTACTTTCATTGTATTCATATTCATTTAATGCGACTTTTTGAAAGTAATAAAAACAACTAGATAAAAAGAAGAGTGAATTCACTGAGATTCAATAAATGCATAGAGTAATGGAGGCAGAGTTTCAAGTATATTTTAATGTTAAAATATACCTGAAACTCTGCCTCCATTACTCTATGCATTTATTGAATCTCAGTGAATTCACTCTCTTTTTATCTAGTTGTTTTTTATTAGTTTCAAAAAGTATATACTTAATGAACTTTGAGCTAATGAAGCCTTTCCTTTTGAACAAAAATGAAAGGTTTTCTTGTCAATTAAACATTAGCAGTGAAGTTAACTGCAAAGACAAGAAAAAAAACCATAGAAAGAAGGGGGAAGTGTTGAGTACACTGCCGATGTACAATCGAAGCTAGGGACAGAGGTTTATTGCTAGAGGACCAAAAATGTTTTATGGGTTTTTCATGTCGTTCGGCAGTCTGTAAATTTGCATATGCATAGCATTTATGCACAGACGCAAGCTTTCAGTTTCTCCTTTGACCAAGATGAGTACCTGACATAACATGCCACGCATGGACACTTTTTCCCACAAGGTAAGTGGTTCTACTCTGCATCGCTATGACAGGTAGCTTCATATGAGGAGTGCATGAAAGCTTAGTGCACTTAAACATTGCATTTTATTATCGGTTGACATATAGCGTAATTGTGAAAAGCCTTCATTAAAAATCAGTTCTAAGTGACAGCCTTCTGAAGATTGCAGGTTCAATCCTTATTACAGGCAATATCTATATATTAATACGATAGCGTGTGTGTTCGTGTGTCATGCTTACATCAAAAGCTCTGCACATGCGTGCCACACCTAGATTTGGAAAAGCATTCAAGTCACCCAATTTTCGTAATATTTCAAGTATTTCCCTTTGGCGCAACGGTTAGCAACGTAGGATTTTGACGTCGGCTCGACTGGTTTATGGTTCGATCCCAACCAACCTCTAAGAGGTAGGGAGGGGACGACCGGGAAGACATATTAATATGATAGCGTGTGTGCTATTTTGTGTGTCACGCTTACATAAAAAGCAACGACCTTCCGAATCTTTGTATGCTACTCATGAATGACCATTAATAAAGCTCAAGGACAGACTTTCGATAAGGTTGGGATCTACCTACCACAACCTTGCTTTACTCATGGACAACTTTATGTAGCCTTCTCAATAGCAAGGTCTATGAACAGTGTAAGAGTGAAAATTTGTCCTCAGAATAATTCTACTCATGGACAGAGAAAAGGAACTACCTTCACTAGAAATATTGTATATAAAGAACTTTTGTAAATTGTTTCATATATTGTTCATTTTAAAAAATAAATATGCATATCAAATCTTATCATATTTTATTCAAACATGTATAGGTTAGGAACAAGATGATTAGTATTGAAAACAACATTTCGTGTAATTTACACGGGTCCCGCTAGTTAACTAAAAATAATATAAACTAACATTTCTACCCAGTCATGGCTGACAGAATGAGAACAATCTATCCCCGCGGATTAAATAAAGGGTTCAGAGTTTAACTAGAAGATTACAAATTCGAAAAGATGACATTATTCTAACTTCCTCTGCCTATCTCGTTACACTTGTGCATAGTGCATGAAGCAAATGTAATTAATCGGTTGTAAAAGACAAACAATGAAATAGATTGAAGGTTACATCGGTGGAAACGTTGTGAATATAAATATCACCTAAAATAAATTCTGAAACATATTTTTTTGTTATGCCTTTCTGGGCATCTCCCCTTTTTAACTTAAAAAATTTTTTTTTAAGCATATTTCACCCCAAACAAGACAGGCCGCCACTGTAGACGTAAGGGGTTACTGAGAATTAGGGTGTAGGTTTTGGGTGTCATCCTAAGTTGGGAGCTGTGTAGCGAGATGTCTGTTTACATTAGTTTTAAACCTCTGCATGTCGGTACTGTCGGGGGAAACAGGGAGCAGGGATGGAGTTCCAGAGGCCGGCAGCACAAAAAATTGCACAATGTTTACATTATTAATCAATAATATACGAATCAAATATTTCATCCGAAAGTTCCCCAGAAATGCTCCCTTAATTTTTTTTTATTTTTTTTTTTTTATTTTTTTTTTTACTGTTATTTCTGAATTCATTCAATTCCATCTGAAAATATTTCATGCAATCATTGTTTTTAATCTGCTGAGACAACTTGTTCCAAAAATAAATTGTTTTATTCACAAAAGAATTCAATTGGTTAATAGATCTAGTTTTTTTTTTTTTTAATCTGCATTGACAATAACTTTTCGGCTTGAATAGAAATATTTATCTTTCTTAATATATTTCGTTTGGAATGAACTAATTTCTGATTTCGCAAGCACAGATGCTTTGGTGAAAATCCCCAAGAAAGCTATAAGCAAACATTATTAAATAATTTTAATGAGAAAAGAGATGTTATATGAAAGATGAGATTCATTTAAGACAGGGGCAGGCAACCTTTTCAAAGTGAGGGCCAGATGAGACTTTTGGGAGGAGATCGCGGGCCGGAGTGAAAAACGAAATCTCAGAATTACTATATTTTGTTTACATGAATAAATTGCACAAAAATTGCATTGAACACTCTACAAATCTGATATTTTTTCTCAAGAGACTTCTGTATGTGATGTTATAAAAGGCGCCGACGAACAGCCATTTTGGAATCATAAAAAATAGTGATGGGGGAAGTAGCAAGTTGATCCAGCATTCGTTTTGACACACCTCGCATAGGTTCTGTTTCATGCCCTTTCCTCGTCTCTCATTTCCTCTTTGTCTCTCTCTTTCTCTTTTTCTATTTTTATATCAGGCCAAGGATTTAAAATTAATAGTTAAAGAAAAATGAAATATACATGCATCATCGCTCGCTGATATTTATACATTTTTATCCCACTGTAAATCTTAATTGAAACCTACTTTTACGTCTATGTCACAAAATGAGATGAGTTTTACTGGGAGGTCCGGGGGCCGGATTCCAATAATAAAGAATAGCAGGGTGGCGGGCCGGACGCTAAGCCTTCGCGGGCCGGATGTGACCCGCAGGTCGGAGGTTGCCCACCCCTGATTTAAGAGAACAAACAAGGTAAATTTGGTGAAGAAATGTTTGTATTAACTTGTTTAGATATCATCGTCATTATCATTAACCTATACTTATATACAGTTTTGTTTTTTTTATGGAAATCGCTCCAGACAAGGCATGAAGCCACTTGATGTAAGGAGCTAAAAAAAAAATACTACTTCAAAATGAAAAACCAGCCAACGATAAATGTTCGATGGATAGATTCCGACCAAGAAAACAGTAATTCTTCCCCCTTTGTCAGAAATATTGCTCATGGAATGTGAGGACTAAAGGACAAAATAAGGGAAGCGAGAGTTACGAGGCTGCTGAAAGTAAAGCCAAGGTTTACTTTCTACTCTCCTACATAGTTATGATACACTTATGCTGTTTAATATTTCATTATTTACAGAGAGTGATTGATTCAGAGTGATATATTGAAGGCTGATTATCTAAAACTTTCTTTGGAGCTCTGACAACAGATGGTGCGATTCATTTGTCAGAGTATAAGTGTCGCAATCAAATCTGGATGGAAAAATCCAGAAAAAAAACAAACAAACTCATTCTAATTAAAACATCCATTTGCTTTGGATTGCAATGAATACTTGTGAATTAGTATATAGTTAGAGAGGTGACGGTGGTTAAGTGGATAACGACACGGACCGATGACCTGAGTGTGCCAAGTTCGAATCCAGTCGATTCCATAATATCAGTTTCACTTAGGGATGTTGGCAAGAATGCCGACAACAGAATCAAGGTTGTACCGTTCTGATTCAGACGAATTTACTTTAGTCTCAATCTCAAGTGACCATCCTCTCAGGCAGTACGTCCTCCAAAAGGAGGAGATAATGTGTTATTGCCTTAGGGGCTCTCAATTTTTTTAGGGAATGCCGAAGAGACTTGCAGGCTAATTTTGCGACTGGTTTTGAGTGCCTTTTTAGATGCTGGACTTACTTACCACTTCACACACACACACACACACACACACACACACACACCAATTAAAAACCAACCTTGTGTCACATCTTGTCCTCATAGGAAGGTAAATAAGGTATCTCAAACCTCTTATAATTAACTATATTCAGAATGCTTGAAATGTAGAAATTATTGCTCCAAACTTTTAAAAATGTCTGATTCCAAGTTGTTTGTACTTTCCTAAGACTAATGTTCAAAAGATCTCGTCAATAATTTGAACAGTAAATGTACGTCTCATTATTCACTTTGACGTTTATGAGAAACAAGATGGGTGATAAAATCGAACAGATAATGACTTCTTCTTTTTTCTTGACTCAGTCTTCATCTCCGTAACCAAATCATTGCTTCTACCGAATCATTGATCTAAAGCTTTATTCCAAACGGAAGCTCTTAACACCCATCACTGTCTACTTGTGCGTACTTGCTCTCTCTTTCTCTCTCTAGTTTTCCTCTCTTTCTGTCTGTCTGTCTCTCTCTCTCTCTCTCTATATATATATATATAAAATTACATAAACACTATTATAACCGTATGTCAATCAACCAACGTTTCAATGCGTATTACCACATCTCGTCAAAGGCAGAGCTGCCTTTGACAAGATGCGGTAATACGCATTGAAACGTTGGTTGATTGACGTAAGGTTATAATAGTGTTTATGTAATTTTATAAATGCTCTACTTGAAAAACTTGGCTTTATTAACACATTTGAACTTGTTCAATTAATATATATATATATATATATACAGGGTGTCTCAAAAAATGTACTCACTCTTAGAATGACGAAGCAAGCCTTTATTTACCTTGGTGCGCGTTATCAGCTTTGTTTGAACAATAATGGTCATCAGTTTGAACATTTGCAAACATGATTCTTCAATTAAATCTGTCTCATGTATTCGATGCTATTTCATTTCACTCTATGTTCATAAATAAAAGTTTTCTCGTCATTCTACGAGTGAGTACATTTTTTTGAGACACCCTGTATATATATATATATATGCATCTTTATCTATGTCACCTCTGTATATATCTCTATTTCTCTCTTTTTATATTTGCATGTCTGTCTGTCTCTCTCTCTCTTTTTCTCTCTATCTCCCTCCCAACATTGTCTCGTGCCTGCTTTTGTCACCTACTCTCTACAGAGCTGACATAGTAATCAGATCGGAAAGGAGCTGTCACCTCCCCCAACATACTATTACTGATGCATAACATCGTGTTCAATCTGTCTTCTAAACATGTCAAAACCAGAAGAGATATGTACATATAATACTATAGCTATTATTAGTGACATCACACACACACACTCTCAACGTTTTCCATTCTTGCCATCTGTTTTGTTTTTGCTTTTTAAATGCATCCTAACATCTCTGATAGACTCTGTTGGTTGGTCGATCTGTGGCACTTCCGGTTTGAAATCAAATTTTATTTGGTCCGTCACACTGATGTTTGGAAGGGGTTTTGTTTGCTTCAAACAGCAATACCACCCCCTAACCCCCCTTAACCCCCCCCCCCCGTTGTTCAGTTTGATTTACAAAGTTCACGTTATAAGATTTTTTGTCTTTTACAACCGATTAATTACATTTGCTTCCTGCACTTTACACATGTTACTTGCTTTCAAGTGTAACGAGATAGGCAGAGGAAGTTAGAATAATGTTATAACTAGTAATGTCGACGATGATGATGATGATGATGATGATGATGATGATGATGATAAGAAAGGTGGTTAGCAAACGTGGCAAGAAAGTGACCTAGCAAGCAGGAAGTGATACGCGGCAGAAAGAAAAAAAAAGCTAGATACTGGTCCTTTGGGTTTTGTCTGTGGAACTGAGCAGACATGTTTCAGTGATCTTCTTCCCTCCATCTACAGGGGGGGGGGATTAGAAGAAGACTAATACAGTGTAATGCTAGTGTAATAATATAGAGACAAGAGAAATAAAATGACTGAAAAAAAAATAATTCAAACTCAAAGTAATAATGAGTTTTATTCTACTAACGAAAGATTACAATATGGTGAGAAAGATAGAGAGAAAGACAGACTACCTCTACACTAAAGTACTACTATTACTACGAGAGAGACAATACAAAGCTCTACATTCGTTGCTACTACATATTGCAATCTTACAGCTACATGACACGCATGCCGGCTATCCGTTTACGTGAGGATGATCTGTTCAAACAGACGAATGCCCATAATATATATATATATATATATATAGAGAGAGAGAGATAGAAGAAAAAAGAGTGATAAATATGTGACGATTGTCCAAATTTATTTCAAATTTCAATTGTTCAATGCAAGGTGTATTCAGTAATAAACTAGTGGTTATTATTCTTTCCTTAAGCCAAGGCTTTTCAAAGATCGAAATCTTATCATCAGAGGAGAAATACAGATGGATAAGTTGGCTTTCGAAAAAACCAAATATATATATATATATATATATAGAGAGAGAGAGAGAGAGATTATTAGGTAAATAACTTTCTCTAAATTACTGTGATTAAGCGTAATTTAGTAAAACTAATAAACAAATGGTCACTCTTTGAAAATGTTCAGACATTTAATACTTAAGTATTTATGTTCGGTATCTTAAGTGAAAAGCCTTTGTACCAATAAAAGAAATACACATAGAAATATGGAAACATAACTTATTTCAAAGTTCGACATTTCTGCTAGCCTTCCATTTTCCATTCTATCAAACTAATGCAAGGATGAATATCGTAATTTGCTTCTGCTCGATCAAAGGAATGACCTTTTTGCTCATATCAGATAATCTTTTGAAGCGAGAGAGAGTGAAGCGATTCAATTATGAAAATAGAAATAAAAACATTTGATGAAACCCCCTTATTTTGACTGCCCATTTCTACGTCTGTGTTTTTTTTTTTGGCTGACAGTGAACATGTATGAACAGTTTGATTGCAAAATGCAATAAATACCATTTTCAAAATTGTTAAGTTACCACGACCAAATGATTTATATTTCTTTTAACACAATCTGAAATCATTTTGTACTTCGTGTGATATTTGCCTAATTTTATTGATTTCAAGCTTTTACAGTCGGAATTAGATTTGAATTTTTTTTGTCTTTTTATAATCAAATTATAATTTCTCAATTTAAAAAATTAGATTCATTGTGTTTTGCCTTCAAACTTCCCATAATTGGGTATCGAAATTCCTTGTATTTTCCTTTTAATTTATAAACAGATGAATATTTTTTGTATTTTATTTTCGTCTTTTTATAGTCAAATTTCTCCTATTTTGTATTAAAACAATTCATTCAATAGTTTTTCTCATTTCCTATTGAAGAGTGAAAATTTTCGAAGGTCTTACCTTTTTTATCAATCATATACAAAAATGTGAAAATGCAATTATCTCAGTTATTTTGAAACATGTACAAGAGTCAAGTTGCATTCGTTTAAAAAATTGGTCACAACCGTTTTTTTGCTTTTTTTTTTCGTCTTTTTTTTTCGTCTTTTTTTTCGTTTTTTTTTTTTCGTGCTGATTTAAATTTGAAAATACATTTTATAATGCATGTCCACGTGTGTGCGCTCCTTTTGTTGTACATTATTAAAGGAAATAAATAAGAAAGGGAGCATACATGGACATACATTATGAAAATGTATTTTCAAATTTACCTGTGTAGCGTTGCCGAGTTGTCGGCACTTATTGCGTTTCCATTATTCCCCGGCTTGCGGCTGTAACGAAAATAACACGGGTAGGAATGAGAAACACAGAAAGAAACAAGAGAGACCAAATGATGTTCGCACGCTTTAGTGGCTTCCTTCGTAAGAGACCGATCGACACGTCAGCATTTATTATATAGGATGAGAAATATACAAGGGAGATAACTCCAGAATGTCTGATGTAAGGGATGTAATTAGGATACTATTTGGATTCGCGTCTCTCGACTGTAAACACTGTTGCCATTTCCAAATGCACGCCCCCTAAACGAAAGGGTACACATGAAAAAAATCCACATTGATGGGACTTAGGTTTCCTTTGTGTGTGTGTTACATTTTGCATTGGCAACATTCACTCCTGAGAGACTATGGTATCATGCTCTTTTCTTATTCTTCCTGAATTCAGGCTTTCTTTCCCCCGTCTCTTTTTCTACACCCGGTTTAGCAAGTCTCTATTCAAACCTTGCTGCACGATCTGGCTCCAAGTAGAAAAAATAGAGGCCAAGATTTTCTCACCTGTTGAAGTCAATTTCTAAGGCCTTCAGATCTTTTTTACAGACAGTTCTAGAACCCTACTGCCGTGCATTCTCACAAACACATCACGGCCAGCACAGGCATCTCTGTTTCAGCCCTGTGCAAGCTAGGAATGAATAGTACTCAGTCGGGTTATCTGTGACTGATTTGAAGATTCATTGTGTTTTAAAATATAATTGTCATACTTTACATTTACAAAGAGTTTCCAGGTTGAAATAAAGTGTATAACATTGTCATAATCACTTTGACACATAATCACGTTTCTCGTTAGATCACCAAAGTTAAGTGACGTTGAATCTGGCCAGTACCAGATGGGTGATCATTTGGGAATGCTAAGCGCTGTATGCCATCTTCCTGTAACCAGGATATACATGCGACTGGAGACCACTTGTGAATTTGATATTCCCTGTAAATTTCCTCCTTCAGAGGAATCCGGTATAGCCCGAGCAGGGCTAATACCACACGAGATATTGTCATACTCTGAAAAATGTTCTATCAGTACTAAAATTTGTTGTCACATCTAAAAAAAAAAAAAAGATTAAATCACACAAAAATATTAAATTCTACAAAAATTGCTTGTAACATGAGTATTGAAGTATCAATACTCATGTTACAAGCAATTTGATCACTTCACTTGCTTGTAATATGAGTATTGAAGTATCAATACTCATGTTACAAGCAATTTGATCAATTCACTTGCTTGTAACATGAGTATTGAAGTATCAATACTCATGTTACAAGCAATTTAATCAATTCACTTGTAACATGAGTATTAAAGTACGTTTATTTCATTCAGACGTTTCGAATGCTTCCCTAAAAATTTGGGTGATGTGAGCGATGAACAAGGTGAGCATTTCAAATAGACCAGGATTTTAAAACTGTTGGAGTTTGCCCTAACCCCAACCCCAACCCTAACCCTAATTTCCCTGAGAGGGTTGGATAGAGTAATGATGGCAGATTTTTGTTGGCGTTTTCTAGCAATTTCTCTATGGAAAACTATCAAATAAAAGAAAATGTTTTAACTCTGTAGTGTTTTTTTATTTTATTTTTTTATTATTCATGGCTTTGTATTTTGTATTTCTGTAAACGAATTCTACCAAAGTTTTTTTTTTCTTTCTGTTTTTGATAAATTGTATCTTTCTGTAGCAAAACATCGAGAAATGCTGGGCAGAAATGATTTTTCTTTTTTCCATCAGTATTTCGATGTTTTTAGAAAAAAAATTAAAATGTCGCGTTTATTCATTTATATCATATGAATCAGATGATTCTATTGTTGGCATTGGTTTCCCTGATATTTTTCTTGTCATAATTATTTCTAGAAATAAATTTGGTACTTACAGGAGGGACCACGTGAAGGTTGCCAACATCCTAAGGGATTGTGTTTCTGTGGAACGAACTGGATTCGAACTTGGCACACCCAAGTTGTCAGTCCGTGTCATTAACCACTTAGCCACCCTCACCTCCCAAAATGTCTCATGAGGCAAGACTTTCTCTTTCTGTTGGCCAGTGGAATTCTTCCTTTGTTTTCCTACAACATAACACAAGTGGTTCCATAGCTGTTTTGACTCGTTTATCTCCAGTTTCGTTCGCTGCAAATCTTTTCTGGCTTCTCTTATCACTTATTTTCTCTAAACTTGTTGTGAATCGCATCAAATCGTTTACTTTTTGGTGCATCCATCACTCTCCGATAAAAAAAAAAAAAAGCACATTTTAATTTATTTTAAGTAGTTGGCCAATTTGGGACAAGAATACTCCAATAGTTCTTAGAATATTTGTTCGTTTTAATAGCAAAGTCTTCTTTTTTTCTTCTTCTTTTTTTTGGTGGGGATAGGGTCCTTTAAAACGTGACTTATTACATGATATTATTACCGAGTGTCACCATATTGTTTGTATGAAACTACAGCAGCACAAAAGTCTCACTATTCTGACTTGTGTGAATCTTCATGAACCTTATCTATGATGCATTATATACCTAAACGTCAAATATAATTCATGTTTTATTTGCTGCCATAGTTTAATAGAGAGACAACCAACATGGCGACACGTATAATCGCATCATGTAACAAGTAAAGTTTTAAATGAAAAATTAAAAAAAAAAGCCTCTAAAAAAATTGTTGTTTTTTTTTTATCAAAACGCACAAAGATTCTAAGAGTTATAACTATTGGAGTATTCACCCACAAAATTGGCTATTTTCATGCTCCTATGATTGGGAAGAAGTGCGTTATTTTTAGATTGTATATCAAAACAGGTTATCAACTGAACACTATTATTGATAGTTAGATATTTGGATCAATATATTGGTTAGTAGTTTTGTCCTTCAACATCACGAGCTGAAGAATCCGTCCATCGAATGGAAATTAAAGAATTGCAACTCTTAAATTTCTTTATATAGCAGATTAATTAATGTGACGACTAATCGTTTTTATTTGAAAACAAAAATGATTCTTTTTCTATTGTTGTTTCTGCTGGGCAAATTCCAGAATAAATCTATCATAATTGGTTACTTTGAAAGAAAATATATTGATGAATCTTCTAAGTAGAATTCTTCTTGAGACATATAACATAGTGGTATAATTTGTATCGATATTATCAAGAATTTCTTTTAACAGAAGTCCTAAATCCATGGACAGATCTTCTTTGCAGGGTCTTCCTGTCTGTGGAACACATTACTGCAGGACTGCTTCCCTGCTGATTACAAATTGATCGCCTTCAAATCCAATGTCAAACATCTTTTACCATGGACTGTCCCATAAGAAATCAAATGCAGGTCATACAATTCATCAATGTTAGTACTCCCATTCCCGTCTCATTAACCATTATCCTCTAGTGGCTGTTTGTCTTGATAAGCAGTGACCTCAATAGTAAAAGTAAAAGTAAAACAAAAATGATCTGAAATCTTTTATTAAAATGCAATGATATATATATATGTGTGTGTGTGTCAAATTATATTGAAAAGAAATCAATGAAGTGTTCGATCGCAGAAGAGTGAGAGCTAATACAAATAATTTATTTGAAAACTATATGTTACCCATTTCAGAATCGTATCACAGTTTCATCCAGATCGGTTGACTTTTTACATTTTAAAAAGTCTATACCCAAGGGACTTGTCAGCATACTGAATGTTGTCAAAACACAATGAGTGTATAGACTTTTTAAAATGTAAAAAGTCAACCCATCTGGATGAAACTGTGGTACGATTCTGAAATGTGTAACATATAGTTTTCAAATAAATTATATATAAAGCCACACTAAGTTTTTTTTTAACCACTTACCATAAATAGAATTTTCATTGAATTCGCCCTGCTGTGTTTTTGACGCTGCTCCAAATGTCTATTGACTTTACGAAACCATATCTTTTTATCACAAAATCCATATTGCATGAAAGTGACTTAAAATCTCAAATTAGTTTCTAAAAGATCAATATGATATTTTTAGCATGATATTTTTGTATGAAAAAAAACGGTATTTTTGTGTTTATAATATAAAAAAAAATAAAAGCGATTTCAATATTTTAATAGATTTCATGTCACCATTTTTATCTACTAATTCAACTGTTATTAAATGCTTTTCAACAATAAATTTACTTCGGTTTTGCATGAAATGAGCTCCAAACGCTCCTAAAGAAACGTCTTAATTTACTATTTTAATTTGATAACACAAAATGGCCACATGGTGAGATTCGAACTCTCACAGAGAAACTCCAATGAATTTGGAGCCAAACACCAGCCTACGGAAATATTCCAGATATATTATTGTCGTTGGGCATTAGTTCAAAACAATGTGTTTTTGAAAACGGGAATTTGGAAGTCTATTACTAGACTCCAAACGCTAAAGAAAAAAAAAACGCAGTTCGGTTCAAATCCTATAGAAGCACCAAAAACCTTTGTACAACTTCGAGCTCCAATAAACGAAAATAATTCGGCTCACAACAAAATCTCACTCTGACACTCACTTCTACCTTCTTCAGATGCTCACACTTCTCCCTTTTTTCCCCTTTTTATTAGCAGATCTCCCCTCTCGGTTAATTCCATTTAACCAAGCAAAAAGAAACCTAATTCGCTGGCTCACTATTTGTCGCCGTCAAGGTGAATCCACGTATTATTGTGCAGCAACCAGTGGATTTGTTAATTTGAGCTCACGAGTTCAATCCTCACTAGAAAACTATGAAGCCAAGAAGGCGGACCCTTTTACTGCGGAGATGAAGTAACTCGGGGCCACCTCCACCGCTAGATTCTGGCTCAAGATCATCACTTTCGCCACAGTTTAAATAAAATCATGATTTATGTATTAATTATTATGTTAGATATTAATTTTATTTAAAAATTATTAATTTAAAACAATATTTAACATAACATTAACTGATACATATTTTTCATGTAACAATTACCTTTCCTTTTTTTGGTGGTGGGGGAGTCATTTTTAATTGGGATTTTTTTTTTTAATAGAAAAAATATGTAACATATAAATAAATAAATAAATAAAGATTTTCCTAACGTCAATAAAATATCCGGACACCTGGAAACTAGGAAATTACCAAACAATGTTCATAGCTATACAGAAATGACAATCTATGGCGTTGGGTGTTTTTTTAAAAAACTAACATGAAACATCTTTTCTTAAGAAAAAGAAAAAAAGAATCCTGTATTGATTTATTCCTCTCCAGAAGTTAGGCACAAGGCCAGTTTTTATCTTACTTCCACAAGTAAGATGTGACCCAAGGTCGGGTCGGGAAAGTGGGGTTTAAAAATTGCCTGGGCAGCCCCGTCGGCATTCCCCGATAGAGGCGCCTCAGACAGTAAGCAATAAACTTACTCCTCCGCAAAGAGGGGAGGCAAAGCCTGGGAAGGTGGACCTCCCAGAACTGCACAGGACAGACCCATTGACCGGCATAGATCAAGACCCGAAGGCCAAGACAACACCAGTATGGGGTGCAGTATCCATCGGAACAGATACTACAATTTGATCTTAGCCAAAAGGCCAAGAGGCATATTTTAGTTAACTGGCAACTAATTTTATTTTTTTTAATTTTTTGCTACTTTTTATACATTTATTTTCTATTTTGGATGAAAGGTGCTGTTTACACTAGAAATACAACATCAGTTTGATCCCTGACTTTTTGATATAAAAATTTTTTTTCCTTTCTATTTAAGTATTTTAAAATGAAATGTATTATTACTTTGTATACATATATTTATTTTATTTCCAGTAGTCTAAATGTTGCAAGATTGAAATACAACAATAGATTTCCTACGGTGCCATGTAGTATCCCTATTTTCTTCCTTTTTCTTGAAAATATTCTATGTTAAAATGTAAACAAATGCATTTCCGAGATTTTATTTTATTTTTTAATAAAATATAGTCATTAAATGTTTATGTAATATTTTTGTTCAATCTTCGTTTTACTAATAGCACAAATATTGGTAAAATTTAATTTTATTCAAATCTGAACGACTTTTTCGCTGTTTTTTTTTTTTATATATGGCCATTTGGTAGTAAGTACTATGCTGACCGGTTTGGGTTTTGAAAAAAAAAGATATCTATGGTTTCTGATATATAAATGAAAACATAAAACTGCATTTTTTCGGTAAAACCTTTCCATCTCTTATATATAGTGATGCTGATAGCTTTTTAATTTAGTGAGTCCTGGGATCCACGGGTTTGATTTTAATTCGTCTCTTATGTCATGATTCCCATACATAACAAGTGATTAAAGATGAAAAAAGGAGAGTTTAAAAATGTAATAAATAAAAAATAAAAATCCTCTCTGGATCCATGACAAATAAATTCACTTTCGTGAATCCTGTATATCGACGAAAAATCCACTCTTTCTCTGGACTGGCTCAAAGTATATAAACATGACAGTTTTTTTGTTATAAAATCAGATTTAAAAAAAGAATTAACCGAAAACAACACAGTTCAACTTTAAATATAAATACAGGTTACAATGCTGGGGGAAGCTAAAGGGACGATAAAGCTTTCTTTTAAACAAGTTTAAACATCGAACACCCACCTTGTATCCCATCCAGTGTAATTCGTTTTTAAGAAAAATATTGAAATGTATTTCACTGATTCTTGTCATAAAATTAAATTGTTCAGTTACAAAGAAAACGATGTGTAGGTCGGATCGACTGTTTTTGCAGTTAACTCTAAATGGTGGGAATAAAAAGAAAAGAAATAAAAAAACAGAGTTAATTTCACTTGTAGAAATTTCTTATTAATAAGCAGAAAAAAAAAAAAAAAAAACCTAAAGCTACTTTCGCTGATGAGCAGAGAATCCACATCCCTGATTTTTTTTTTGTTTTTTTTGTTCATTGTAGTGTATAGTTTTTTTTTTTTTTTTTTTTTTTTTTTTATGGAAAAATTGATGTGCATCTTTGGGACGCATGGATAAGATTTTGCTGCGTCCTTTTAAATTTGTATGCGTCCTTGATGCAGGGCACATAGCTATCAGCATATGTATGTGTGTATGTATGTATATATGTATGTATGTATGTATGTAGATTCTTCTCTATATCCCTAATTCTTTAAATTTAAAATTTGTAAAACTCCTTATTCGTCTCCGGTATTCTAAATATGCGAATAAAGTGCGGCCACACATCAATTTTATTTATAGCTTATTATGATACGGGAACCTCTTAAGAATAGAATTATATTCTCACGTTATACCGTTACTTCTACGTATATCCAGACCTACTCTTTCATAAACTTTTTGTCTTCTAATTATTATTTTAATTTCTATTAATCTAAAATATGCTCTACATAAAAAATATAAAATATGCTCTACATATAAAAAAAATATTAACTTCTTATTTTATTTAATTTTCTATTTTATTTTCCTTCTTTATTAATTTTTAACAAACCTTTTTATTCAATTTCTTTCTCCATCTATTTATATTATTTCCATCTATTTATATTATTTTTATTTATCAGTCATTATTGTTTAATTATCCTTTTTTTCTTTTTCTTGTATGCTTTATCTACTCTCCACCTTATTATGTATTATTTCATTTTATACTATCCCAACATTGTTTTTATTACAAAAAAAAAAAAGTTCTGGTTCGACCCTAATAATGTTTAATGCTACCATTGTTTACATCTCTATTTTTAAAAAATTTCATTAAAGTATTTTTCGCTTATGTATTTTTTCTCTTTGCAATGTCCCCCTCTTCGATTCATCCTATGATCAATGCTCTGAATGTTTTGAATTAATTAATCGATTCGCTGCCATTAGAACAGTGTTCAAATCATTTTGATCTTAACAAACATTATGATCATTCACTGCATCTTCACAGCTGATTGCTGTCTCATGTCTCCTCACGTATCTCTTCGTCCACGACTGTGTAGGAGACTTTTAGAATTGCTACAGATTTGCATGGCCTGTTGCACAGGTGGCGGAGAAAACACTTTCAATTCCTGCCACTTATTTGAAGAACGGAGAGCATGAAAGATTTGCACTGATTTTAATACCATGGTATTTGTTGTGTTCATCAATTGAAGATTTTCATCGTTCTCAGGGTTAAGAGAAGGCCTTCCTTTTTGTAACCGTAGTGAACCGTTTCTATATAAATAATATTTGTATTCATTTGTATATAATAGTAATCTTATTGCAATTTCGAATACACATCAACAAATAGTATCTTGATCATAATCTTATTTCTGCAAACTGTACAATATCAAAGTCCCACCTGTTTTATGTAAGCCATCGGTTTTGCCCCTTTGTGCTATTTTTGGAGGGAAAAAAAATGTCAATTACGTATTGAAGTAAATCTCCACAATTCTGGACCATTTCCAATTTGCAGTGAAGGCATATATTATAGTATGTGTTCTAAATGTAGAAAGTGTTTACTTTGTTCTATGTAAGTAGTATACGTGAGTTCGCATGTCTTATTTTATTGTTTCATGGTGAATAAGATATTTATTTGATAAAACCGACTTTGGCACAAAGCTATATCACTGAAGCATGAACTTAGTAGCAATAGCTTGCGACTTATTTAGAACTTGGTTACCGAACTTGAGAACTACTTTTTTTTTGCTTGTCTTTAACGAAATTTGAACTATAAAATCCTTGAGCTGATTTGAATCACTGAGCTTTTGTTTGGCTTATCTATTTTATGGTGAACCGACCTTTTTTGGGGAGTAGTGAATGTTGAAACACAATACCTATTGTAAACCTGCTATGCTGGGCGGGTTGAGCTGCCTTCCTTCAAAAGAGGAAGTTTCTAGGGAATATTAAATTCACAAGCCGTCTCCAGTCACATGTATATCTCGGTCAGAAGAGATGACAACATTAGTTTTTGCAGGGAAGGTGTCTCCATCCTTCCACATACGGCGCCTGGTATTCCCAAATGGTCACCCATCTGGTACTGACCAGGCTCAACGTCGCTTAACTTCAGTGAGCTAATGAGAACCAGTGGGTCAACGAGATTATGCCGTATATTGTAAACAATTACTTGAAAATAAGTTGCTATTTTTACCTATAACTGGGAGGAAACCGCGGGTTCATACCTTTCTCAACAGTATTAGTGTGTGAGTGATTATAATATATCCATTTAGATTTGGCATCGCTGATTACATAATCCCATGATGGTATCCATTAGGCCAATTACCACTTAAATCTTCTCTGATTCCAAATAATAAAAAAACAAATCGGAAGTGTGGGATATATTTATAGTTTTTTTAAAAATTTATTTATCCTAATGGTTATCATTAAAAAAAATGGATTAACCGTAGTTGAGGGCGACCTGAAGGTTCCCTTTTCATGGCTACTACACAGATGTAGGGGAGGGTGTCACTTCTTTTTCTGGATTGCTTCACTTATCCTTTTTTACTCACCTTATGATGCTGAGTCTCTAGAAAGGATCATCACATACCGTATGTTTTAGTCTGGTGTGACTCGATCAAGGATTGAACCGCAGTTTCCCGACTCATTAGCATGCACTGTCACCATTATGCCAAATGCGATTAATCTATATAAAATATTCAATAGTAATATCAATTTTATTTCTTACATCTATGAAATCGTTTTTGTTTTTCAGTCCCAAGAAATGAATTGATTGAAACTTATTCAAGAATACCTAGTAATATTTAGCAGTTTTAATAACATTGAAGAGTAGAAAGTGACTAACTTGGGTTTACTTTCAGCAGCCTAGTAACTCTCGCTTTCCTTATTTTGTCCTTTAGTTCTCACATTCCATGAGCGATGTTTCTGACAAAGGGGGAAGAATTGCTATTTTCTTGGTCAGAATTTATCCATATAACACTTATCGTTGGTTAGTTTTTGACCTTGTAGTTTTTTTTTTTTTAATTATTTTTTTGCTCTTTACCTCAAGTTTTTTTTTCCTTGTATAGAGCTATTTCCATTAAAAAAAAAAAAAAAAAAAAAAAAAATTTAGAATAATTTAAAAGCTTTTTAAAATTTTATTTTATTTAGTTTGAGCTAGTCATATATTTAACCCCAAATAAATTATTTCTGGAAAAAAGGGTTCGATTTGAATTGAATCTTTTGTTAAATTAAAGAACTTACAAAAAAAATTTTTTTTTAAAAAGCTCCTCCACTAAAAGAGCTGTAACATTCTCGAGGCAGCTCGTGTGTCGGAATGATGAAACAAACTAAAAAAACGAGAAGACATTGCGTTATGTCCATTTTTTTTTGTAAACTAAGGATTTTCTCAAGATATTTTATGCTTTTGCGGGAAATTTTGTTATCAAAGTATTTCTCCATAAAATGGATATCAAAGCTGTTGGACATTGCTAAAATTTGGTGGGAATGATGTCCTTTCTATGTATAATATCTTAATAGGTTAATCCCGATGCCATAATTGATTAGTAAAATTAGACAGGGACTATATAAGTCAGGGGTTCGCGAACCCCCAGGGGTTCACAACAAGATTTCTAGGGGTACTTAAATGGCTGACAAAAGAGGTATTTTAAATAGTAATAGTTGCGGATAATAAAATTCAGTGCCTGTGCCTTCATAAAGTTGTTTTCATTATTGGTTTAGAAAAAAACATATCTCAACATATAAGTAATAATTCAAAAAGAAAAAAAAGTAAATATATTATATTAATAATAAAGAATTAAATGACCAAAGAAACGTTAGTGATTCGAACCAGCACTCTTCAGAGTGTGATACTGAGCACTCAAGCCTATATGTAACGGAGCACTGAAATGTGTTTGAACATATATATATATATATATATATATATATATATATATATATATATCCTTTACAGAATTATTGTAGTAGAATGAGTTAGTCAATAAATTCCCATTATGTTCATTGTCACATGATTGGGGGTTCGGGAAGATGGTTTAATAACTCAGGAGGTACTTAACGGAGGCGGGGGGGGGGGGTGAGAACCCCTGATCTAAGTAATGTATCAACTCCGTTTTTGCCATTTTTCAAACTGCTGAAACATTGGTGGCATAGATTTATCAGTTAATAATCTAAATTGGTTTGTGCCATAATTGATATATAACATTTAAGTATATGGTTATTGCATTCTAAACTATATTTTATTCAGGTTTTTAAATCTACCTTGAAATGTGTTATTGCAGATAACACATATTGCAAAATGATTGGGGGTTTTTAAATTTTTTTTTTTTAAATAAAATGTTTTTCTTTTTAATTTCTAAAAACCTAAATTTTGCATCAATTTTAACATATTGGTTTTTTTTTTTAATTTTTGAAATAAAACATTTTTCTTTTTAATTTTTAAAACCTAAATATTGCATCAATTTTAACGTTAACTTTATTTAGTTTAAACATTTTATATTATTACTCAATTAAAAAACAAAAAACTATTGAATTAATGTTTTATTTTTGTCAAATACAATGTTTTGAACATTAATTTTGTTATCCATCAACCCAGGCAATGCTGCGTAGTCCTGCTAGTTATAATGGTATATGATTATTAAACTCTACTCAGTATCTGCTAAGACAAGTAATCATAACACCAAAATGGTCACATGGTGCAATCCGAACTCTTACAAGGAGACTCCAATGGATTACTTTGAAACAAAACGCAAGCCTACAGAAATATTCCAATATCTTTTGAAAGAAGAATTTTTCTTTTTGTTTTAATGCAATACTGAACTACAGCATTCAGCAATATAAAGATTTTAAAAATTGGAAAGAAAAATTGTACATAAATTTGTCTATGAATTGTTTGTGTGGATTGATCTGTCTCAAAGGGAGTCAGCTGAACTTTTCTATTCATGGCAGTCCATTATCAATAAACTCACACATTTCTTTGGTTCTCTTCTTTTTATGATCGATTTTCTTTCTATAACATTCAGTTCTTTCACTAACTTGGCAAATAACACCCCTACCTGAGAGTTCAACATTCAAACTACTCGGCCTAACATTCGCAGGTAACATGAATTGGAACAAATACATTAAAGACATTGCCAAGGCTGCTGCAAAGAACGTGGGTTTCCTCTACCGTGCTAGTAAACTTCTCACACATGACATTATCCTATATTTCTACAAAGCCACCATCCGCCCATGTATGGAGTATTGTTGCCACATCTGGGCAGGTGCATCATCCACTAGTCTCTCCCTCTTAGACAAGGTCCAAAAAAGAGTCGCCAACTTGATAGGTCCCTCACTATCCACCAAGCTCCAGCCCCCGTCCCATCACCGCAATGTTGCATCCTTGTGCTTGTTTTACAAGTACTTCAATGGATTGTGTTCCGATGAACTTGCTGCTCTAGTGCCCTCTCGATGTAAATACACTAGAACAACCCGACAATCAGCAAAATCCCATCCATTCACTGTGGAGATCCCCAGATGCCGGAGAGCCTTCTACTTTAATTGCTTATTTCCTCTTGCTGCCGGCCTCTGGAACTCCCTCCCTGCTCCCTGTTTCCCCGACTGTACTGATATGCAGAGGTTTAAAACTAATGTAAACAGACATCTCGCTGCACAGCTCCCAACTTAGGATGACACCCTAAACCTACTTCCTAATTCTCAGTAGCCCTTTACATCTACAGTAGTGGCCTGCCTTGTTTGGGGTGAAATATCTTTTAAAAAAACAAAAACTTAATCAGTCTGATGTGAAACCATTTTAGAAATAGTTCATGCAGTAGTGACTCACTTTTTAGAGTATAATGTTCTTTCGAAGATGTTAACTTTTCTCCAATTTTAAATTCAGATATTTTTTTACTAATTCATAATAGTTCTGCATTTCATGTGTAAGATTATATTTTTGATTAAAGACTGTTAGTCATTCAAGTATGTGTACATTTGTTAATAGATGAGCCACTAAAGATTCCCCGTATTGTCTCTTTTTCTTATTCCCATATTATTAAAAAAGTATAATTTATGTGGACTATGTTTTCACTTAGCACTCTAGGAGAGAATGAAAAAAGTTAAAATGTTTTAAAGCTGATTAATTAATATAAACAGACACTTCTATAAAAAAAAAAGGTTGTATTTTTGAATCACGTCAGGGTCACCATTTATAAAATGGATTATAGGATATTTGTAGGTGTTAGTTAAGTTATTGACTCAGACGGCATAAATAATGATGTAAGATGATGTAATTCCTTATAAAATGCATTTCCTTTTATTTGTGGTACAACGGTGGAATCATAGTTATAAACAAGAAGAGTCTGAAGTCTTTGCATTATTTATGTTGTTGTCCTCATCTTGGTTGTTGTTATGTTTCTCTGGCCTTTGGCCTACAGAGCAAAATGGCCGAAACATTATGAACATAACAATCAACCAAGATGTGGACAATAGTCCAAAACATGCACTCCTTTTAAAACAAAGGATAAATATGACCCGTGTAGGGGCAATCTGCATAAATATGTGATCATTCATAAATGTAGTTAGTGGAGAGAAAATCTAGACGTGTAAGTGTGAAATTTTTCTTCTTTTAAAAAACAAAAAAATTGATTTATTGATGGGAAAATATTCAACTTCATGTAAAAGTTAATTGGAAGTTTTCAGTGTCCGATTGTGTATAACAATAAATCATTTATCGGTATTTTTCTTGAAGTGAATGCAAGAACATAAGAAAAAATTGGGTTTTCTAAAGATGGAACACTTTTTTCGTATCGATTTCTACTGGAAATTTTATTAGCAAGAAAGATTTCAAAAACGAAATCAACAAAACAATTAGTTTTATTTTTTATAGTCATGTGCATGTATGACATCCATAAAAAGGAAATATGACAGTTTATTATTATTATTATTATTATTATTATTATTATTATTATTATTATTATTATTATTATTATTATTATTATTATTATTATTATTATTTATAGCTAGAAAAATTATTTAAAAAAAAAAAAGAAGAATGGAAATGTTAATATGGGATTCAGGGCTTGAGCAGAAGTCCACAGAATCCTTCTTTGATTCCCAGGAAACGCCAGGTGTGCCTCGAGTGGGTTAAAGACTATAAATTGACCGGAATTTATGTAAATTAATGTCACTTTAATAACACCTCCCTCCCATCCGATTAATGCTGAGTACACCTTTAAGCCCCATTCCAAAAATTGAATATTATGCATTGCAAAAAAGGAGAATAAAAAAAACTTATATGGTGTTATGGGCTTAGCCGAAAAGAACATCAGTTTCCTCATTCAATCCCAGTCAATGTCGGCGCTTTCTGCTAATTATTGTATAATTCTTTTTGGCGCTAAAAATATAAAAATAATTCATTCAATTATCTGATTGAAACATTTCTTTTTTTTTTTTCTTTGTGTGTGTTTTAACTTAAGAGTATTTTCAATTCTTTTTTTTTTTTTTAATTAATTGTTGCAAATATTTTTTTTATACTTAGATTTATTTTTTCGATTTAAAAATAAATAAAAATCGACTTTTATTGTCATGTAAAAACAAAATTTATAACTTTATTTATTTTGATGACCGGTTTCAGATGAATGTTATTTTATGATTTTATTAACGAAATTCGATATTCCTTTAAAATGTGAGTGTTTGCTGGGGATTATCACTACTTAATTTTGCAGAAAAAAAGAATAAAGAAAGTCATAAAGATAATTGGCAATTTTGGTTATCATCATTTCTTTGAGATAATTGAAGTGAAGGTGATAAAATGGACAACTGAATTTTATTGTCATTTCCATAAGATTGAGAAATTACAAAGATGTATTACTGCTGTTATTTTATGATAGGATAATTATGTAAACAGCCATGAGAGAATCATTAAACATATAAATCTCGCTCAGGTTACACTGCACAAGTGGATTCAAGATGTTGCAAAAAACAGGGGAGGGGTGGGGGTGAGGGGGTATGGGAGAAACTTAGCTACGCATGAATGTATTCATTTTAACATCACTCCAAAGTGAATTTACCAGATGATGATAATAGTGAATTTATTTCTTTAATCAGATCAACAAAGAGGATGGGGGGATATAAAAGCTTTATTTATTTCCTTCCCACGGCAGGAAGATGTGGCACAAGATGGAGAGAAAAGCCAGCACCCCAGCGGAAGAGCCAGGCTAGCCTCTAAAAATAGCCTGGGCAGCTCCGTCGGTATTACCTGGTAGGTACGTCTCAGGCAATTCGCAATAAACCAACTCCTTCCCAAAAAGGGAAGGCAAGGCCTGGGTGGGTGGACCTCCTAGGACTACCCAAGAGATAATACCTCAGTCCGACAAATAAAGGCCACTGAAATGGCCCGTCTCTGTCAGACTGATCGTCGAGAACATATTCTCGACTGGTATTTCGGTGGTACAATTATCAGCCAACTTTCGCGGACTGAATCATTTTGGAATCTGCTCGGGGAGGGGGGGGGGAGGGGGGTATAAAAGCTGGTTGGATCAGACTGGAATCTTTAGAAATATTATAAATTATTAGCTGTATCTACCCAGAGCTGCTGGGGTTTCTTTTTGCTGGTGTGGGGGGGATGGGGGCTTTTTTTTTTTCTTTTTCTTTTTTTTTTTTAATTTTTCAAAAAAAAATTTTTAATCTTTTATTTATTTACTTTTTATTTATTTACTTTTTATTCATTTACTTTTTATTCATTTACTTTTTATTCATTTACTTTTTATTCATTTACTTTTTATTTATTTTTTTAAATTTTTTTTAAATTTTTTATTTGTTTATTTTTTTTTTTTTTTTTTTTTGGAGGGGGGGGTCTTTTTTTTTCTTTTTTTTTAACTTTTATTTTTGTATCACCTTCACACATGGCAGGTGAATTTCCATATAATTTTCACCGTGGTTTTTGATAAGTTTGAAGTAATTTTGTATCTCATCTTTTGCACTTATTAAAAGATCCTTTCATGTCACCGTATTATAAACACATCCTGCATTGGTTTACATCTATTTACATGTTCAGGGCTGTTTTTCCTATCTTTGTTGCTGGCATTTTTTACAAAGTTTCGGCCATTGTATTCACTTTTATCATAATTATCGTTGTGGACTTGTAAGGGGTACAGAAAGAAGACATAAACTCGGGATTAAATGAAACAAGTAAATTAAAGAAAGTATAAATACAGCATATAAAGAGAGTGGTTCAACGTCTGTCGGACTGCCAGTATTAGACTGGGGTGGTTCCAGGGTATTTAATCGCGTCCCACAGCAGCAATATGTGACACAAGGTCGGAAAATGGGGTAAGAGGCAAGCCAGTACCCCTAAAGAATGAGCACTCTGGCCTAGCAAAAATAGTCTGGGCAGCCCTGTCGACATTCCCCAGTCAGGGCACTTCGGGCAGTAAGCGATGAACTTACTCCACCCCAAAGAGGGGAAGCAAGGCCTGGGAGGGTGCACCTCCTAGGACAACCCAGGACAGTATACCTCAGCCCGGCAGATAAAAGGCCACCGAAATGGCCCAGTTCCTGCCGGACTGACTGTCGAGAACAAATCCTCGACTGGTATTACCCCATCCTGACGTCCTCAATCAACCAAAGTTAATGAGAGACTGAACTGGATGGGGCAGATCCAACACTGAAAAGCATGTGTTCCCAGTATTTATAGTGAAGCGGAAGAGTCCATGTAGTCCGTAAGGTAGGTACCATAACAGTTACCTTCTAAGTATTTTGAACTGAACCCTTTATTTAATCCCCTGGCATAAATTGTTCTCAATTCTGTGTCCCGTGCTTTTTAGATATCTCGTAGATGGGTATTACAACTGGTAACTGATAAAAACAAATACTTGTTCTCCTCCTCGTCGTCGTCTCTTAAGCTGAGATTAGTTGTAATACGAGACAATGGGTATGACGTACCGACTTACAATCAGACTTTCTAATCAATATTAATGATCTGCGAAAGGTCTTGGTAACCTTTACATCACAACGAGACCACTCAAGCTTTTGTGTATGATTCCCCCCCCCCATTGGTTTTATGCAAACACTTTTGAATAAAATGATTTATTCAAAACAATTATAGGATGAATTAATCTCATAAATTTTACTCTACTGATGTGTTGCTAAACTTAATATTTAAAAGGAAAGTCATATTTGTCTGGTAAAAATAATCTTTAATCCTCAGATATTTAAAACATGTATTCACTTAAAGTTATGTTTTTAGTATTTAACAACAAATGGTAAAATCCTCTTTTGTAATGGCTATTTAATAGCAAAATATTTTCGGTTTCAATGAGAAAAGGCCGGTGTTATTTTCGAAACAGTTGTTGAAAAAAAACGTTGATGGTAAACACGGAAACCTTCAAAGTGGATTGATCCGATATTTAATAAGTGCTAACCATAACAATTGGCAGCCAGAATGGTGATGGGATTATCCACGCTTACCTACAAAGAACGGTTTCAAAGATTAAATCTGTCCCCGCTTGAGCAGCAAAGGATGCTAGAGGACCTGATTCTTGCATATAGCATCATCAACAGGAATGTAAATCTACCTTTTAGAGGAGTTTTTCACCCCTACACCTAGTTGCAGTCTCTGTACAATCATCGCTTTCGTCTAAACAGAAGAAAGGCAGCATTCTCTGTCTGTGCTTCTGCTGCCTGGAACAGTCTGCCAGAGGAGGTCGTGATGATGCCTACCATATCCAGGTTTAAAGTTGCCTTCAACAAACATTCAGACGGTATATAGATGCAATATGTTCTAACTGTCTTTCTACATGGCTTGCTGCACTTGGTTATTTTCTTGCCAATAAAATTGGTTGATTCATTGATAATGTTTTGTTTTGCTGTAAAGGCATCTATGCATATGGCAGTATGTGTATGATATTCTTAAATTATAATTGATAACTATAATTTAGTCACTCGCAACAACTTCTCGGCTTTGTCCTATTTATGCATGCATTTCTAGAAAGGAAGTTGGTAAACTTAGTCATTCAATAGTTACAAAAGCTTTGAACATATCCACACAGATAACTAAGTTTTGTAAACTTTGTAATAAATTAGCAGAAAATGTCATATGAATCATGAATGAGTGTCGACTGTGGTTGAAAAAAAATGCACTCTGGCTAACATAGGGATTGAAATCCTAACCATCCGATTATAAATTACTGGCTGTACTTAGATGGTGCTGCCTGGAAGTAAAACAAAAAATGACTGACTTGTTTATGAAAAACAGAAATTTGGTTTGGTGACTTTAATTTCGTTATCAAATTATTTTGTGAATTTTATTAAAAGTAATTTTAGTACTTGACACTAATCGATTAATAGTAAAAAACGATAATGTGTAATTAATTTGAATGTGAGAAGCACACACATACAGAGAGATAACTTGGTATAATTGCACACAATAACTTCCCTTTAATCTGTTTTAGTGAGTAAGGGAAAATGTCTTCACCCCAACAGTTTTCTTAGCCGGAATAAGTATTTTCAGAAAAAAATTATAGCGAAATAAAATATAGTAATGCCAATTAACATAGTTGAAGCATGAAAAAAAAAAAAACAGAAAATGATATGCGAGTCCGAATCAAAAATCGATATGTCGAATTAATTACTATTTTGGTCTGACTTTATGTTAGATATTTTTAATAGATGTGTCACTTCTGTTAATTAAAATAGTTCAGCCAGTGTAGCTATCTGAAATCCAACGCAGTTTCGTCCAGGGGTTTAGTGTGTTGTCTGGAGAACCTTGGATATACCCCCCCCCTCTTCCTCCCCCCTCCTTTTAAACGCGTATTCTGTTATTAGTAATAATGACGTCTTTACAAGTTTAATTTAATTTTAGAACAAAATGAAATTTACTTTCAAGTCAACATGGTTATTGCATCTAAAAAGTATAGATATTTGTAATAAACATTTTTTTTTTTTAATGCGAATTTTCTCATCAATATTAAAAATATTTTTTTTTTTTTTTTGTAAACAATAATTGTTTTTATATAATTAATAAGCAGGGCTACCCGGATTCACCCATTTATTATATTTCTTATATTTAAAAAATTACACCATCAATGTACAAATTAGGATTTAACAGTGAACGCTATTCATCATATATTTCCTCATTATACATTCGAATACATTATCTACATGTTAAATTAAATTAACAGGATTACCAATGAGATTTTAACTTTTCATCCAAATTCAATACTCATCAAATTATAAAAATATATATAAAAAGAACAAATGAAATATTTACTTAACATTAATTATGTCAGTGATATTAAGTCTTTATTTCGTTTTCTTTTATTTCATTTATAACTTGAAAAGTATAGTAATAAAAGAATAAAATAAAAATACAATTGTTTATAAGAGGTTCAGGGTTTGGAGCAGGAAGGCACAAAGGTCCTCATTGGTTCCCGGGGAAACGTCGGGTGTACATTGAAGTGGTTAACGATTATATACTTACTGAAATCTATCTCGATTTAATGTTTGTTAACTTTCCAATCAATGTTGAGTAAATCCTGCAGCCCCACCCTAAAAATTGAATAAATGTAAAAAAAAAAAAAAAAAAATACTAATAAAAAAAGGTGTAATGGGCTGGGTGCAAATGGAGGTTAGGATTCTTCATTTAATCCCAGCCAACGATGTGTTTTCCTTCTAATATAAAAATATTTTCTCAGTGTAATTACCAGTTTTATATACTGGTAATTAAATTGCTAGAAAATATTTTTAAAGTATACATAGAAGCAAGAATTTGTTTTTAACTAACAAAATTTAACTTAAAAACAACTTGAGTAACTCATGTAGTTTAATGATTACGGTTTTAGTTAGTCTGGGAGTGACCAGACATTCGATTGACCCCTCAGAAGAACGCAATTAAAAAACGTTTTATGTTTTAATTAATATTTAATTAATGATGTGTTGCAGGCAGAATATAAATATATACACAACAAATATTGCCAACAGCAGACAGCAAATCGAGTCGGAGTTCTTTATCGAATATGTATGGTAGCAAGACTTGGCTTTTGTTTGAAGCACACCCAAAGACCATGAGGGAACTTGGGATTCATGTTGTTCTAGCCACTTGTTGTTCTGAAACTGGTCCTGAATAGGACCAGCCCATCCTCGGTTTTACTGGGTGTTTGACCTTCTTGAGGAGTTTTTTGGCTTTCGTAAGGCGGTTCTCTTGGGCCTTGCCGGTGAGTTGTTGACCCTTGCGACCTAAGTATGAGAAGTAGCAAAGATCGTCGTTCAGCACTTTTTTCATAGTCGCCACTCTGATGCCCATCTCTTTCGCCAAGGTCCACATTGTCATGCTTAGATTTTGCCGCACCTTTTTTTTTTTTCCAAGCTTTTTGACGAATTTCGTTGTATGGACAGTCAGAACGCCTGCTACGATCCTTCCTGCTAGCCACTGCTTCCACATCTCCATTGCTATTCTTCAGCTCATATACCTTCAGGGTATTCAAAAGGCACTGAGCTGCAGCTAAGATTTTCGAAATTTTGAATCAGCTCGCTCTCTTCCAATATTCCGATGCTTTCCAGTTGTCTATGATCTCCAGCTCTCAAAACCCACTAATAGATCTATCCATTGCGCTTTACCACTATTAAATACTTGAAGTCGTTCTGAAATGAAAGAATATAAGAAAATAATCAAATTTGTCTTGAGCACCCTTTATATAAATAATGTCTCAAATTTTCCTGAACTTTAGAGCAAGGTTATGAATTTCCTCAAATTATAAGGTACAGGTTTTTAAAATACACAAATAAATAACTTTTATATATTCTTTTAAAGACTTTGTAGACTTTTTTTCACTATCAAATTGAATAGTAAAGTAAATTTACAAATTTTAATGAAAAACAACGTATTGGTAACATAAAAAAATACAAAATAAATTGTATTTTTTGTGTAGTTTTGCTTAAAAACAAAGATTCTTAAAAATAAATCTAAAGTAAGGGATATATTTAATTCCAGTGTTTAGATTGAAAATTGGTGAATACCACAATGGAGGAGCATGATAGTCTTAATTTTTTTTTATAAACAATCCTTCGGATCCAATGATTTTGAATTGGTCTGCATTGGATGTGTAAAGTGTAAAAAGCGAACAAAAAGACAATTTTCATCTTTTTTATATATAGACTAGCAAAATATCCTCCCTGCAGTCGTATATTTTAGCTAGACTGCCACGTTTCTTCCTCCTGTGACTGAAGAGTTCCATGGTCAACCGAGAAGGTTCAGTGAATTTTTTAAGTGAGTTAATTTGAAACACTTTGATAAGCTCAGTCAATAACGACTAAGACCGCAGGTTCTATTCCCAGTATCGGCGTCAAGTTTCTTTATTGTTTATTCATTTATGTAAAATAAGTTTCTTACGTTTAGAAAAATTTCCGCTGACAGACAGACAGACATCCAGACAGACAGAAAGAGAACTTCCTCATTATATTACAAGTAGATTATATCAAATGAATAAATGAAAATGTTTTAGCAACTATTATATGAATTGGTCAAAAGAGAAGTTCTTCTTCCTTTGCGTGTGGCCATTCTCTTGAATGTGATTCACTAAACATAATGTCTGTATAAACCAAACTAAAAGGTCAAATGATGATGAGTGGCAGACTATTTCTATTGCTTAATTTACTAATTGGTTTTATACTTTGCCTTTGGCGGTAATTCGCAGCATGAAAATCACAAGAGACTTTTGTGTTTAGTTTTGAAATTGCCACTCAAATTAAAAGCTACTCAAGCTGTATCAATTTTAGTATCAATTGGCTAATCTCATCTTTCTTGTTTCCAAATTGAATTTATTTACTTTGCCTCTTTGAGCATCACTTATTTTAATCAATTATCTCATTTCAACATTTAATAAACAGAAATTATATATATATACATATATATATATATATATATATATATATATATATATATATATATATATATCCATCCCATGAGAGCAACCAGTCAGCCAAAAGATAAACTGAGGAAGAACATAGGTATGTGTAAATGGAAGAAAGTGGACTCTTGTGTCATTTCTGCAGAAAGACATGTAAAACTAAAGCTGGGCTGCTGAGCCATTAGCATTCCCACAACCAGGCATTGCAATCTTGTACCATGACAATCATATATATATATATATATATTCAGGGTGTTGCGGAAAAATCAGACAGATACTACATTATTTTCCAATGTAACTGCTGCCAACAGAGACAACCATCTCAAGGAAGGCGTGAAATAAGTCTCACCGTTTGGCGACCAAGTCCTTGTCTGTAGCGGTGAACGCCTCCACGATGGCAGCCTTCAGAAGAGTCAACCGTATTGTGGAAGTGCTTGTTGGTCTTGGTCTCGATCACGACCCAGAAGAAATAATCAATGGGGTTTCGGTCAGGTGAGGAGAGCAGCCACAAGTCTGGCGACCAGTGGTGATAAACATTGTTGAGCAGCTATGTCTGGGTCGTTTTGACCTTGTGTGCTGAATGCAGAGTCCTGCTGGAAGACGCAGAGTGCGCCCGGCAGTGATCTGGTCCATCCAGGGCTTCACCACGCTCCTCAGCACCTCCTGGTATTTCGTTTACTTTTTGTCAAGTGTCGGATTTTGCTGCAGGACCCTGTATATTGAAGGGGTGGGATTTTGCTGCAACACCCTGTATATATATATATATATATATATATATATATATATAGCACTAGATAAAGTGAAAGAATAAAATAAGGTGCGAATCAAATTTTATTAGAATTCAATGTTCAAGCAAAGTACTTTAAAGTCCTTAACTCATGAGTTTTCAAAGAAAATCTTCTCCTCAGAGGACCATTACCGCAATGACATTACTGCAGGTAATAAAATTAAACTATATATAAAAATACATAAAAGTATATAAAACATCAAATATATCGGCCCAAAACATACTGTTTTGTTTAACTTATACAGTTCATCACAGTCATAAAGTTTAAAACAGCTTCAAGAAAGACATCAAAGAGGTTGATTAAAAAACAATCTAGG
Organism: Sepiola atlantica; assembly: GCA_963556195.1. Taxonomy (NCBI): domain Eukaryota; kingdom Metazoa; phylum Mollusca; class Cephalopoda; order Sepiida; family Sepiolidae; genus Sepiola; species Sepiola atlantica. The sequence goes on from OY744533.1 coordinate 89,437,251, forward strand.
TGGTGAATGGTAGTCCAAAAACGAAAACGTTATCCAGGCGGGAAATATATATATATATATATATTCAGCCAAGTGTAAATAAAGTATTACCTATACAATTTACAATTGCTTTTCTTTTGTTAGATTATAGATTTCTTTTGGAAGATAAATGCAACGAATATTGGTAAAGGTTTCTCCCAAATTTCCAAATTCCCACCTGAGCGAAAGACATTACCACTGATTGTAGTGTTAGCGTCTGTGCCAGGAAAGTGAGTCACAGACTCTATCACCTGCTGGTACTCTAATTGCATCTCTCGTCGGAGGAGAGAAATGGAATCTCTTTGGCATTACTTCCCTTACATGAAAATTCAACTTTGTGTAGATTCTTGTATCAAACATAATTATTTATGACATCATTTACTGCAACTATTTCTGCATCTATTCTCTTGGCTACAAGTGGTTACGAGAATCGAATAAAGAATCTGCTGATTGAGTTCAACTCCAATCAGATCTCTTACATTCACTGGTATGCTTGCAAAAGGTATGAACCCCTACTCCCCCCCCCCTTTCCAGCTTTTCTTGGATTAAATATTATTGTGAGGTTTTATACCTTCAATGCATCGTTTACAGTAGATATTAGAATAAATGTGATCCGTTGGGTCAGTCATTTAACTCGGGTTAGTTTGTTTGAATAAAGAAAAGATAAGTTTGAAAAGGCAATTAAATATTAAAAATATAAGGACAAAATTCACAATGAACCTCTCTCATCTCCCCTATCTTTTTCTCTCCAACTAGGAGTTAAACAGTATTATTGCTTGTGGTAATATTCCCTTTTGTTTGTAATGGACTATTCCAATCATTGTATTCTTTCTTTTGTTTATTATCTTCGACTATTGATAGAGAGAGAGACATGGAAGCGAGAGTGATAGCAACTGTATAAAATATTAGCAGGGGGTCAAAGGACATACAGTAAGAGAGGGTGAATGATACCTTAGGGAAATAAATGTTGATTAACTCAGCTTTAGTATAATAATATATTTTCTTGCCGTTAAATAATTCATACAAGAATGAATGAGACTCTACATTTCCTTGGGTATTATATATGCCAAGAGGGTCTGCCGTTGCTCGGGATTGAAAGAGAACGCTGTTCTTTTGCTTTCAGTCTATAACATCATATTACATTTATTATTATTATCATTATTATTATTATTATTTTACATTTTATGAATTCCAATTGATTGGTTGGGAGAGGGTACACGTAAAGTGACATAAAACCCAACGCTCAGAACAACAGGAAGTCCCACGTGTTATGAAGACCGAGTTCCCTCGTGGTCTTTGGGTGTGTGTTTCGGACAAGAAAGACCAGTTGCACAACACATAACAACAGGTGGTAGCTTACAGTCTGCATGAAAACCAAGTTCTCTAAAACTGATGATCTTCTTTTGGTGGATTTCCAGAAAGAGTCTCAGACTCAGTTCAGATTGCTATCCACTCTTGTCAAGCGCCGGGTGGAGATTGTGGTTGCATTGCAAGAAGGCCATGCATGTAACAGCTGGATTCAGCTCCGGATCAAACCCCCTCCCCCCCCCCCCAGAAGTGGTTGTCTAAGAACTTCCACGATTTCACCAGTTCCAACATCTGGGCACCAACTTATCTGATTGCAACCTCATGGACTATTATGTATGGGGAACAGTTGAGAAAGACACCAACCGTACCGCCTGCAACACCGAAGAAAAACTGATTGCCAGAATCGAACTAGTGTTCGGGTGTCTCTTGAAGGACACTGTGAAGGCTGTGTACTCTAAGTTCAGGTCTTGTCTGGAAGCTGTAGTGTTGAGGCACAGGACGATTTCTCCAAGGCAGCTATATTCCGCAAAAGATCCACAAAGAGATGCACTTTGAATTTTGAGAATACATCAATTATTGGCCAAGATATGACGTTTTTTCTTTGTTTTCCAAAAAGTGTTAAATTTATCCCGAAAACCGTGTGTGTGTGACTTTTGTTTTTATTTTACTTCAGTGAGTTCTCAGAAATCAAGGGGCCCTTTTCTGGGGCTAACACTTGATTTCTGTATGAGATACATTGATATCTGAGTGTTCAAGCAAGATTCTCCTTTATCTCTCTGAAAGTGGGAATTCAAAAGTCTATGACTAGACTCCAAACGTTAACCAAAAAAAAAAACCAGTTCGGTTCAATTCCTGTAGAAGCACAAAAACCCTCTGTGTAACTTTGAACTCCAATGAACGAAACATAATTCGCCTCACCGCAGAATCTCACTCGACACTCACTTCGTCTTCTCCTGATTTTCTTCTCTTTTTATTAGCAGATTTTCCTTCAGTTGATTTCGCTTAACCAATCAGAAAAAACATAATCCGCTAGCTGACTATTTGTCATCAAGAGGAACCCACGTATTATTGTGCAGCAGCCAGTAGATTTGTTACTTCGAGGTTGCGAGTTCAATCCTCACTAGAAAACTAGTAAGCCAAAACTTATTTCCCTTTCCATCTGCAAGCAAGGCAAAGGCGGGCCCTCTTACTGCTGGGATGAAGTAAGTCCGGGCCATCTCCACTGCTCGGTTCTGGCTCAAGATCATCAATTCCGCCACACTCTCAAACGTTGAGTTAATGAAGAAATCAAAAAAAGAACATTAATTTTCCTCTCCCCAATTGACCAGTTAACTATGTTGTATTATATCTTTCTTGTGGTCTCTTGATCTTACTAGATCCCAAGACAAGAATTCATCTAGTCTGGTGGAGTATCCAGCTAAGTATTGTTACTGGAGACAACATTACTTGGAGAAGGTGCACCATTCCTCGTATAGCTGTGCCAAGGGGATATTATTTGGGCTTTGAATACCATGTTATTTGGAATATTTGGCCAGGGTCTACTTGTAGGATGAAGTATCCTCATGGCAGGTTGTCCTGATAAACCCTTGTACAGAGAGACCGAAGGCACTCGAGGATAGTGTCTAGTAGGTAATTCAAACTCTCCTATATATATATTCTTTTTTTTTTCTTTTATTTTGCTTATCTTTCTGTTTTTGCTGGAGATGGGGCATTCTACCGGATGCTAGGCATTCACCGGCTATTTCAGAAACTCCAGCCTAGAGATTTTTTAAAGATTCTAACCGTCCCTTTAAGTGCAATTGTTTGTATTTCTCTTGCACTCGGTTCACCGGGTATACTCGCCAGATAGCTTTTAAAAGTCTTTTTCATTAGTCCTGTTGCTCCTATAATTACTGGGATGATGGAGATTTTCCTAAGATTCCAGTTTCTTTTCATGTCGTCCATTAGACCTTGGTATTTCGTAATCTTTTCCCTTTCTGCTCTGTTCAATCCTGCATCATTAGGGACACTGACTTCAACTAGGGTTGCTACTTTCTCCCTTTTGTTCCATATTACGATGTCAGGTTTAACAGCTCCGTTTTCTAGATATGTAGCTGTAGGGATTGCATAGTCATAGTGGATGGTGTGTATGTATATATATATATATATATATATATATATATATATAATGTATATATCTTTCTTGTGGTCTCTTGATCTTACTAGATCCCAAGACAAGAATTCATCTAGTCTGGTGGAGTATCCAGCTAAGTGCTGTTACTTGAGACATATATATATATATATATATATGAGGATTTCTATTCATCTACCTTCCGGGTGGGGGGGGCGAAGTTAGACACAATGTCTGTTTCAATGTGTGTGTACGTATATCTCCCACACCTTACTACACATGCCTTTATTCAAATAATTTCAGCAATAGTTATGTAAACAAGTATATGAAGGTCATAATTGTTTTCTTCTCCTCACTCCCTAACCCTAACCCAACCCTAACCCTAACCCGACCCTAGTAGAAAGCCGCGATAACACTTGTTTCACAATCATAGACTCACCCACTACAGATGGGCTTAACATGTTAAGTTGTAACATCCTATTCCTCTGTATTGACTAACGCCTGTATTAAATTAAGTTTATCATTTGTCTGCAAATAGTCGGTGCATGTTCGAGATTACTTCATTTTCAATCAGTTTGCCGACAAAAACAAAACCAACATGAGAACTTAGTTTTTTTTAGTTGTTGTTTGTTTTTTTTGTTTTTTTTAACTTGTGATTTCTGAACCATTTTGACACTTTTGAAAGGATCTGTGAGAAAGAAGAAACTTCATAGTTGGGTTTTATTACCATTTGTTTTGATGTAAGTATTTGTTTCGGCGGACGACGTACATTTTTTTTATTTACTTTTTTTTATTTACATTTTTTATTTACATTTTTTATTTACATTTTTTTTATTTACATTTTTTGGGGGAAAAATATCTGCATTGCTATTGATTACGCACCAAGTTGTCAGATTATATATGTAAAAAAAAAAAATTTAATCGACTGATAGTTTTTATATCTTCATCCCCCCCCCCGAACTTTCTAATTCTTTTTTAAGTTCTTTGAGTAAAAGAAATCTTCAGATTACTATATTGATTGAACATGAAATCCCGAGATTATTAAAAAAAAAAAGATAAAAATTGGAAAATTTATTGTTCAATTTTTAGAGAGAAGTCCTGATTTACTATGTAAGTTTAATGAAAAATGCTCCCTTTTCCCTCAGCTTGAAATTCAGAAAAGATATTTCGTAAACAGGATTTGTCAGCTAAATACCAACCGAACAAGCAAGTATGAAAACAATATAACATTAAAGATGCATGAAAAAAAAACTGATCCCCTGTGAAAAATTAAACACATAATCAAAAAAAAAAAAAAAAAATTTTATTCTTAAGAATTAAAAAAAATTTTTTAGTAAAAATGTTTTGGAGTTGTATGTATACATTCGCTTGTGTTTCTAATCTGCCTCAGACAATCATTACTTATTTAAATGATTGATAAATGAGTGCATGAATTTCCTACCAATTATTAAATACTCTCATTGCCGGCAAGAGTAGCCCATGCACCCCCTTTTTATGTTGGGGAGTGAGGAGCACTAAAAACAACTATTCTATGTAAATAAACCAACACGTTAATTTTTTTAATTAAAAAATCATAAAATTATTCAAATTTAATGAAATGTTCGACATTTATTCAATAAGTTCATACTTCATAAGGAATACAAATGTTGCAAATAAATTGAACTGAATAAAAATGTATAATAATACTTTAATTTGTTGTCTTTATATGAGATTACTACTTAAACTCTGAAAAATGGTTTGAAAAACTCATCTCTATATTAATAAAATTGTTGTACTATTTCTCGCATGTCTATGTATTTCTCGTGTCAACGTAAATTTGATAATTACATATATTTTTTTTTTACTATTAATCGAATATTTATTGAAAGCAAAACTGCAATAGCATAAAATGAAATTTTGAACATTCTATTTTCCACCAGAATGCATTTCGGTTTCTTCATAACTAAGTCAGTCATTTTAATCTATTGTTAATAGTTGGAAAAAAAATAGAATTACTTTGTGACTCTTCGAAATTTGGAAGCACTGTCGAATAGAAAATTATTTGTGGCATTAAAATTCTAAGCAAATCCTCATGTATTAAAAGATTGAAAGTTTTGGAAAAGCTGTTTCCATCCCAAAAATTTATAGAGATTAAAATGGTGTCACCTTAACAATTATAGTTTTATAACAATTTAGTTCAATTAATAATTTAATGACCAAACGTATCGTTTGGTCATTAAATTTAATGTTTAAAATTCTTTTTTTGCAAAAAAAAAAAATGATTTTGTTCATTAAAAAAAGGCATATTTAAAAATAAACTTTTTTAAAGCAAAATGAAAGTGAAAAAACTTCCGGGCAACACCGGGAAGGTCCAGCTAGTTTAATATGAATTTAAACTATAGACTTAGTTGAAACAAAAAAGAATTATAAATCTAAATATGGAAACTGCCTATTCGCTTTTCACACTTTTTATATTCAAAATTGAGGACTAAAACGTATATAAATTATAAATCCCCGTACCCTGAGGATAAAGTGAATGTGGCATTTTGGTGATTGAAACTAGTTTAGACAATAGACCAAGAGGACGACAGCCGACCCCCTTCCTACCCACTCAATTTCGGCCTTGTGCCACATCTTATTTTATAAAGAAAATTTACTTTACTGTGAACTTTTTGTGAAATTTTTAAGATAAATAAAATCGTACTTTGAGGATTATTTATAGCGCAAAAAAATATCATTAAACGATTTTAAATTTAGACACATCACACTAACTTTGGAACCAATCAAGAGTACAAAATTTCCATTTACTAGATTTTCCAATTGAGTTGAGATCTGAGGAAGATTGAAGGAACCCTGTGTAGATAGGTACTTCAGCTAGTTGATTTTAAGAAATTTAATTTTGCTGATTTCCTTTTTCTTTTTTTATGTGCAACATTCCTATTTCGATAGTCCACCCATCTAATTGATATTCTAGCACAACTGAACCTTTATAGAGCAGATCATTTTTTTCGCTTTTAATATGTCATTATTTTGAACTTGTTTGGTCATGATTTGTTTTTTATATTTATTTATATATATATATATAGTTCTGCTCAAGCGTCAAACACTATCGACAACATGACGCTTGCTCTCGCCTCTTGGGTAAGTGTAAGTTAATTTCAATTACTGTCTGTGGCGATTTCTCGTGGACATGGGCGTTAGGCTTGTGATTCTAGGCTGAATCTACAAACTGCGTTCGGGCCCATGCGACCACCTGCAACTACCACTCCTGCACTGATGAGGATAGAAAAACCGAAACGACGTCATCTCATCATCATCATTCGGTTTATTTGTTGAATCAGACCACAATTAATCTTCTGATGAGGGTGGGGCCTGATTGTCTAGTCTCGAAATCTAAGTCTTCCTCTCCACTCCTGTCTTTGGCAAGGCTTGATGGAATCCATACCCATGGCCTTCCTATCACGTTTGACTACGTCCTCCCAAGTCAACTTGGGTCTGCCAGTGGTGATGTTCTCTGCTGGCACATTCAACTGTCAGATTTTAGCAATCCAGCCATCGCTACGCTCAATGTGACCCAACCAAAGCAGTCTGTTCTTTCGCATGATGTCCGCAAGGCTTTTCAAGTCGACCTGTGAGAGCAGGGATTTAAAAGAAACGTACTGTTCAGGCCTCACCAAACAGATCCATCTGACAATTGCCCTGTCATTACGGTGCATCTGTAGGTATAAAAACACTTTAATATTAAATATATATATATATATGTGTGTGTATTTAGGCAACAAATTTTCATTTAGGCAAGGGGCGGGCAACCTTTTCAGAGTGAGGGCCAGATGAGACTTTTGGAAGGAGATCGCGGGCCGGAGTGAAAAACGAAATCTCAGAATTACTATATTTTGTTTACATGAATAAATTGTACAAAAATTGCATTGAACACTCTACAAATCTGATATTTGTTCTCAAGAGACTTCTGTATGTGATGTTATAAAAGGCGCCGACAAAGAACCATTTTAGAATCATAAAAAATAATGACGGGGGAAGTAGCAAGTTGATCCAGCATTCGTTTTGACACACCTCACATAGGTTCTATGTTTCATGCCCTTTCCTCGTCTCACGTTTCCTCTTTTCCTCTCTCTTTCTCTTTTTATATTTTTATCTCTTAATAGTTAAAGAAAAATGAAATATACATGCATCATCGTTCGCTGATATTCATACATTTTTATCCCACTGTAAATCTTAATTGAAACTTACTTTTACGTCTATGTCACAAAATGATATGAGTTTTACTGGGAGGTCCGCAGGCCGGATTGCAATAATAAAGCATAGCAGGGTGGCGGGCCGGACGCTAGGCCTTCGCGGGGCGGATGTGGCCCGCCCCTGATTTAAGCAAACATTATTAAATAACAGTGTTTTTGCTTGATAAGACTTTTTTATTTTTTCAGTTTTCCGAATAGTCCATTTAGTATTTTGGTCAAATTGGTGTGTGTGTGTGTATATATATATATATATAAAGAAACTGTCTTGCTTGTTTTCAGCTGTTGAAACATGGAAAACAGTGATATGCAACTATTATTATTTTTTAATTAAAATAAAAACAAAGATTAATTTTTAATGCCATTCGTTTTTATATTTTCAGTAGGGCCACTTTCTTTGGGATACAGAATTATTAAAGTTACTCTACTAAATCTCCAACCTAATGATATTTCAACTTTGAAAGTGTTCGCATAAGTCTACAGAGTGAATCCAACTGTAATTACTTTTAGATGCAAGATCCGTCATAATAGTTGAACACAATTATTTTTTAATTAAAAATAAAATTTATTCCTCATTAGCTATTTTTACTTGACAACTTTTCATAGGAATAACATAATTTGAACAGATAAAAAATTATTCTGACGTTATTTCTTTGAAAATGTGTCAGTTGAAAAAGTTATTCAGGAATATTTTCAATTACTCTTAAATCCACATTTAAAGGCAATTTCAAAATTGTGTATCACTAAAAAGTAAAAATGTGTTCTTTATTAATATATTCATTGTTGACTTATTTTCATGAATAATTATAAAAACAAAATAGAATTGAAATTTTATGACCTTCACACAATTCGATATGTTCTATTCATATTCCTTCAGTTGCTAATTTTGCGTGTATTGCAATATTTATTTGAATTTAATCTCCATTAAACTTTTATTATTTTTTTGGTAATAGGAAAACCTTATTCTCCTCAAAATTATTTTCGATAATTTTATATTTTATTTTTTATATTTTATTTTTTGTATTTTTATTTTTAGTATTTTTATATTTTATTTTTATATTTTATTTTTTATATTTTATTTTTTTATATTTTTATATTATTTTTTTATATTTTTATTTTTTATATTAATTTTTTTATATTTTTAATCTTTATATATTTTTTTAAATTTTATTTTTTATTTATTTTTTTTTTTTTTAATTTTATTTTTTATTTTTTTTTTTTTATATTTTATTTTTTTAATATTTTTTTTTTTTTATATTTTATATTTTATTTTTTTATATTTTTATATTTTTATATTTTTTATATTTTTATTTTTTATATTTTATTTTTTATATTTTATATTCAAGTGATCATATTTTCATTCCAGCCAAGTGCAACATTAATTTTTTTACTCCTGCAGTACCCCCTCAAGAAGAATTGTTGATTTGGGGCTATTTTAGATAACCTAAATATACTTATATACAAATGCTTATTAAAATCACCTCTTTGTGTACTTTCATAATATCTATAGTTTTATATGGTTCTAAACAGTTTTATAAGGTTCTAAGTCAGTAACAAACATTTGTGGACGTTCAAAAATTGAAATGAAAAATTAATTTTACAATTTGTTTTTTCACTTTTATTAATTAAATTATTTATTTATTTATTTATTTTGCATTTTTAGTGATCCAAAAAACATTGAAATTGTTATTTTGACTAATTAAATTGACCTTTTCTTCAAATTAACTTGGCCAGGTTATAGAAATGTGATACCTGGGAGTCCGTGCTATTAAATAACAGATAAGCAAATTTGCAATTTTTCGTCTTTTTTTTTTTTTTTTTTTTTCTACAAAGACTTGGATTTTCGAATATTTTTAAAATTAATTTTGAGTTATATATTTTCCTAGCTTTAGTAAATTTAAAATAAATAATTTCAATGTTTTAGTGAATTCAAACAGTGGACTTTGAGAAATTATAAGCCCAAGAGCATAGCATAAAAATTATTCTGAACTACATTCGGTGCTCACTGCTTAAAAACCAAGAAAATGCAATATTTTCAAATTTCTGTTTGGAGAGACGAATTGAGCTGACATTTTCAGGAATGGTCTAATTCATAGATCGAAAGAGCTAATGGAAATTTGAAAACAAATAGAGCGCCTTCAGGACCCCCCCCCCCCCTTGTAGGAATTGGCTGGAATGACTTATTGATATTTACTTGTTCTCCTAGAAATTTTATAGGGTTAGTATATTATAATAGCTACTGTTGGTGTGATAATGATATTAATATAGAGTTGATCATTCTAAATATAACCGTTTTTTCTCATATAATCAAGGTTTTACATGCTTTACTAATTTTAGAGCTGGTTTCCCTACACTTTTTTTTAGTGGAACCACTCCTTTTCCGACTCTATACTTTCAATAACTTGTTTAAAAATTAATCAGATTTTAAACGTTTTTTTTTTCTTCACATAAATGACACTTTTCATGCTTCTTTAATTATTATCTAGTGCAAACTTCAACTTTATAAAGAACCAAAACGATGAAATGAAAAGTGCCAGCAAGTCACCTTTTTCTCTCCATTGTCTTATTTCAAACAAAATTGACACTGCTCATATTAAGTAAAAATTGTCATCGCTCATGTTCATTTAAAAAAAAAAAAAAAAAGAAGGTATTTTGCTCCTGTGAAAAAGAATGTGTCGCTCTTGTATAAGCAGTAACCGATCTGAGGGAGATAACTCTACTTTTCTTAGTCGCCGCTATTCCGAATTCGCTTATACTTTGGCAAGGTAGATAACTTTGTTTATTAATAAAAACATGTTACAGTTTTGAAATGCGTTAAAAACCCTAAACCCTAAACCGTTCAAAATAACTTTTAATCACATTTAATTTAATTACATGCCACAAATTGTATACACTTTATATAAACATAAAAAGAAAAGTTATTTTCTTTCATGCTGCGATAAACAAAGTTATCTCCCTTGCAAAAGTATAAGCGAATTCGGAATAGCGGCGGCTAAGAAAAATAGAGTTATCTCCCTCAGATCGGTTACTGCTTATACAAGAGCGCCAAGAATGTACTCTTTATGTTACTTCTCCCTAATATAAAGGTCTGCATATAATGGCTACTATTCTAACAATTTAGACTTTGAAAAGTGAAAATAGAAATAAGGTTTGACTGAGTCTGATGCTATTGTTGTCTTTTTGAGACAAATTCGGTAAAACTGAGAAGAAAGATAGCAACGATTTTTTTGTTCTTTGTAATTCTTTTATTTCTTTAGACTTCTTTCTTTATCTAACTGTGTTTAAGATATTTTGCCAGTAAAGCATTGCAGCGGCGAGGGGGGGTCTTAATGTTATCCCCACACACCCAGTTGTGGTTATAAGGCAGCTTTCAAATCTGTTCTTAACAACTACCTTAAATTTAAAATCTTCCTAAAAATGTGATTTTCCTAATGAAAAACAAGTGCGCCACCCTATCGTCTCTATTTCGCACACACAAAAAAAATAATGGTCGGATACTTTTTAGACAGACCTCGTATCATTCACATGCTTTTTAGACGAGAAATTCTCTGAACCTTGTGATCTATTTGTCACTTAAATCTGTTGGTGTTTAGTTTTGTTTTTTTTGGGGTTTTTTATATGCAATTTCAAACAAGTGTAAAGGACCGACTGACAGAACCTCTTATGGAAATGTATGGACACATCTGAAATTGTTATTTCAAACTGAAGAATGACAGACCGACAAAAATGGCATTTCAAAGTTAACCAAGCGACAAACAGACAAACTCTTTTAGGGATGCTTGGAAGCATCAAAAAAAAAAAAAAGCAACTACTTACATTTATCTACAGGCTGATTGGAAAGTAACCCCCTCCCTATTATTAAGTGCTCTTAATCGATTACTGAAATATAATTTGTACAAGAAATGAATATGATGAGAAAGTGTGTAGCATGGGGCTTTATTTTGAATTCAATATGTGTGCTAGCATGCAACATCAGCTTCTCAAGCCGCCTGGGAACAGCATCAACTGATTTCACAAGTAACTCATTTAAAGATTTTTTTTTTTTTACTAATGAGTCACTACTTATCAAGGCTAAGAAAAACACTCCATGGATAGATTGACTTCACATAGCACTTACTCAAAATGATAGCCAACTCGGAAAACAGCAATTCTTCCCCCTTTGTCAAAAACATCACTCATAGAATGTGAGATCTAAAGGACAAAATTGATGGTGGTGGTTGGGGGGGGGCAGTCTCGTAACTCTCGTAAGCAATTCGAAGTGCAACTCATGTAGTTTGCATGGTGATCGACTTGTGACACGGTGCATTGTCTTGGTGAAAGACGTCTCTTTCTGCTCGTGTTGTGATTCGACCCATCGGGGTTAATACCATCAAAATGAGGAGGAAGAAAAGAAGAAAAAAGAAAACTATAAGACAGTCTCGCCTGACAAGGTTGTTCTACAACGAAAGCTTGCAAAAAAAACAAAAAAAAATTAAATAAATGAATTTTTCATTTAAAATTGCACGATTGTTGATTTTCAAAATATTTCACTTTAATACATTCTAATCCGTGCTTCAAAGATGTTGGTTTCCTTTATATATATATATATATATATATATATATATATATATATAGTCTCGGAAGTTTCTCAACCATTAAAACTATATTAAAAAAAAAAAAAAAAAAAAAAAAAATTTATAGTCCCAAGTCTTCCAGTGGAAAATCACTCATGTAAGTCAATTTATTTTTTACAGTTATTATATTAGTTTATTTCTAACACTATTTTAAGGGATCATCAGTTGTTTACCATGAAAAACTGTTTCGGGAATTTAAAAACAAGACAGTATTTAATTTCATGGCTTCCCAGCAGAGTTGATCAGACCCCACTTCCCTTAAAAGACAAAACATAAACGTTCCTTATACTAAATCTACGCTGTTCGTCTGTCTAATCAAATTTATCCGTTACTTACAAAAATATATATATATATATAATGTAAGTTCATAATGAGTACTGACTGTAATTCGGGCTATAATTGCCAAGTTTTTGCATGTTTTTAAGGTTTTTTGAATTTGTTTTGTACAATTTGTACTGAAGATAGCCACACCAAGAAATAAATAAATGCATACGAGCATTATACAAATATCTTGATGTTAGCCGAAACAATTGTCTGCAAAATAAGAAAATAAGTTGTAAAAAATGACATGAATCTGTTCTCTGCGATATTGATGTGATATTGAACTACATAAAAACACTGTGTATATATATATATATATATATATATAATGTGTGTGTGTGTGTATGTATGTTTGCAAACTAGTGATATACACATACATACTTAGTAATGTTACTAATATCATGTATATTTTGATTTATGATCATAAAATTCTGCTTAAATTTTTTCCATTATTTTTTTTAACCCCCAAATTAATGAACATCGAAAAAGTTTTCGGTTTAATTGCAAAATCCCATATGTTGGCCTAGTTCTCTTGAATATTGTTTTGGTTTTATTTAACAAGAATTGAAGAAAATGCTGTGTTAACATTTTTTTTTTTCCTTTAACAACAATGGAAGTTTTGATTCTGATATATTTGTCACAAGTAAAATAGAACATTTAAAAATCTCTCTCTCTCTCTCTCTCTCCCCCCCCCCCTCGCTCTCTCCCCCCCCCCCTCGCTCTCTCCCCCCTCTCTCTCTCCCCTCTCTCTCGCCTCTCTCTCGCCTCTCTCTCCCCTCTCGCCTCTCTCTCCCCTCTCTCTCTCTCGCCTCTCTCTCCCCTCTCTCTCTCTCGCCTCTCTCTCCCCTCTCGCCTCTCTCTCCCCTCTCGCCTCTCTCTCCCCTCTCGCCTCTCTCTCCCCTCTCCCCCCTCTCTCTCTCCCCTCTCTCTCGCCTCTCTCTCGCCTCTCTCTCCCCCCTCTCTCTCTCCCCTCTCTCTCGCCTCTCTCTCGCCTCTCTCTCCCCTCTCGCCTCTCTCCCCTCTCTCTCTCCCTCTCTCTCGCCTCTCTCTCCCCTCTCTCTCTCTCGCCTCTCTCTCCCCTCTCGCCTCTCTCTCCCCTCTCGCCTCTCTCTCCCCTCTCGCCTCTCTCTCCCCTCTCGCTTCTCTCTCCCCTCTCTCTCTCTCTCCCTCTCTCTCGCCTCTCTCTCCCCCCTCTCTCTCTCCCCTCTCTCTCGCCTCTCTCTCGCCTCTCTCTCCCCTCTCGCCTCTCTCCCCTCTCTCTCTCTCTCCCTCTCTCTCGCCTCTCTCTCCCCTCTCTCTCTCTCGCCTCTCTCTCCCCTCTCGCCTCTCTCTCCCCTCTCGCCTCTCTCTCCCCTCTCGCCTCTCTCTCCCCTCTCGCTTCTCTCTCCCCTCTCTCTCTCTCTCTCGCCTCTCTCTCCCCTCTCTCTCGCCCTCTCGCGTCTCTCTCTCTCTCTCTCTCTCTCTCTCTCTAATATATATATATATATATATATATTCGTAAAATATTTTTAATAATCAAACATCGATGATAGGAATGTACTCACTTCTGACTACTAATAAAAGAAAAATGAATTTAAATGTTAATTATTATTTAAGGAATTATTTTTTTGGTTCTTTCAGATGTCAGGTGTGCATTCTTTTGGTTTATGGGGCACAAACCAACCATAATACTTGACTTTAAACTTTAATTCAAACCATATTTGGCACAAGTAAAATTGAACATTTAAAAATCTCTCTCGCCCTCTCTTCTCTCCCCCCTCTCCCCTTCTCTCTCTCTCTCTCTCTCTCTCTCTCTCTATATATATATATATATATATATATATATATATATATATATATATATATATATATATATATATATATATATAAAAATGAAACTAAAAGTATACTTTTAGAAGATAGAACCTATAGTGGAATATACGAGATAGAGCAATTATAAAGAGAAATGAAGGAAGAGAAATAAAGATGTACGAATGACAAATCTATTTCAACTTCGATTGTTCAATGCAAGGTGTACTCGATAAAAACATGTTTATTTTTCTTTCCTTAAGCCAAGGCTTTTCAATGATTAAAATCTTATCATCAGAGGAATTACATAGATCGATAAGTTGGCAGTCGAAAAGCCAAAATTCAAAATTTGGAAAAATATAAAGTAATAGTAAGTAAGAGTATGCATGTAAAAAAAAAAAAAAGAAAAAAAGTCTGTCCAGTGAATGGAAATTTAAAGATGGAAAAAGGGGTTTTCGTGAAGGCAGCATTGAAAATGTTCAAAATGAAGTAAATCCAATAAAAAGATGTTTAATTCAATCTGAACAGACTCCATATTTTTTACGTGCACACTCTTACCCTCCATTACTTTATATTTTTTTCAAATTTTGAATTTTGGCTTTTCCATTGCCAACTTATCCATCTATGTAATTCCTCTGATAAGATTTTAATCTTTGAAAAGCCTTGGTTTAAGGAAAGAAAAATAAACATGTTTTTATCGAGTACACCTTGCATTGACCAATCGAAGTTGAAATAGATTTGTCATTCGTACATCTTTATCTCTCTTCCTTCATTTATCTTATATATATAAGAATTAAAGAATTAAAAAATATTTAAATAAACTTTTAGTGGTACAAAATTTTATTAAAGCAAGGAATACAGACGTTTGTGACATTTTTGGGGGTGGAATGAAATTGAAAAAGTATAAAAACGAGAGGAAATAATTAAGAAAAATTCATGAATATACTAAGCCTGCTTTCGTCCACACTCATCAGAGTATCTACGTGGAAATAATTCAAGCAATTATGACTAAAAACTTTTAAAAGTAGAATGAAGACCAGTGACAAGTTTAGGAGGGAAAAAAATTAAAAAAATTGGGGGAGAGTCACAAGTTGATCACATTGAGTCCTAGAAGCCACTCCCTTTGTTTAAATTAATAAAAAAATAACTTGCACAGATTTTTAATGTAATCCTGTTTTAGTATTGGCAGCATTCATCTTGTTTTGTCTGAATGTTCCTATGACCCAATAAAACAATATTTTCTCAAGCAGACCTGCTTACTGAAAGTTGAAATTATTCAACAGTTAAAATGATACTAACGACCCGTGACCCGTTGGCTCAACATTGGGTATATGGCTATATTACTATTATTCTAGTAGGGGAGGCTTGTTTTATTATGAAATAACCCTAAAAGAGATACGATGCTATAAAACCGAACGATCATCGCAATTACAATATTTTTTTATATCCATTTGCAATTGAAAATATTATGTACAACGAATAAAAGTGTCTCGCCATTGTATGTATAAAAGGAATGCTATTTAATTTTGTAATGGAAAAAAAATAATAGTTAATTCTTAAATATATAAAACTAGCTAGCACACTTGGCGTTGCCTGGGAATGAACGAGAACCAGTGTGCACTGCCAGCTTTGAATTCCATATTACCATTTTTATTATAACTTTCAATACAATAATTGTACGACAACTTTACGTGTCTGTGTTTGTTTTTTAATTACGAAATTAAATCCACCAGAACGCATTTTCGATTCTTCATAAACAAGCCATTTTAATCTTTTGTTAATAGTTGAAAAGATAATCATGAATTACTTTGTGACTCTTTGAAATATGAAAAGAATTTGGAAACTTTTAATCTGTCGCAGGGAAAGTCGTTTCTGGCTTTTAAATTCTTAGCAGATCCTCATATATTAAAGATTGAACATTTTGGAAGTTATTTACATTCAATAATTTTATAAATAGAGATTAAAACATTACCGTAATAGAATTATAGTTTTATAACAATTTGGTTTTAATTAATACTTTAAACCAAAAACGATAATAATTAAATGAAACTTTCAAAGAATACCTATTTTATTTTCTAAATAATTTGATGCAAAAAAAGACTGCATAGTTTAAAAAAAAAAAAAAAATGAAAGTAAAAAAGACTTCTGGACAATGTAGTTTTAAAAATACGGTAAAATATCTATAAAAAAAGAAAAAAAAAATGTTCTTTGTTAATAACGCCATTGGATTACTCATGAAATTTTATCCAGAAAAAAGTATTTTGATCTCGGTATAAGGCTTTGTTTTCGGTTGCATCCATGGACAGACACACAGAAACAGTACCCATAGACATGAGTGTACAGGAACAAACAAGTAATTAAAAAAACAGTTAAAATAACAAAAACCTGTAAATATATTACAAACGGCGGATATCATTATGGCTACGTGTGTTTCTGTTGAAATAAGCAACAAAATCATAAATGATGCATGACGGGTAGAAACTCGTCACAGTATTTAAGTGTCATTTGTGTTGGTCAGATTGAGAGCGAAAATTAAGTCAGTGAAGCAATCACGTCTAGTGAAATAGAAACTATATTTATGTTGACTCTGAAATAATTGAACCAGTCGAGCAATGACAAAGGATGGCGAAAAAACAAAGAAAGATAAATATTTTATTTTCACTTAAAAGCTTTTAGTAAATTGATAAACACAAATAAATTGATGGTTGTGCTAATTAAAGAGAGAGAACAACAAAAAAACAGACGAAGCAAAAATAGCTTCTTTTTTTTTTGTACTACATTATTAAATGGGTTTAGATAACATTCATGTTATCATAATATAATGGGGTGAATGATTGGTCTGATAGATAGCCAATCCCATAGTCCGTGATGATATGTCGAATTCACATTCAATCGGATCTATTATGGTCATTTACACACTAAACTGTTGCGGAAGGTATGAATCTGCAATTTATTTTTTTTAAATGATGTTATACCTGCCCGGATAATTGCTAATATGGAGAAATCTTTCAATTATGACCAAAAAATCAAAATCATCAAGAGGAATAACTCATATTTTTAATTGAAGAATTTAAAGAGTTGTTTCCCTTATAACTAAAATTTTTATTTCTTTTTCTGTATAAGTTTTTAAAAATGTGCAAACATTTTAAAAAACTAAACAGTAAAATGACTTCATGGCATCCCTGGCAATGGCGGGTAGGTACCGCAAGTTGTTCATAATAAAAACTATATAAGTTCTTTGTGAAGTATAACCTATTTCTCATCCAAAGATGAGTTTCAACCTACTTGACGTGAAGAGTTCCAACTTTTAAGTAAAGTTTCTTTTTATTTGATTCATCTCCTTCAACCTCAAGTGCTAAAACCTTTGGCCTTTGACCTTCTGCTTCACTTTGCTTAGAATTCATTACGCATTCATTATGACTCAATTACCTCTAATCCTGACTAAGGGTCAACACATTTTTTTTTTTTTAATATAAGATTTCCAGAATAATTTTCATGTTAGATTTTTAGCTATCAAAACCAGAGAACCAGAAAAAAAAAAGTCCAGACACTTTGGTTGCCTCAGCGGGCCGGAGTGCTTGTAGCCGCCCAGAATAACCGGCATTCAAAGATTGTGAAAAAAAAAAAAAAACAGTAATAATAACGGAGACTGGCACGATTTTGAATGCAACATTTTCAGAGCAATTACAGCCTGCTATGGTGGGCGTATTCGGGTGTTCTGCTCTCAATAGGGTTAGACTCAATTCTAAAAGTAACATTTTTATTTGTTAAATATTATAATTTAGGCAGTGATTCCGTTAACGCTTGAAGAGTTGGCTTTCATTATGAATGCTAACGAAACAACATATATATTGTCGCAATTAATGGAATAATAAAATCACCAACAAAAAATATATTTTGCTCTGAATTTTCATTGAGCACTCTCATAAACCCGGTTTCAACTTCCTTCGGATTTATACCCCCTGGATATTTGTAACAAGTTAATTATATATATATATATATATTTATATATATATATATATATATGATTTAGTATTTGTTGTTTTTGACGATAACTAGCTATGTTACAGCTACTGGTAAATTTGACTTTCCTAAGTTGTGTGGAGATTATTCTCTGTGTTTACATAATTTTGCCCGATCGTTAGGGACGTGTATATATATATATATATATATATATATATATTTTTATTTTATAGATAAAATAGTTATTCATTGACATGTGTTTTTTCGTACAGCGACTCATCAGAACGAACCGACTATTACAGGTCTCGAACCCCGACCACGGAAACTGTAGTCGAGTGCTCTACCATTTGAACTATGAGGCCTGTCTGAAATGCGAAAATAACTAGGAAATCCAAATGTACCAGTAGCTGTAACAAAGCTAGTTATCGTCAAAAACGACAACAAAAAATATTGAATCATATTTATAAAGCGATAAAAATAATCACGTATTTCAGACAGGCCTTATAGCTCAAATGGTAGAGCACATTGTCGGTTCGCTGTACGACGAAACACATGTCAACGAATAACTATTTTATATATATATATATATATATATGGGAAGAGAAGGATGAAAGTAATCCGACGTGATGGGAAAATGAAAAAGGAAAACCAAAAAATGGATGCCATCCACTTTACCCCTGCTCATCCCCCACCTCTTTCTCTTACCACCAGCCACAGTAGTCCCTCCATTTTTTCCCCACTCACTCTTTTCAACATTCATTTCTATTTCTCCAACAAATACGGACGTCCACCCAGCAGTGGCCACTATTTCATTCTATTTTTCCTCCCAATATGTCTACCCTACATGTATCTGCACTTGCATGACATTTTTTTCTCTATTTTATCATCCTGATGAAGTCTTATAAATAAAGACGAAACGTTGATGTACACATAAAAAACATCCATTTTTTGGTTTTCCTTTTTCATTTTCCCATATATATATATATATATATATATATATATATACATAGCTGTATTAATTGTTATATTCATATGGAAGAATGCTCAATACCTCTAATAGAGATTATGTAGATGTAAATCTTTAGACATGGGATAATAGTGCATTGTCTGAAAAATACAAGGTTAAAAACTATTACCTATGTTCTGTTGATCGCATGTCTACAAACCTATATATATATATATATATATATATATATATATATATATATATAAATATATATATAATTATTAATGACAATATATGTATTAGCATATACTATCAGTTCCTTTTACTTTGTAGTCTCCTTAAAAGATTCAGCTCAATGATTGTCAATTATTGATAACAGAGCAAATATAAGTCAGTTCATATTATATTCCAATAACCATGGTTTTATTTTATTATTTTTATTTTTTCACGCCATTTTGCATTCAAATTCAAAATGGCTTATTAGTGGGTTCCCCCACGTGTGAGTTTTTGCTCTCTTTTTATTTGTTTTTTGTTTGTTTTCACCCAAAAATGAACTACTGTATAATGTAGGTTTTTTTCAAGACACTTTAATCCAAGAACTTTTTACTCTTTGTGAATTTTTTCTGATGATTTTGTAGTGTTGCAGAGACGATATTGACATAAAAAAAAACATAAAAATGTTGTTTGGCACAAGACAAATGAAATGTACTGTAAAAATATATCTCACAGAAATATTATGTTTTTTGGAAATGTGAAAAAATAAAAAATAATAAAATAAAACCATGGTTATTGGAATATATTATGAACTGACATATATATATATATATATATATATATATATATATATATATATATATATATATATATAGCAATAATAAATTTGTTAATCTTTATTAGAGCTTTATATTTATCATTTATTATTGTTATCAAGATTTATCTGAAAAGATATTGAGCCTTTTATGTATATATATATACAAAATCTGCTCTCTTGATTTGGCTTGATGTTCATTTTCACATATAATCTGTTTTAGTGAACTGTAAAATTCAAATATTTGTCTAAATATTTTTGCTGTTAGAGAAAAGATTTCAGTGGTTTTGATCAGAAATTCCTCACTCAATTCATAATGCAGCATCCACCATCTTAGATACGAATCAAGAACTCGTATGCTGTGGCATGGATGACTGCTGATGTATTCGCACCTAAGATCGTTGGAATGGGAAATGTGGATGTGGTCTCGATCCGGTGATGGATACACTTAAAAGGTTAATACAGCTTTGTCTCTATAAAAATCAATGACACCATTCTTCTTGTTTCGTATAAATGCTCAGCTAAAATGGTGCCAACTCCAGGGTTTTCAATTACCAGACTTGAATTCTTCTGTCGAAGAAGGCATACTAGATTTGTCAGTTGCACCTGACACTTTCATTTTCAGTTTTACCTTATCAGACTATGAAATCTTTGAACGACTGAAAGAATTATGACTTTCTTTATTCTCAAATACTGTTTTATCAAGGAAAAAAAATCAGTCAATCCAATTAGGGATATATGGAATTCTATATAAGAATACACCTATACACATCTTTCTGTTTATAATATGATTTTAGAGAGTGTGTGTGTGTGTGTGTGTGTGTATATATATATATATATATATATATGCACATACACAGGGTGTTCAAGAAAAATGTGATTTTTTGGGGAAAGGATAGAAAAAAACATATCTTAGACAATAATTGATGTATTCTCAAAATCCAAAATGCATCTCTTAAAGGATATTTTGCCAAATACAGTTCTTCTGAAAAATCCACCCTTAGCCCCCACTAGTGTCTCCAGGGTGGACTTGAACTTGGAGCATGCGGCCTTCACGGTCTCCTTCGAGAGACGCCTGAACACCAGTTTGATTTCTGGCAATCAGCTCGTCTTTGGTGTTGCAGGCAGTACGGTTGATGTCTTTCTCGATTGCACCTCACACATAATAGTCCATGGGGTTGCAATCAGGCAAGTTGGGAGAGGGGGGGGCAGATGTTCGGACTGATGAAATCATGCAAGTTCTCAGACATCCAGAGGGAAAGTTTTAACTCTGATGTCAGTTGTGATCATGTTGTTTCTCTTGGTGGCTGTCCTTTCTGACACATAGGAACTGGCACATAAGAACTGGCACATAAGAACTGGCACATAAGAACTGGCACAAAGGAACTGGCACATAAGAACTGGCACAAAGGAACTGGCACATAAGAACTGGCACAAAGGAACTGGCACATAAGAACTGGCACATAGGAACTGGCACATAGGAACTGGCACAAACCATCTGTTCATTCAACTGCTTACGGCAAACATTTTCTGTCATCAGCCGTCTTTTGATTAACAAAAATTTATTTCTCGTTTTATTTTTCAAGTTTTACATTGATCAGTTGTAACTAACAGTCTAAGCTGTGAACTTGTATATATTTACTTGCCTCCTCCCCGCAGGAACAAAATATACCGCAACGTCGTTTTTCCGTGTGTGTATGATTGGGGATGGTGGGGGGGGGGGGGGGGGTCGAACACCTGAAAAAGTATGCGAGACGAGTTTACAAAAATAGCCTGAGAGTCCCTTCGACTTGTGCCTCAAACGACAGGTATTAAATTTTATCCCTGCCCCCTTTTTGAAGGTACTGCCTGGGAGTAAAGGCCTCCTGATACTGTGCCAATTAACTTGTGTATGTGACCACGAATGCATAAAAATGAAAGTGTGCATGCAAGGTTTTCAAAATTAAATATTCATCATCATCATCATCATAAACCTGAATATTATTATTTTTGTTTTTAATAAAAAATGGATGAAAAATATTTCATAGATATTCTTTAGTGCTTATCTTGGCTCTGAAAGTCAAGAAAAGTTGAGAAACCCTGCATAGATGGGTACTTTAGCTAGTTCAGTTATGTTAATACGTTATCTGATTGACGGTTATCTGCATGGGTGTGCGCATACTTTGAATAGAAAGACAAAATGGCTGTAAACACATGAATCTTTGCTGCTTGCTACATGTGTTGTGTTTCTAGATACCAATGAAAATTCCTGTCGTATCATTAGCTAATTACCTAATTGGTGTGTAAATAATGTTCCCAGCCTCAATTTGTGAGTAGCTGCAAAAATCATAACAGAAAAATCTTTTTGTGTTTTTGATTTGGAAACCATGTCAATATCTTCTGAATCATTAATAATAACAGACTGCAGTAAAGTAAGAATTCTTATTAGATTGTTGTCAACAATATAAATCTCTCGAATCGTTAAGACATCGTAATGACGATAGTGATTTGTGGGTATAAAAACGCACACCCATCATACGAGCTAATTATACAAAGCATAAAAATGAAATTGTCCATTCCTGTCTCGCCTTGTATTAAATTGCTTTCTGATTATAGTCTTTTGCAGGAATATTTTCATCCGTTAACCCTTATCCTCGAATGGATGGGCTTTCATAAGTGGTAACTCATTAGTATTTTAAAAAAAAGAAAAAATACCCATCAAAATAAATGTTCTTTTGAACTTTGGATTCTTATCCAGCCTACTGCAGCCAATTATGTGCTAAAACCACTATGAATTGTATTAATTTACACCCCACCCCAGCTATGGCTAAAAATAGCAACTTGTGTTAAATTAATTGTATAAAATGCAGGCCATTTAGTTTACAATATTAATGTGGTGCATAGCACAACATCACATTTGAGGAGGAGGAGGAATCATTTTTCTTCTAAGATGTGGGTGCTGTTATAGATGACATGCCTGATTTCCGTGACTTCGCGTTGGCATCGATCGGGCAGGTCGCGGAAGCTCCCGAGAGTTGCCGAGACGAAAACGCCAAGCGTTAATGGAAGACTTGCAGGCGATAATATAAGACGAATAAATTCAAAGAAAAAATACATATATAAAAACCGAACAGACTGTAGGGTGGGGGTCAAATGGATCATTTTCAATCAAATGTGTAGAAAGAAAAAATTTTGGGGAGGGAGGGGGGAGATTTTGTCAATGTTTTCTTTTTCATTTGTTTCGCTGTTTTTATTTTATTTTTCTTGCTAACATAAAACAAAGAAAAAAGAAAAATAGGTTGGGTTTAGGGTTAGGGCTCCCGTTCTTAGCGATAACCAAGCCCTGCATTCAAACTGGCAAGCTCTAACTGGAAGACTGGTAGACGTTAATATAAGACGAATAAATTCAAACAAAAAATACATAGGTTAAAATCATTTTTTTTTCCTGAAAATGTTTTTTTTGGTGGGGTATAATTTTGTCAATGTTTTTATAAGAAAAAAAATGATATTATTCCATCAGTGCTCGGGCGCTTCCGCGACCTGCCCGATCGTTGTCGACGCGAAGTCACGAAAATCAGGCGCGTCATCTATATCAGTACCAAGATGTGCTTGGGTTGCTGGTGGGATGAGTCTGATGATTTGAAACCCAAAACCTGCAGTGGAACCAGTTCATCATTGATGACCGACCTGGGAGCATCTACAAGATGTATTTTATAATACAAGGGATAGAATATCTTGTTGGTGGGGAATGTTCCTGGGGTGATTCTATGTTCAGTTATTGATTCCATCTCTCCGGACATTCGATCGTTTTCATCTGGAACTTTTTTTTTGTCATCTTTATGTTCACTGATTTGAACAAGTAAATATTTTTGTTTTAAATAAATTATATTTGCGTTCATCAGGTTAATAGAGAGACAACAGAGAATAAGCGCATTTCTCTCTCCCCCCCCCCCATTTACTGCGGGCGATGAGAGTCGGCAAAATATGTCCACCGTTCATCCTTGCTTTTGTTGCGTCATTAGCTTTATCATCTTATAACTCCTGCCCATTCCTTCTTTCTGGGGATTACTATTCAGAAGATCAGCTGCGTGATGCTCAAGTCACAAGGGTCAAATTTTGACCCCCACCCGAAACATCCAATGTCTGCTTGAGTATTTAACTTCCTATAAACATTGGGACGGTTCATGACAGGAATCTGTTGACTTTAAATTTGAGGAGGACCATGTTGTAATCTGAAGGGAAGCAAAACACATTATCATGGGTCTACTTCCCTGCAGATTACAACATGGTCGTCTTCAAATCCAATGCCAACAGATTCCTATCACGAACAATTCTCGCAAGTTTCTGAACCTGGTCTATTCCATCAGTCATTTTTAATCTTCTCATAAAATGTTATTTATAGTTCTTTAATTATTCGAGTCAATACATTGACAAAAGATTAGCACAGGTTTAAAAACAATGTAAAAGCAAGTTATGAAAAAGGGGGGGGGGTATGTACGTGGATAATCACCCAAAAATTAGTGACCACGATGCATCCAACGCAACTTTGAACTGTTTAAATACAGGGTGGGCCAAAATAAGGGTCCTATCTTTAAATTTGAATAACTTGAATTTGAATAACTTCCACAAAATAAAAGTTAAACTCACCAAACTTTTTGTGTGTGTAGACTGACCCTTCCGAGATTTTTTGAAATAAACAAAACAAATTTTAGCCGAAAAACACTTCTTAAAACTTACAAAAACTAAAGTATTGTTTTTTACACTGTTTTGAGTTTTTTAAGCAAAAATAATGTTTTCTAAATGAGGGTACGTTCCTTAGGGCTAATACGGCTCATGCTTGCTTCGGAAGGGGTCCTTTACTTATTCTAAAAAAAAAAATTAAAAAAATCAATAAATAAAAAAGTTATGAATTTTTAAAAATAGGACCCTTATTTTTGCCCACCCTGTATCTGCAAGCTGACCATGGGTTCCGCCAGTTTGTTCCACGACTCAGCAACCCGAACTGGATACGAAGCCTTCTGATGATTCAGCTAGAATTATTTCAAGTACAGCTTTTCTGAGTTTCCACAGAGCCGTCTCTGTGGAGAAGAGATTACACGGCACATTGTAGTTGCCGTACATAATGTGAAAGGCGGGGATGATGCCACCACGCAGTCACCTACGCTCCGGCGAATACAGACCATCCGAAACGAGATGGGAAGATAAAGCTTGGATGCTATATCCCAGAATGGGATAGTTACCATAAATGGGTAAAATAAATTATAATCAAAATAAAATGAAGAAACAAATTAAATCCAATATTATTAATGCGAATTTATTGGCAATAAAATAGTTTGTCTTTAAATATCGATTTATAAAATACTGAATATTCATGTGCGATTCATTTTCGAAAATGTTCTCATGATTATTAGAGATCTCCGCTTTGTAAGATTTTGCTTTGTAAGTTTAGTTTCAATGCACAAAGATTTAAATAAAACCACTCTAGAAATCGAATAATCCTCTACAATAAAGACCAATGTGTATTTATCTGTGTCTAAATGAATATATGTACTTCCATTCTGTCACACAAAAGTTAGTGAGTAAAACATGTGCCTTTTTCTAGCCCCTGGACGAAACCATTTCAAGGGGTGAGGTGAAGTGAAAAAGCAAATAGCAAGTCAGACAACCATCTCAGACTTACTCTGCCACCTGAAATTAATTTAAAAAGAAATCCTCCACTCTATAATAGTCAACGTTGGATGTTTTTTTAAATTTTCTTTAGGTCATCAGAAATGATAATAATAAATTATATATGAAAAATTAAATTACTGACGTAATTCTATGATTCTATAGGAATATTTTAGTAATATAACTAGATAAATGTGAGTACAGGACTGGTGAAGCTTCTTTTTTTTTTGGGGGGGGGTGTCATTTTTGACAGAGGGTATACACTAGTTATTAATATTATTCCAAATGGAAGTACTTGTTCGTATTAACTATTAAGATTAATTTGTGCTGATTTTTTTCGAAAATATGAAATGGTGTCTATTTGTGATCAAATTATGATGGAAATCTCTGCTGGGCAATATCTTTGTTTCAGATCTCCAAGCAACAATAATATGTGTGTTTGTGCATGTGTGTTTATGAGTGTGTGCAATGTATATTTATTTACCTTCTTTGCAGGAGGCTAGACACAAGGTCAGGTGGGGTTTTGAAAAGCCAGCACACTATGTGGGATTCACTCTGACCTACTAAAGATGCCTGAGCAGCCCTGTCGGCATTCCCTTGGTAGGGGGCGCCTCGGACGATTAGCAATAAACTAACCCCTTCTCAGAAAGAGAAGGTAAAGCATGGGAGGGTTGACCTCCTAGGAGTGAACAGAATCATACCTTAACCCTAACCCTACCTTAGTCTGACAGAAGCAAGGCCACTGTCGAACTAATTGTCGCAGTAATGTAGAATAGTTTTTACTAGTGAAAACATGGATTCTTACTAAAAGGTCACCTTTTTTTAATTCCATTCCCTCTCTCTTACATATACAGTGAGAAGAGGAGATACTTGTAATGGTGGGTTTGTTGTGTGATTTCGATTTTAATTGAATTGGAATGGCTGGTTAGAACTCAACTGCCATGTGGATAATATTTCGCATAAATTAATAGCAAATAAGCACGAAAGTTTGTTTTCCATAGGGATAGATTTATGTAGTTTTCTCGTCTTATAGAACACTAGCTAGCTTTGCCACTCGAAATACTTGAAACCAAAGTGTTAAATATTAACCATTTCACTCATAAGTTTCATAAGTTTGTTGTAAACAGGCATATTAACATTTTGGTAATTTCGACCTTTTTAATGAAATCGCCAAAACATACGCAGAAAGAGGAAATCAATTCACTCTGCGTGTGTGTTTTCTTAACACAATAAAAAAAATGTGACGTCGGTCACTAACAGAAGGAAGCAGTCAGACAAGCTTTCCCCATCCTCTATATGGCACCGCCAACGGGAGAGAGGGAGAGGAGGAGGGGGGGGGGGCAATCAGTCAACCTTTATCCCCCTTTCAGAACTATTTCTTATGCCCCACGTATCTTTCCGTGGCCCGTGGCCCTCGTAAATCCACGATCTTTCTCCGGTTTAAATTACTTCCCCAAGCAAATATTTTAAGAAAGATTTAATAATTTATCCTTTTTGTATTAAACTATTTTAATCAATTACTGTTAAAATCGACAAAAATACTGCATGTATATGGAATAAACAGAACGATAAAGTTATGAGTAAATGACACGAAACATTAATTAATTATGAAGTGTTTAAAAATGGTTATGCAAATTAGGCATGGAAAGAGTTATTTGTGCCTCCGATGGATACTACACCCCATAGACTGGTATCGTCTTGGCATTCGGGGGTTGATTTACGCCGGTCTATGGGTCTGTCCTGTGCAGTTCTAGGAGGTTCACCCTCCCAGCCTTTGCCTCCCCTCTTTGGGGAGGAGTAAGTTTATTGCTTACTGCCTGAGGCGCCCCTACTGGGGAATGCCGACGGAGCTGCCCAGGCAATTTTTAATGGCCAGAGTGCTCACCTTCTCGGGCGCTGGCTTTTCAAGTCCCAGTTTCCCGACCTGACCTTGGGTCATATCTTACCTTGTGGGAGTAAGATAAAACTGGCCTTGTGCCTAACCTCCTGAGGAGATAAATAAAATGTTGTATTGTTGATTTAACTAACAGTAACCCGTTTTGATAGTAATATAGGAGGGATAAATAAAAAAAACTTTTGCATTTATTCATTTAGATTTCTTCCTTCGAAGATTAAAATATCCGACTCAGCATTCTTAAGAGTTCAACTCCAACTTATTCCCTGACTCTGCAACTTTGAATGCAATGCATTTCTTCTGACTCTACAGCCCTGATTAGTACAATGTTTTATTTGTTGATGAGTGTCAAAAATAAAATAAAAAAACGACATTACATTTTGGACAACCTAACCGTTTGTAAGCAGTCACTCTATCGATGTGTTTTCTGAAGAAAAGCTATAGTTTGGCTTTCAGTTCAAAATAGGAATTCCCTCTAATTCTGATAATCTCGGGTTTTTGATCAAAATTATGCAACAGATTCATTTAACTTGTCATAATTGCCCTGACGATAACTCAAGTAGCTGCAATTGTGTCACACTTTTCATTGACTTTGTTCTTCTGATGTGTCACCATGTTACCAGAACATCCTGCTAACCTCCTTCAACCAGTTTTTTTTTTTTTTTTTTTTAACTCTAATGCTGGTATCAAGGCAGACTTGCCATCATCTTCTCGACTGGCACACTTGTTGGTCTCTTTACTGTTGCAATTTTTTTTTTCGAGTCTAACCTCCAGCCATTGATTATTCCACATTCTTTTAACTGAAGTACACATCTATGTCAGGTGAGAAATTATGATTATAATCTTTAAAAATGATATGTCTTTATATGACTCTACTAAACTGAATGTTAACCATATAGTTTATGAAAAACAATTGTGTTCATTTTCCATGAAAAAAAATTTGTAATTAATAATTATGTGAACCAGTTTATTTTTGTTTGAAAAAAAAAATGTTTAAATTTTTCAAGTGATAATCAGTGTCGGAGGTTAGGGTTAGAGTTAATTAATCTTCAGCTGTTCAGTTTTTTTTTAGATGGCCTCTAATATTTGTAATCGTGATTCAAGTGTTCAAATTGTAAATTGGACTGCGAAATACTTCTGTATCCCTCCTGTTTCAGCCTTTTCTATTTATTAAAAAAAAAATGTAATTACGAAATTAAATCCATCATAATGCATTACGTTTTTTTTTCATAAACAAGTCAGCCATTTTAATATTTTGTTGATAATTGAAAACAAAAAAGAATGAATCACTCTGTGACCGTTCGAAATTTGAAAGGAATTTGGAAACGTTTACACTGTTGACTAGAAAGTTATTTATGTCGTTAAAATTCTTAGCAAATCCTTGTGTATTAAAGATTGAAAGTTTTGACAGCTATTTACATGCAATACTTTTATAAAGATACAAATAACATTTATTCTTTAACAACAATTAGTTACAGTTTTATAACAATTTGGTACAATTAATAATTTAATTACCAAACGATACTGTAATAATTACATTGAACTTTCAAAATCCTTCCTTTTTTTTTATAATTTGGTAGAAGAAAAAAAATGAAAGCTAAAAAATATATGGTGAGGGGACTGTGCTTAAAGTAGATACAGCTAGTTATATACTATATATATATATATATATATATATATGTGTGTGTGTGTATAGTTCGGCAGCAAGTAATTTTTTATACAAGCGTCATTAAAGACCACGTAGTTCTCTCTCTCTTCACGATCTTTCTTGTCAATTTCTCGATGCGGCGAGCGATTCTTCGGTTTTTGGGTGTTGATTGGTAGAGTATGACACCTAACGTTGTATCGTGGGCCATTCATCTAGCACTTTCGGTCTCTCGACCGTTTTTAGAAGGCTGTATCTTATTGTTATTAAGAGCCGTATTTATAGTTTTATTATTAGTTATATATCTATTAATTTACATATGTATACATATATATATAAAATTCCCGAAACAGTTTTTCATGGTAAACAACTGATGATCCCTTAAATAATATTAGAAGCAAACTAATATAATAACTGTAAAAATTAAATTGACTTACATGAGTGATTTTCCACTGAACGACTTGAAACTTAAGGGTTTTTTTTTTTAATTTTTTAGTTTTAATGGTTGAGAAACTTCCGAGACTATATTTTTCAATTCATTTATTTATTTCTTTTCTTTTTATTATTATTATTATTATTATTATTATTATTATTATTATTATTATTATTATTATTTATTAATTGTTAAAGACTGATAAAGCGCTAGATGAATGGCCCACGACACAACGTTAGGTGCCATACTCCACCGGTTAACACCCGAAAACCGAAGAATCGCTCACCACGTCGAGAAATTGACAAGAAAGATTGTGAAGAGAGAGAACTCTGTGGTCTTAAATGACGCTTGCATATATATATATATATATATATATATATATAAGCTATGAAAATATATTTATGGCAATTAAGCTACACAGAGGCTCCCGTGTTTCATCCCTAGAGGGGGTCTTCAGGCTACTACCTAGCTCTACCTTCGTATCGAGCACTGTTGTAGTAAATACTGAAAATTAATACATAAAAAATTATATCTCCTTATAAAATTGTATGTGGATACATGAAATAGTAATATATATATATATATATATATATTAATAGAATTTTGAGAAACCCAACAAACGTTATTTTTTTTATATATATTAAATGAATAAAAATAATATTTTCTTCATAAATATGTCTGAGACTTTCGCAGATATCACAACCTTATCAAAAAGTTATTTCCTTTCTTTCGTTTTTTTTCTCTTTATCTTTCTGGTGTTAAAAATCGCAAGTAAATCCCCTCGTGGTCCCAAAAGGTTATTTATCGTCTGTTCTTGTTGACGGATTTCAAAATTTCTTCAAATCTGTCAACAAGAACAGACGATAAATAACCTTTACTTGGGGGGTTTACTTCCAAATAGGGAGTAGCAGGAGGTAACAGCCATACTAACGTAGAACAAGGCTATTATAATATCGATTAGAGTACTTGTTCCATAAAAAATGACAACGGGAAATATTTACATTTTTAGAATAAATAAATGGAGCGATGAAAAAAAAAAGCAGAATTTTTATATCACCAAATGTATTTACATTCAAGCCATAAATTATTTCCATCATCATCATCATCGTCATCGTCAAAATTAGTTTCGTCACTATGGTCGTTTATTACACTGTGCAACCACAAAAATCCTCCAGTTTGAGAAAGAAAAAAAAAAATCAGGAGAATGACAATTGATAAGTGGGTGAGGCATGCAAGATTTGTTTGAAACAATTAAAATAATCTAACCACAACCTACTAGCCCTAACCACAACCTACTAATCCTACTGTCTACATCAGGGGTGGGCAACCTTTTCAGAGTGAGGGCCAGATGAGACTTTTGGAAGGAGATCGCAGACCGGAGTGAAAAACGAAATCTCAGAATTACTATATTTTGTTTACATTAATAAATTGTACAAAAATTGCATTGAACACTCTACAAATTTGATATTTTTTCTCAAATGACTTCTGTATGTGATGTTATAAAAGGCGCCGACGAAGAGCCATTTTGGAATCATAAAAAATAATGATTGGGGAAGTAGCAAGTTGATCCAGCATTCGTTTTGACACACCCCACATAGGTTATCTGATTCATGCCCTTTCCTCGTCTCTCGTTTCCTCTTTGCCTCTCTCTTTCTCTTTTTCTATTTTTATCTCTTAATAGTTAAAGAAAAATGAAATATACATGCATCATCGCTCGCTGATATTTATACATTTTTATGCCACTGTAAATCTTAATTGAAACTTACTTTTACGTCTATGTCACAAAATGATATGAGTTTTACTGGGAGGTCCGCGGACCGGATTGCAATAATAAAGCCTAACAGGGTGGCGGGCCGGACGGTAAGCCTTCGCGAGCCGGATATGGCCCGCGGGCCGGAGATTGCCCGCCCCTGGTCTACATTAACAGAATGTGACTGAGCAGAAATTATGGACTACCGTGTCGGATTTATAAAAAGATATACAGATACACAATGGTTATTATTATTATTATTATTATTATTATTATTATTATTATTATTATTATTATTATTATTATTATTATTATTATTATTATTATTATTATTAGAAGAACGTGCATAAGGGGTGAATGAGACGAGAAGTGGTGGAAGGAGGAGATGGGGGAAGGGGGCGTATTAAACATTAAAGTCTCATGATCTGAAGGCTGTCAGTGCAATCACTGTGCCGGCAGTAAATGTTCATTTTATCTTCAATCAAACCCCCCAAAATAAATTTTGGTCTTATATAGATTTGAGTTGAGGACAAAGGCGGCAAAATGTTTAAATGTTTGTTAATAAGTGGAAACGTGTATGAAATAAATAAAAAATGTGTAAATAAGAATGTTTGGAAATAGGTATATAATCTCTTGAATTCTAGCAGATAATTTAAAACCTGAAACCAGTTTGTCACCGATGACCGACCTGGGAGCATCTACAAGATGTATTTTACAATATAAAGGAAAGAATATCTTGTGAGAAGTAGATGTTCCTGTGTTTAGTTGTTGACTTCCTCGCTCCAGACATTCGGTTGTTTTTCTCACTAACTTTATTTCCTCTGATGTATCTACTAATTAAAAAAAAATGTACTTTTAATATATCTATTTTTCCATTACAAACAATTATGGCGACTAAATGTGTACGCTCTATGTACAATGTATCAATGTTGACACAACAGGTTAAGGGTCTAGTTTTTTTTTCTTTTTCTGTTTTTAACTTACTTGGTATACTTCTGATTATTATCTATATTACAATTAGTATACTATATTACAATTAGTATATTTCTGATTATTATCTTCATTACAATTAGTATACTATATTACAATTAGTATACTTCTGATTATTATCTATATTACAATTAGTATACTATATTACAATTAGTATACTTCTGATTATTATCTATATTACAATTAGTATACTATATTACAATTAGTATACTTCTGATTATTATCTATATTACAATTAGTATACTATATTACAATTAGTATACTTCTGATTATTATCTATATTACAATTAGTATACTATATTACAATTAGTATACTTCTGATTATTATCTATATTACAATTAGTATACTATATTACAATTAGTATACTTCTGATTATTATCTATATTACAATTAGTATACTATATTACAATTAGTATACTTCTGATTATTATCTATATTACAATTAGTATACTTCTGATTATTATCTATATTACAATTAGTATACTATATTACAATTAGTATACTTCTGATTATTATCTATATTACAATTAGTATACTTCTGATTATTATCTATATTACAATTAGTATACTTCTGATTATTATCTATATTACAATTAGTATACTATATTACAATTAGTATACTTCTGATTATTATCTATATTACAATTAGTATACTATATTACAATTAGTATACTTCTGATTATTATCTATATTACAATTAGTATACAATATTACAATTAGTATACTTCTGATTATTATCTATATTACAATTAGTATACTTCTGATTATTATCTATATTACAATTAGTATACTATATTACAATTAGTATACTATTTTACAATTAGTATACTTCTGATTATTATCAATATTACAATTAGTATACTATATTACAATTAGTATACTTCTGATTATTATCTATATTACAATTAGTATACTTCTGATTATTATCTATATTACAATTAGTATACTTCTGATTATTATCTATATTACAATTAGTATACTATATTACAATTTGTATACTTCTGATTATTATCTATATTACAATTAGTATACTTCTGATTATTATCTATATTACAATTAGTATACTATATTACAATTTGTATACTTCTGATTATTATCTATATTACAATTAGTATACTTCTGATTATTATCTATATTACAATTAGTATACTATATTACAATTAGTATACTTCTGATTATTATCTATATTACAATTAGTATACAATATTACAATTAGTATACTTCTGATTATTATCTATATTACAATTAGTATACTTCTGATTATTATCTATATTACAATTAGTATACTATATTACAATTAGTATACTTCTGATTATTATCTATATTACAATTAGTATACTATATTACAATTAGTATACTTCTGATTATTATCTATATTACAATTAGTATACTTCTGATTATTATCTATATTACAATTAGTATACTATATTACAATTAGTATACTATATTACAATTAGTATACTTCTGATTATTATCTATATTACAATTAGTATACTTCTGATTATTATCTATATTACAATTAGTATACTTCTGATTATTATCTATATTACAATTAGTATACTATATTACAATTAGTATACTTTTGATTATTATCTATATTACAATTAGTATACTATATTACAATTAGTATACTATATTACAATTAGTATACTTCTGATTATTATCTATATTACAATTAGTATACTTCTGATTATTATCTATATTACATATAGTATACTTCTGATTATTATCTATATTACAATTAGTATACTATATTACAATTAGTATACTATTTTACAATTAGTATACTTCTGATTATTATCAATATTACAATTAGTATACTATATTACAATTAGTATACTTCTGATTATTATCTATATTACAATTAGTATACTTCTGATTATTATCTATATTACAATTAGTATACTATATTACAATTAGTATACTTCTGATTATTATCTATATTACAATTAGTATACTATATTACAATTAGTATACTTCTGATTATTATCTATATTACAATTAGTATACTTCTGATTATTATCTATATTACAATTAGTATACTTCTGATTATTATCTATATTACAATTAGTATACTTCTGATTATTATCTATATTACAATTAGTATACTATATTACAATTAGTATACTTCTGATTATTATCTATATTACAATTAGTATACTATATTACAATTAGTATACTTCTGATTATTATCTATATTACAATTAGTATACTATATTACAATTAGTATACTTCTGATTATTATCTATATTACAATTAGTATACTATATTACAATTAGTATACTTCTGATTATTATCTATATTACAATTAGTATACAATATTACAATTAGTATACTTCTGATTATTATCTATATTACAATTAGTATACTTCTGATTATTATCTATATTACAATTAGTATACAATATTACAATTAGTATACTTCTGATTATTATCTATATTACAATTAGTATACTATATTACAATTAGTATACTTCTGATTATTATCTATATTACAATTAGTATACTTCTGATTATTATCTATATTACAATTAGTATACTTCTGATTATTATCTATATTACAATTAGTATACTTCTGATTATTATCTATATTACAATTAGTATACTATATTACAATTAGTATACTTCTGATTATTATCTATATTACAATTAGTATACTTCTGATTATTATCTATATTACAATTAGTATACTATATTACAATTAGTATACTTCTGATTATTATCTATATTACAATTAGTATACTTCTGATTATTATCTATATTACAATTAGTATACTTCTGATTATTATCTATATTACAATTAGTATACTTCTGATTATTATCTATATTACAATTAGTATACTTCTGATTATTATCTATATTACAATTAGTATACTTCTGATTATTATCTATATTACAATTAGTATACAATATTACAATTAGTATACTTCTGATTATTATCTATATTACAATTAGTATACTTCTGATTATTATCTATATTACAATTAGTATACTATATTACAATTAGTATACTTCTGATTATTATCTATATTACAATTAGTATACTTCTGATTATTATCTATATTACAATTAGTATACTTCTGATTATTATCTATATTACAATTAGTATACTTCTGATTATTATCTATATTACAATTAGTATACTATATTACAATTAGTATACTTCTGATTATTATCTATATTACAATTAGTATACTATATTACAATTAGTATACTTCTGATTATTATCTATATTACAATTAGTATACTATATTACAATTAGTATACTTCTGATTATTATCTATATTACAATTAGTATACTATATTACAATTAGTATACTTCTGATTATTATCTATATTACAATTAGTATACAATATTACAATTAGTATACTTCTGATTATTATCTATATTACAATTAGTATACTATATTACAATTAGTATACTTCTCATTATTATCTATATTACAATTAGTATACTATATTACAATTAGTATACTTCTGATTATTATCTATATTACAATTAGTATACTATATTACAATTAGTATACTTCTGATTATTATCTATATTACAATTAGTATACTATATTATAATTAGTATACTTCTCATTATTATCTATATTACAATTAGTATACTATATTACAATTAGTATACTTCTGATTATTATCTATATTACAATTAGTATACTATATTACAATTAGTATACTTCTGATTATTATCTATATTACAATTAGTATACAATATTACAATTAGTATACTTCTGATTATTATCTATATTACAATTAGTATACTATATTACAATTAGTATACTTCTCATTATTATCTATATTACAATTAGTATACTATATTACAATTAGTATACTTCTGATTATTATCTATATTACAATTAGTATACAATATTACAATTAGTATACTTCTGATTATTATCTATATTACAATTAGTATACTATATTACAATTAGTATACTTCTCATTATTATCTATATTACAATTAGTATACTATATTACAATTAGTATACTTCTGATTATTATCTATATTACACTTAGTATACAATATTACAATTAGTATACTATTTTACAATTAGTATACTTCTGATTATTATCCATATTACAATTAGTATACTTCTTATTATTATCTATATTACAATTAGTATACTATATTACAATTAGTATACTTCTGATTATTATCTATATTACAATTAGTATACTATATTACAATTAGTATACTTCTCATTATTATCTATATTACAATTAGTATACTATATTACAATTAGTATACTTCTGATTATTATCTATATTACAATTAGTATACTATATTACAATTAGTATACTTCTGATTATTATCTATATTACAATTAGTATACTATATTACAATTAGTATACTTCTGATTATTATCTATATTACAATTAGTATACTATATTACAATTAGTATACTTCTCATTATTATCTATATTACAATTAGTATACTATATTACAATTAGTATACTTCTGATTATTATCTATATTACAATTAGTATACTATATTACAATTAGTATACTTCTGATTATTATCTATATTACAATTAGTATACAATATTACAATTAGTATACTTCTGATTATTATCTATATTACAATTAGTATACAATATTACAATTAGTATACTTCTGATTATTATCTATATTACAATTAGTATACTATATTACAATTAGTATACTTCTTATTATTATCTATATTACAATTAGTATACTATATTACAATTAGTATACTTCTGATTATTATCTATATTACAATTAGTATACTATATTACAATTAGTATACTTCTGATTATTATCTATATTACAATTAGTATACTATATTACAATTAGTATACTTCTGATTATTATCTATATTACAATTAGTATACTATATTACAATTAGTATACTTCTCATTATTATCTATATTACAATTAGTATACTATATTACAATTAGTATACTTCTGATTATTATCTATATTACAATTAGTATACTATATTACAATTAGTATACTTCTGATTATTATCTATATTACAATTAGTATACAATATTACAATTAGTATACTTCTGATTATTATCTATATTACAATTAGTATACTATATTACAATTAGTATACTTCTCATTATTATCTATATTACAATTAGTATACTATATTACAATTAGTATACTTCTGATTATTATCTATATTACAATTAGTATACAATATTACAATTAGTATACTTCTGATTATTATCTATATTACAATTAGTATACTATATTACAATTAGTATACTTCTCATTATTATCTATATTACAATTAGTATACTATATTACAATTAGTATACTTCTGATTATTATCTATATTACACTTAGTATACAATATTACAATTAGTATACTATTTTACAATTAGTATACTTCTGATTATTATCCATATTACAATTAGTATACTTCTTATTATTATCTATATTACAATTAGTATACTATATTACAATTAGTATACTTCTGATTATTATCTATATTACAATTATTATACTTCTGATTATTATCTATATTACAATTAGTATACTTCTGATTATTATCTATATTACAATTAGTATACTTCTGATTATTATCTATATTACAATTAGTATACTTCTGATTATTATCTATATTACAATTAGTATACTATATTAAAATTAGTATACTTCTGATTATTATCTATATTACAATTAGTATACTATATTACAATTAGTATACTTCTGATTATTATCTATATTACAATTAGTATACTTCTGATTATTATCTATATTACAATTAGTATACTATATTACAATTAGTATACTTCTGATTATTATCTATATTACAATTAGTATACTTCTGATTATTATCTATATTACAATTAGTATACTTCTGATTATTATCTATATTACAATTAGTATACTATATTACAATTAGTATACTTCTGATTATTATCTATATTACAATTAGTATACTTCTGATTATTATCTATATTACAATTAGTATACTTCTGATTATTATCTATATAACAATTAGTATACTATATTACAATTAGTATACTTCTGATTATTATCTATATTACAATTAGTATACTTCTGATTATTATCTATATTACAATTAGTATACTATATTACAATTAGTATACTTCTGATTATTATCTACATTACAATTAGTATACTATATTACAATTAGTATACTTCTGATTATTATCCATATTACAATTAGTATACTATATTACAATTAGTATACTTCTGATTATTGTCTATATTACAATTAGTATACTATATTACAATTAGTATACTTCTGATTATTATCTATATTACAATTAGTATACTATATTACAATTAGTATACTTTTGATTATTATCTATATTACAATTAGTATACTATATTACAATTAGTATACTTCTGATTATTATCTATATTACAATTAGTATACTTCTGATTATTATCTATATTACAATTAGTATACTATATTACAATTAGTATACTTCTGATTATTATCTATATTACAATTAGTATACTTCTGATTATTATCTATATTACAATTAGTATACTATATTACAATTAGTATACTTCTGATTATTATCTATATTACAATTAGTATACTATATTACAATTAGTATACTTCTGATTATTATCTATATTACAATTAGTATACTTCTGATTATTATCTATATTACAATTAGTATACTATATTACAATTAGTATACTTCTGATTATTATCTATATTACAATTAGTATACTATATTACAATTAGTATACTTCTGATTATTATCTATATTACAATTAGTATACTATATTACAATTAGTATACTTCTGATTATTATCTATATTACAATTAGTATACTTCTGATTATTATCTATATTACAATTAGTATACTATATTACAATTAGTATATTTCTGATTATTATCTATATTACAATTAGTATACTATATTACAATTAGTATACTTTTGATTATTATCTATATTACAATTAGTATACTATATTACAATTAGTATACTTCTGATTATTATCTATATTACAATTAGTATACTATATTACAATTAGTATACTTTTGATTATTATCTATATTACAATTAGTATACTATATTACAATTAGTATACTTCTGATTATTATCTATATTACAATTAGTATACTATATTAAAATTAGTATACTTCTGATTATTATCTATATTACAATTAGTATACTATATTACAATTAATATACTTCTGATTATTATCTATATTACAATTAGTATACTATATTACAATTAGTATACTTCTGATTATTATCTATATTACAATTAGTATACTATATTACAATTAGTATACTTTTGATTATTATCTATATTACAATTAGTATACTATATTACAATTAGTATACTTTTGATTATTATCTATATTACAATTAGTATACTATATTACAATTAGTATACTTCTGATTATTATCTATATTACAATTAGTATACTATATTACAATTAGTATACTTTTGATTATTATCTATATTACAATTAGTATACTATATTACAATTAGTATACTTCTGATTATTATCTATATTACAATTAGTATACTATATTACAATTAGTATACTTCTGATTATTATCTATATTACAATTAGTATACTATATTACAATTAGTATACTTCTGATTATTATCTATATTACAATTCCAAAGATGATTCTCAAGTCCTTTGTTGGTTTTTTTTATCTTTGTTCGGCTCTTGATTTTAGCGCCATCTTCCTCATCTGTATATAAAAGGATGTTCTAAGGTAAAGCATTTTTTCTTCACATAAGATTCAGGTTTCTGCAATTGCCGCCACTACACATTTACACAGTAAACTCTTCCTTAATTTACTAAATACAAACTTTTAGCTCGGATGATCTTTTTTTATTTTTTATTATTTTACTTCACTCGAAGTTCTCAGAAATCAAGGGGCCCCTTCCTAGGTCTATCATTTGATCTCTATATGAGATATATAGATATTCGAATATTCCATTAATGTTCTCCTTTACCTGTCAAACGTTGAGTTCGTAACGAAGTTAAGAACATTAATTTTCCTCTCCCCAATTGATCAGTTAACTATGGTATAGTATATCTTTCTTGTGGTCTCTTGATCTTACCGGATTCTAGGACGATAATTCATCTAGTCTGGTGGAGTATCCCGCTAAGTGTTGTTTCTTCAGGTAACATCACTAGGAGAAGATGCACTATTTCTCATATAAGCCAATGTGGTGTAGCCATACCAAGGGGGTCTTATATGTGCTAGTAATACTATGTTATTTTTAATATTTGGTCAGGGTTTACTTGTATGAGGAAGTATCCTCATGTCAGGTTGTCCTGACAAACCCATGTACAGAGAGACCGAAGACACTCGAGGATGGTGTCTAGTTGGTAATTCAAACTCCCCTGTACGTAATTCAAACTCCTCTTATGATTGGAATGAAAAGTGATGTGTATATGACAATGATTATGTTCACTTGTTTGTTTGTTGTAAAAGAGCTTGAAAGATTAAAGAACATTAACCCTAACCCAAGAAAGAATCTTTAATGAACTAAAATTTTGACCATCTGCCATCTCTAACTAAGTGGTAACATAATTTGATTAATATAGAGAAGCGTTGAAATCGGTGTATCATCCTAGAAGGAGACTATGTTGATGAATAAAGTCGAATTTTGCATAAAAGTGGTCGTTTTATTACCTAGGCCTGGGACTTATTGAGTGATGTGCTATTTTGTAAAAATGTAGTGGGCTGCCTTTTTTTGTGATGCATTTGAATGGCAGACGTGTTGCGAGTGTTGGATGCGCAGCCAGAGGAGAGGGGGAAAGCACAAAAGAAAGTGAAAATATCTTTGGTTTCATTTTGGGCCACCCAGAAGTTTATTTTTTTGAAATAAAGTAGGTGCCTCATAAAAGGCAAGGACTCATGCTGGGATGTTCACAGACAGCTCCCCGCCTCCCTAATAATCCTCTGTTGGTAGTTATCTCAAGTGGCGAGAGCTTGGGTGGTCCAGCACTGACCAGTGAGAAAGATCCGGTCAAGAGGAAGGGACGGAGGAGGAGGAGATCTGGCCCTTTGGGCATAGAGAAATCTTTCTTTTTTCTTTTTTCAAGTCTGCCATTCATCCTGAGAACAGAATATTATTTATAACCAATAAATAGATCTATTACTTGTTGATAAGCTGAACTCATGGTTTTTGCTTGGAGTGAGAGTTCTTTGTTGCAACACTGGGTGAGATTGAGCAGCAGTCCTTGACCGATATGTGGTGTGGGGATGATTGCGGCCGGTGCAGTGAGCGCACGCATACATACATGTGTACAATTTTAGCTGTACGTTGTATTTGACTTTAGAAAAGCTACTGCAGAACAAGAACACGACTGTTCTTTGTTTTAGAAAGCACAGAACATTGCAAACATAAAAACATACAAAGCAGGTTAAAGACTATAAACGTCATCATCATCATCATCATCATCATCAGCATTAGGGTTTTTGATCACTCCTGGAGAAGGAACCCCTCCCTGGTTTCCTTCCACCTTGTTTTGCCCCTAGCTAGGCGTGGCCACGTAGGACCCAGTTGGCTGTCGAGGTCGTTTCTCCACCGGGTTTTTGGCCTTCCTCTTGGTCTTTTCCATTGCCTCGGGATCGATTCTTTCGCTCTAAGTGTCCAACTGTTCTCTGTATATCTCGAAACGTGACCTGCCCATCTATGTTTAGCCGTTCATATGGTAGTGATGATGTCATTCATGCCAGTTTGCTCTCTGATCCAAGTGTTTCTGTTTCTTTCTCGTAGACTGATGCCGAACATAATTTTTGTTTCATTTTGCATTGTGCCACTCTTAGCCTTTCTTTTGCTGCATTATGCCCATGTTTCGCTACCGTATGGTATAACAGGCATGATGTATTCATTATTCATTTTCAGTTTAATGTTCAGAGTGGACTTTTTATGTTTCATGATGTTGTCTCCTTTCAATAAATCTCACTTTACTTACAACTCCTCTCATCCAATCAATGATTAGGGTATCCTTAAACCCTCCCCCAAAAATTGAATATTGTAAAAATTTGAAATTATAGATAATTAAAAGGTAATTAAAAACAACAAAAAAAGGTGAACCCTGATTGAATGATGAATTCTACAATCTTTGTTCAGCCAGCTTATGAGCTGGTTGAAAAAGCTCATAGGGTTCCTCAGTCAATCACGGTTTTCCTGCTAATATTTTTATATATAAATCAAAGATAAATCATTAAAAAAAATAGTTTTGTTTATTTTAATTTTCTTCTCATTTTTCGCCGTCACTAGCATCAAGCAGTTTTGACCAAAGATCTCTCTGTTAAACTTTTGTTTTTTTGTGTGTGGCAGATGGAGAGAGAAGTGTAGTGTAAATATCACAAACAAATGAAAGGATGCAGATGATAACGCGGTTTTAAAAGCTGACCCGATGACTCCATTTTCTTTTTTAAAGAAAAAAAAAACTTTTCCTTTTGAACCAACTCCCCTAATACTGGAAAAAAAGATTAAATAGTCCAACTAATTCACACAATGTTTTTCTTTTTTCAGGTTTATGCACCAATTAGCCATTTCTGATTGCATTTTGACTTTATTATTGTATTATTAATGAAATTATTTTAAAAAAAAGAGAGAGAAAAGAATTTCAATGTAGTCCATTCAGCTAATTTTTTTTTTTTTAAATTATTTTCAGTCTGACAACAAAGTGCAGACAGAAGGCCTACG
Source organism: Sepiola atlantica (assembly GCA_963556195.1). Taxonomy (NCBI): domain Eukaryota; kingdom Metazoa; phylum Mollusca; class Cephalopoda; order Sepiida; family Sepiolidae; genus Sepiola; species Sepiola atlantica. Next base: position 89,480,376 of record OY744533.1, read on the forward strand.
CCGAGGTCATAAAGATGGTTCATCATCCAAGCTGCAACAGTGTGTGGATCATCCACTAGCACAGACAACAGATGTAAGTAAAAGATGATTCTTGTAGACTTTATCAGTTTGATACCCAATATTAATTGCAACGGAGATCATCTTGAAACAAAGTTAGGTGGATGAACTTGGATGACAATCTAACTCCATGTATTTTCACTGATGAAGATTAAAGGCTGTGATATTGAATTGTGTTTTAGCCAAATAATTAGGTTTTTTTTTTTTTTTTCATAAAAGGGATCTCTCAAGAGAAGATGGGGATAATATGCGGCAAACCTTGAGGGTCAAATTTTAGGAAGTACTAGACGGAGTACCCAAGTATGCTGGGTTTTCCTAATTTTCTGCTTCTGCACCTAAATTAAAAAAAAAAAAAAAGTCAAAGTGGTCAACCATGATCTGAAGGCTCTTTTTTTCTTTATTAGTTACATGACATGGGAATTTCCCCTTCTGAAGCTCCCCCCCCCCCTTCTGTCTAGCTCAGAAGCATCCTGGGTTCAGTGGAGAACATTCAACCACCTGAGAATGGAAATTGGGTGATCAAAAGCTGCTATGGCGAGATGGGGCTACAGAACTGACCCAACAATCTGTGAATGTGGAGAGGAGGACCATACGATGCAACATTGCCTGGTCTGCTCCCCCCCCCCCAACTGCCAAACCGATGCAGCTTGAAAGATCTTGCAGAGTGCAACAATAATGCAAAAGACTGCATAAAAAGTGGGAAACTGTCATATGACCACATGCTTTAAAGACCCGCAAAGAAGAGGAGGAGGGTGCCACTCCTTTTTCATATATAAAAACAATTTGATCCCGATAATTAAACTGATACCCATTTATCAATGATTAACGGATCGATTGCCGCTGGGGGATGATTCAATAATCAAACCGTTCACGCTCTAACCACTCGATCAGTCATTAACTCTTGATGTTTCTTTATGATGTGATGGTTGGTTTTCGTCTCAATTGGAAAATATGTTTACTTTGAATTCTATTGAAAAATATTATACATTACTTCTCATCACTGTATGAATAACATCAATTCATAATTAAAGCTTTTTTTTTTAATCAAAAATTTAAGGCATGAAAAAAAAAACATTTTTCTTATTTAACTTCAACTGTGTGTCAGTTCTGTAGTGTATCTCAGCGGCAGAAGTTGTTTGCTTTATTTTAACTTTTTTCTTTATCAAATTGAACCATACAGTAAATTTAGACATTTTACTATGAAAAAAAAATTTTTTTTGATGAATACAAAAAAAAAAAATTTAAAAAAAAGCAAACTTTATTTCTTTTATTTAAAAGTGATACACACCCTTGATTGGTCATAAAACCCAGGTCCAGTGTTTGAATTGAAAATTGATCAATGCTATGAGAGGGAACATCTTCATCTCAGTGTTGTTATTGTTACTATAAACAATCTTAAAGGTATGGAGATCGATGTGTGGTATGAGTTTTCGACCTGCATTGGATGAGGAAAATGACACAGACAAGTTTTGTCTTTCTTGTTTCATTTTACTTCAGTCGATGTTCTCAGAAAATAAGGGCCCCCTTCCTGTGGCTAATACTTTATCTCTATATAAGATACATAGATTTTCTGAATCTCTCATTAAAGTTCTCCTTTACCTGTCAGACGTTGAGTTAGTAAAGAAGTTAAGAACATTAATTTTTTTTGTTCCTCAATTGACCTGTTAACTATGTTATAGTATATCTTTCTTGTGGTCTCTTGGTCTTATTGGATTCCAGGACAAGAATTCATCTTGTCTGGTGGAGTATCTCGCTAAGTGCTGTTACTTGAGGTAACATTACTAGGAGAAGGTGCACCTTTCCTCGCATGACTCAGTGTATAACCGTGTCAAGGGGATATTATTTAGGCTTCGAATACTGTGTTATTTTGAATATTTGGTCAGGGTTTGCATGTATGAGGAAGTATCCTCCTGTCAGGTTGTCCTGACAAATTCCTGTACAGAGAGAGCGAAGGAGGATAGTGTCTAGTAGGTAATTCAAACTCTCCAGTAGGTAATTATGAGGGAGTTTATGTAAAGGAAATTAAATCAGATGGTTAGTAGGAATGAGTTGATAAGCATGTAACAAACTAATTAAAAATATTAACACGGAAACATGCTTAAAGCATTCATGAGCTCTGATATTTGGATTTGAATAATGAAATCTCTATCATGTAAAGCAAGGGTGCTCAACCAAGATTTCTGGGGGGTACTTAGATGGCTGATGAAAGAGGTATTTTAAATAGTAAGAGTTGCGGATTATGAAATTCAGTGCCTGTGCCTTCATAAAGTTGCTTTCATTATTGGTTTAGAAAAAACATATCAAAAAAGAAAAAAAGTAAATATATTATATTAATAATAAAAAAATAAATGACCAAAGAAACGTTAGTGATTTGAACAAACACTCTTCAGAGTGTGATACTGAGCACTCAAACCTATATGTAACAGAGCAGTGAAATTTGTTCGAAGATATATATATATATATATATATATATATATATATAATTTGAAATTTTAGAATCAGTTACCATGACGCGAGATTTTGTTAAACAAATGAAAATGAAATATTTATTGAATCATTTTTTTTTTTATATATATAAATCCAAATTTTCGGGTTTCAAAAACCTTATTCATAGTACAGACAATATTTTTTTTTTCCTCTTTTTTTTTTTTTTCATCTTCTGGTGTTATGAAAGATATTGTTTTTTTTTATATGTCCGATCCGTAGTATCGCGCACTGAAACGCGTGTGTCAATATTTATATATATAAAAAAAAAGTGATTTAATAAATATTTCATTTTCATTTGTTTAACAAAATCTCGCGTCATGTTAACTGATTCTAAAATTTCAAATTATCGTTCCAAACGGCGCTTTCAAACTGTCGTAACATTTAAATCTCATTATATATATATATATATATATATATATATATATATCATTTGCAGAATTATTTTATTATAATGAGTTTGTCAATAAATTACCATTATGTTCATTGTCACATTATTGAGGGTTCGGGTAGATGGTTTTATAACTCAGGGGGTACTTAACGGGGGTGGGGGTTCGAGAAACCCTGATGTAAAGCATGCAAAACAGACATTAAACTAGATATGATGATGATGAATTCTATCGTCTTTTTTCTTTTTAATTTCAATTGCAATAGTAACTTCTAAACCTTTACTGATGTATACTCCATCTTAACTTTATTTAGATTAGTAATTAATCAAAAATTGTGTAATACTGGCTTTAAGTTAGAAGTCCAAGTGATTTATTTTTTTTTATCAATAATTAAGTAATTAAGAAAAAGATTAAAACAAACTTTTCGTTCAGATTCTCTACTGGCTACTATAATTGTGAAAATATTTCCACAAATATCAAGACTAGTTTCAATAGCCATTATTTTTGCGACACCCATTGTTCAATTTGGATGAAATTCTTCCAATTTTGCAAATGAAAGCAATTTGAATAAAGCTGACTCCAGATGTTTCCACTGCCGCATGAGTAACAATAAATCTCGTCGCAAGAGATGAATATTTATTTTCTTAACTTGGGCTTCTTGAGCAGTAGAACCCGGTTCAACTGCAGACCTGATTAAGCTTCCAGCTGAAAATAGGTCGTCACATGTAGCATCTTGAATTAGAAACATGTGGCTTTTAAAGAGAAAAATAGTCCTTTCTTTTATCTGGTCGTTTTCCATCGCTATGGTTGAGGCCTATGGTTGATGAAATCTCTCATTGATGTGGATGCAAATGTGCGTTCAGAATAGCTAGGAACGGTTAAAGTCAGATGATGCTGTAAATCCCCACCATTTCCTTGCATGGAAATTTCTTGACATCACATTCACATATGTGGTAGCGTGGGGGGATGGACCTGAGGAGGTAGAGTTCCTTTTTGTTCCCCCTTCCCTGGAGAGGAACTAGAACAGCCCCTGCTGACCTTAAAATTGATCGCCTGTTTGCATGTGTGTGCAAAAGTATGGAAGGAGTGACCAGCAAATTTGATCAAACTTGTTAAAATTTGAGGAAAATATTTGTCACAAAAATGGTTTCTCTTGGACAGCAGTAAGATAGTATGTGGGTCGTGTGTTTGAGACTCGTGACATAATCGGGTGTAAATATCTTTGTAGTGAACAATGGTTAAGTGTTTTAAAATGTATGCGATCGAATGAAACGCTTTCCGAAAGAGTATGTTTACCATGCCAAAAGCTGATATGTTGTAAGAGTAGCTGTTCAATAAACTCATTAACGGCATGGCTCGTGTTCATTGACGAGCTTGTCTCAAGGTAATAATAAAACAAGCACAGATATTACTAAGATCCGTTCAGCCAATCTGCATGTTTAGCAACGATACTACAATTTCAACCGTAAGCATGACAGACCAAAAAAAAACATTATTTCAAATTTAAGCATCATAGACCAAAGTAAATGCTATTTCAAACTTAAGCAAAACAGACTAAAGAAACTACTATTTTCACCTTAAGCGTGACAGACCAAATAAACTACTATTGCATATTTAAGCGTGACAGACCAAAGAACATGTTATTTCAAATTTAAGCATGACAGACCAAAGAAAATGTTATTTCAAATTTAAGCGTGACAGACCAAAGAGAATGTTATTTCAAATTTAAGCGTGACAGACAAAAGAGAATGTTATTTCAAATTTAAGCATGACAGACCAAAGAAAATGTTATTTCAAATTTAAGCGTGACAGACCAAAGAAAATGTTATTTCAAATTTAAGCGTGACAGACCAAAGAAAATGTTATTTCAAATTTAAGCGTGACAGACAAAAGAATATGTTATTTCAAATTTAAGCGTGACAGACCAAAGAAAATGTTATTTCAAATTTAAGCATGACAGACTAAAGAAAATGTTATTTCAAATTCAAGCATGACAGACTAAAGAAAATGTTATTTCAAATTCAAGCATGACAGACCAAAGAAAATGTTATTTCAAATTTAAGCATGACAGACCAAAGAAAATGTTATTTTTAATTTAAGCATGACAGACCAAAGAGAATGTTATTTCAAATTTAAGCGTGACAGACCAAAGAAAATGTTATTTCAAATTCAAGCATGACAGACTAAAGAAAATGTTATTTCAAATTCAAGCATGACAGACCAAAGAAAATGTTATTTCAAATTTAAGCATGACAGACCAAAGAAAATGTTATTTTTAATTTAAGCATGACAGACCAAAGAGAATGTTATTTCAAATTTAAGCGTGACAGACCAAAGAAAATGTTATTTCAAATTTAAGCGTGACAGACCAAAGAAAATGTTTTTTTTAATTTAAGCGTGACAGACCAAAGAGAATGTTATTTCAAATTTAAGTGTGACAGACCAAAGAAAATGTTATTTCAAATTCAAGCATGACAGACCAAAGAAAATGTTATTTTTAATTTAAGCATGACAGACCAAAGAAAATGTTATTTTAAACTTAAGCATGCCAGACCAAAGAGAATGCTATTTAAAACTTAAATGTGATTGACTGACGACGAAAGCCTCTCATAGGGATGTGAGGATGTATCTCAAAATGATACGGCTTAATGGGCGGAGATGAAAATGAGGATCATGTGAATGCCATAAACAAGTAACCAGATGCATTTGATTAGTTTTCAATTTATTTCAGTTCATGCGGCTCAAATGGCATATTGATCTGAAATATCGATCTATTTCATTTGAAGTTTGCATTTTATCTAAAACTTTCTCTTGTATACCTGAAGGGGTATGCATGTTTTTTTTTATAACTCACCGGGCCAGTGTGGATGATTCCTTTCTCTCATCTGAGCTACTGGACACTAATGCGAGATGGAGAAGACAGTCTGTTTATTTGCAAATAGTATATTCTAACATAAAACTAGCTACATAGAAAATCCGCTTCATAAATTAGGAGTTGCCTTTGGATCGTCATTCACAGGAGTATGAGTACTCCTATGTAAGACCTTACATTACTATGTGTGTCTTTGTTAATGCTGTTTTCCTGCTGACTGTTTTCCTCCTACCTATAGCCTTGGTTTTTTCAAGACTAAAGCCAATAGGCATCTCCCGTCTTTGTGATAATCATATTTTGTTCCTGTTAGTTCCTTACATCAAGTGGCTTTATGCCTTGTCCGGAGCAATTTCCCAACAAAAAAAAAATTGCTTAAACTTCACCTGATTCTATCAGTTCAAATATCTACTCTATCTAGTCACGTGAATAAAATCAACCAATCAGACTAATGGAATTTAAAACTTAAGCATGTGATCTATTTCATGATGCTGTTTTATGTAGCACTATTAATTTTGCGATTCAAAGTTTTTTTCCTGCCTTTTTATTTTTATTTTCCAAGTTGATAAAATCCACAGGAGTGGATCGAAATATTTTCTATTGAACATTTTGTTATGCTTTTCGTATCACGTGATCTGAAAAATATACAAATATACACAAGTGCATACAAGTTTCTCAAGTGGTACATTAGCAAGGCTCCCTGGTATTGCCTGGGGGCATGGATAACAAAACAAAAGTATAAAAACAATGCGTGCATAACATATATGGCCAAAATAAAGCATTCATTCAAGCGCATGAATCAAATGGAAATGAAAAAAGTACAACAAAACTCATCCTTCATTCATTGCTTTTTGTTAATACATCCGCATTCTCGATACTTTTTTAACACCATCGTATTTTGAAAACATGAAAGTAAAATGCTCTGTCCTTGGTTAATACGTCCTCATTCTCGTTCCTCTTTGAAAAATATTAATGACTAAAAAAAAAATACCCGTCCCAGGACGTGTAAAATTAATTCCCCGAACAGAAAAGTTTTGCACCATTTATCTGTCCCCTGACGAAAATCAAGATATGATACTGAACATTATATTTAGAATCCTTATACTAATTTTGTTCAAAGTCCAGTACATCATTTTTATTGTAGAAAACTTAAACTGAAGAGGTCTTAAAAGGCTGTGTCTAGCATCTTCCATGGCAATAACAACAGAGTAGGTAAATGCTAACAATGTGTCTTCTGTGTAAAAGAGGCCGTAGAGAATAGAAAATATCATTCCTCACTAGATTGCCAATCGATTTTGCATAATAGTTTTGTATAATATCTATTAATAATGAAGATTTATATATCTGTCTGGCTGAAGCCGAAACTATACTTCTATTACGAATCTTCTTATATTATCAACTTGCAGGACCCGTGGCACGGCGTTGCCTGGGATAAATCTAAAAGAATAATTTAACATTTGTAAACAACCGACATAACGCTATATGACTAACATACAGACAGACAGACAGACAATTTCTGGTAACCTTAAAATGAAATAGAGGGTAAAAGTCAAGTCTACTTTATATAGATAGATGACAGGCACACAGACAGACAAAAGACAGACAGACAATTTCTGTCTGTCTGTTTTTTGTCTGTCCGTCGGTAGAATGTTTTCTAAGCATAAGAAATACACTTAGACCATATCCTTAAATATCTTAACTATTTATTTTAATGTAAACAATACACAAAAAATAACGTAACTTCATGCCGACATTGGAAATTGAAACCGCGAACCGTAGATGTGAAGTCTCGCTACTCTCTGAACTAAATCGGAAAGATTATGAAAAGTCATGCAATTTAAGTGACTTATTCAAAAAAAATAATTGAATACAATGTTTTCCAGATTAGTTCCCTGTGAAATAACGGGTGACCTAATTTAACCGGTGAAATAAGTTTTGTAGGAGGTCTTAATTCAAAGAGAGAGATGAGGTTGCTACCTTATCATTCGAATACGTTTTTGTGAGAGTAAGATGTAGGGGTCTCAATGTAGGTTTTAATGTACGATGATGTAGTTTAGTAAAAGTTTCTGGAAACATGATTGGTCGAAGTTTATGAAGGTAGGTGTGATTGCCCCCGTGTAGGGTGTATGCATTTTTCTGGCTATCTATAAATGAAATAGAGGGGAAAAATAAAGTCTATTTTATATAAGAATATCCAGCATTACCTCCTCCTTTATGAGGGGGAGTGGATTTATTTGCAAGGGAGCGTCAACAAGACTATATGAACATTTTTGTTCCATCCAGAATGCCCCTTTTTTTAGGGGGAGACCAATTTTTCCCACATTAAAAATCGACACCAAGTTTAATTTTGCCCTTATGGGGAGACTTGTAAATAGGGATAATATTCATTACCACTCATTTTTCTGGGGGGGAGATCGATATATTGTCTGTTGTCTAAGGCAATCTTATTTGTGGATTAAATAAAGGGTTCCGTTCAAAATTCCGTACAGATTCCCGAGTTCAATGAGACGCATCTGACAAAGGTCGGAGGTTACATCGGCCGAAACCTTGCGAGAATAACATCCAAGATAAGATCAGTAGTCCAAATGATACAAAAAGCTATTTGATCAAAAAGTGTAGTTAATGTTGGTGGCGATAGCGTATTATGTAGTAACTTCATAAAAAGTGCAAATATTTGAATTTTCGGGGGGAGGGCGGCTCAAAAGTCTTCAAAGAAATTGAAATTTTGAGAATCCTGCTTAATTTGCGTCTAATTTGTATTGTTGAAATTTTATGTAAATCGGAAATATTTGAATTTTCAAAAGGAGGCGTTGTCACCTTTATGATCCGTCATAACCAACAAAATATATGAAAATCTGATCTAGCACATCCGCACTAATGTGCTGCTCATTGAAAATGTCATTGGGTTTGCTAGTTGATTAAACGATGAAAACTGATGCGTTCACACACACACACACACATTCTTTGTTACACATATTTTCATATATAGTAAGCATACATGGAATATATATATATATATATATATATATATATATATATATAGATAGATATACGCTGATTTTTTGTTATTGTTTTTACTGGTGATAGTCGACCGGTGTTTACCGGTGCGGTTTATTTATTTTTAAGAATATGCAGAGGACTGCATTTTAATTCGCCTTTAATCGGACGAGTCATCAATTTTTGTATATATAGATTTTATTTTTAAATTAATTAATTTATAAATTAATTAATATATATATATAAATATTCAAATATTTTTTTGTGGTATAAAATTTTATTATGGCTGTATAAAGACCGTATTTATTCTTAGATATGATGAATTAAAAAATAAAAAGACTGAAAGGACTAGTTAACCGGTTTCAAACCTCACTCAACACAGCTAAATCGAGGTGAGGATTAAGAGAAACATAATGCTATAGAGATTATAGTGAGGGAAAGGGGGGGGGGTATCAAATAGAAACTATATTAAGTCCGAGCGGATTTTCTCTTTTGCTTACAAATAAGTTTTATATATATATATATATTAAAATAAACATAGTTTGAGTATCCAACAATTGTTTCAGAACCTCTTCGGCTCCTCCTCATATACTGAGGAGAAGCCAAAGAGGTTCTGAACCAATTGTCGGATACTTAAACTATGTTTATTTTAATATAAAAAGCTCTAATATATATTGAGCACTTTTGAAAAGTATTGGTTTTGTTAATATTTGAACTTTCGGGGTTCGCGCCCACCGACCGTTGAAAATTAGTTCCTAGACTGAAGATTGCGTTAGCATGAAACATCGATGTCTCTAGGTATTTAAATATTTAATATTTATTTAAAAAAATATTATTGTATATATATATATATATATATATATATATATATAATAGATGTTTATGGTTTATCTGTTATGTGAATTTCATACCTCATTCAATTTTCTAACAGGGAATAAAAATTCTCTCTCTCTCTCTACAGATGTGATTCATTTAATGACCATTGAAATCCTTATATCTGATCAATGAATTTCAAAAATGTTATTTTATGTATAATTTCGTTTGATTTTCTCTTTTATAAAATGTCTCTATTTTATATTCCAATTCATAGCAAGAAATATCATAAAAAATGATGATTGCGGTCTGTTCAATAAAGTCAGGTATGGGGGGGGGGCTGCACAAGATGAAAGGCTAAAACCGTTTCAAGTTTTTTATGGAAATGCAAGAAAACGATAAAACAATATCGGAGGTGCCTTCCCCATTTCATGTGTCTGTGAAAAAACAAAGCAGACACAAACGACCCGCTCCAGCACTATCTCTAAAAATATTTTTGGGCATTTAAATTTTTTTGTTTTTCAAATCATGATGACACTGTTAAACAATCGACCGCTCATCCAAAAATCATGATGGGTGGCCCAATTTTGTTCTAAAGCATGTGGCGAAGCTCTCTGAAATATGCACAGAAGGTTTCAGAGAGCTTTGCCACATGCTTAAAAGAATAATCCACATTCTGGGCAGGTTTTAATCTAGCCCTGAGTTTCATATACTTTTAGAAATGTGTAGTTTTCTACAATTTTAACATAAAAAGAATCATTTGGTAATTTTCATTTCTTTTTTTTTTTTTTTTTTTTTTTTGGTTTTTGCAAGACGGATGAAGGGATCTAAAATGATCCCCACCACAAAGTTATTATAAAAAAAAAAATGGCCCTCCTCCTCACCCTCCTCTTTCTCCTCCTCATCCTCATTTTTCTTTCTATTTAAAAACCACTAAGCGAAAATGGTCACATGTGTCTTATTTGCGTTAAATTAATCTGCCAAAGGATCCTCTTTCAAAACTGGTAGGTTAAGGGAAAAAATATTCTTTTTTTTTTTTAATGGAAATCGCTCCAGACAAGGCATAAAGCCACTTGATGTACAGAGCAAGAAAAAAACCCACTTCAAGGTCAAAAACTAGCCAACAATAAGTGTTAGGTTGATAGATTCCGACCCAGAAAACAGCAATTCTTCCCCCTTTGTCAGAAACATCGCTCATGAAATGTGGGGACTAAAGGACAAAATAAGGGAAACGAGATTTACGAGGCTGCCGAAAGTAAACCCAAGGTCCACTTTCTGCTCTTCTAATTGATTCGTCACATAAAAATGTTTCATGCACACGCATTGTTTAAAAACTTCAAGACCTTAGTGTGTTTTCATGACACAGTGGCTAGGCGTAGTCTAAAAAGCAGACATATTCAATGAAGACTTCTAACGATATTAGCACAAATGGCAATAAGGGCTCTTACAAGGCTGCCGAAAGTAAACCGGAAGTTCACTTTCTACTCTCCTTCGGACTCAATCTATCGTAGTCCGAAGAATGTCAACAAAAATTCAGTTATAATAAATTTAAAGGAGGAAGGGAATTTGACGTCATACATAGCTTCTTTTTTTTTTTTATCTTACATTAAACAAATTTAATAGAAATCATGAGTAAAATAGTTTTGATATTTTCACGAAAACAAATAAATTCAAAATTCAAAATGGCTTATTAGTGGGTTCCCCCACGTGTGAGTTTTTGCTCTCTTTTTATGTGTTTTTTGTTTGTTTTCACCCAAAAATGAACCACTGTATAGTGTAGGTTTTTTCAAGACACTTTAATCCAAGAACTTTTTACTCTTTGTGAATTTTTTCTGATGATTTTGTAGTGTTGCAGAGACGACATTGACATAAAAATGTTGTTTGGCACAAGACAAATGAAACGGACCGTAAAAAATATATCTCACAGAAATGTTATGTTTTTTGGAAATGTGAAAAAATAAAAATAATAAAATAAAATCATGGTTATTGGAATATAATATGAACTGACTTATATTTGCTCTGTTATCAATAATTTACAATCATTGAGCTGAATCTTTTAAGGAGACTACAAAGTAAAAGGAACTGATGGTATATGCTAATACATATATTGTCATTAATAATTATATATAATATATATATAATAAATAAATAAATAAATGGACATAAGTGTTGCACATGTATATGCTTGTGTATGTATGTATACATATATATTATATGTGTATATGCATGTACGTATATATATATATTGTATATATATATGTATTGTATATATATATATATATAACTATTAATATATTTCAGAATTCTACAATCCGAATCCATAAAATAAATTAATTTACTTAACTAAGTTACTCCCCTTTATCCTATAGTAGATACAGATCGCATTATTTCGATAATCTAATTTAATGAAACCCACAATTAATTTCACTTCTTGAATATAGAATATCAATAAATTTAATAATATCTAGAATAGTTAAAATGAGAGATTAATTACTTTACTTTACTTTACTTTACTTTACTTTACTTTATTTAAAATTCTTAACATACGTAAGAGAAGAAAAAAAATACGAAGATAAAACACACTGAAAATATAACCAATAATCAAAATTATAAACTAAATCAAAAAAATTTTTTTTAAAGTAAATAAATTATATATATATATATATATATATATATATATATTATTGTTATTTTATTATTATTATTAAAACCAACAGTTTATCGATCACCATAACATAACTTTAAAAAAAATCTTTAATTTACATTTCTGCGAGCCTGGTTCTCGCTGCTGTTCTGCTTTGGCAGCCATTTTATTTTGTCAGATTCTCTGCATAGTCGGGGAATTCTTCTGGTATTGATTATTTTTGACAAAGGGAAGTTTCTTTTCCCGAAATATTAAATAATGATTTTTTAATCATCCGGACATCACACAAACAGCTAATAACACTCTTGCTGTTATGTAAGATTTTAGGAAAAATAAATAGTAAGTCATATTTCGTATTCGATTTATTGTTTTTGTTCCTTACAACTTGCATCTTACCCGGAATTTGCATTGCCCACAACCTTTAAAAAACATACTACTATATATTATATATATATATATAATATATATATATAATATATAATATATATGTAATTGGTCAATAAGATACTTTTTATAATTGACCATATTTTAAAACTATTTATCTTACTGAGTCAAATGCTGAAATAAAATAAAAACGAAAAATAAAGCAGAGTTATTTATTAAAGTAGGGTTTTAAAATACTTTATGCAAATTAGATGTCTATTCAATCTGCAAAAACGTTTATATATATATATATATGTATATATATTCAGTTAAATGTTGCGTAAATGTGATTTGAAAATAATAAGCCATTTTGTCTACACATGGGTGTGCAAATATTCCTAAATTTTCGCATTTATTCGTATCGATGGATTTGTGATGATCCGAATGCGATGGTGGGACAGAAGCAACGAAAGTTTTTTGTTCCTCTGCAGATCAATAGTGCAGCACTTTCTGGTCAGCAGAAGTCGCGCGGTTCATTGATCGGCTTTGTTCGACATAAAGAAGAATCCGTTTTCAGCTCGCATTGCCTATTCGCCTTTTTAGTTGTTGTTTTCTTAGAAGCATCGACAGATTTCAGGACAATTTCACAGACATTTTGCCTTCTTTACATATTTTTCTACGCAAAATTCAAAAGAAAAAAAAATAAAGAAAATTGAGTTCCACTGATCAGACATAAACATAGAAACGAACTTACGGTCGATAGATATGCGTTCTCCTTTACTGAAGAAATGAAAAAAAAAAAAAAAAAGAAAGAAAGCCTTCTTTACACCTCTCTGTCTGTTTTTTCTTCTCTCTATTCAATTCTTTTTTACCCTCCTCCTAAAGAACAAAATAAAGGAAGCGAGAGTTACGAGGCTGGCGAAAGTAAACCCAAGATCCACTTTCTACTCTCCTTTTTATCAGCATTATTGATATACATCAGACAAGATTTTGCATCTGTGTTTCTCGCATATACGTAACTTAGATAAACACACATTGAATTCTTTTTTTCATTTACTATGAATCGAATATTTATTGAAATAAATAAGGGAAAACTAAAACGAATTCTTTTAAAATACCGTTTTCTTTTAATCCTAAATATGACTATAATTCGAATTATTTTTCTCTAAGCCCAACATCCGGGTAAATACAGCTAGCATATATAATATAACGAACACTTTCTTGGTCTGTCCGAGAAACTATCAAAGTATGATCCAGTCGAAGAAATTTGGAATCGAAACGGCGAATCTGAGGCCTGTTGTCTGAGCTCACTAACTGAACTTATAAAATTCTTTCCAATAAACTCACTTAAACAATTCACTGAACCTGCTCGGTTGAGTATGCAACACTTTAGTGACAGAAGGGTGAGACGCGGCAGTCTAGCTAAAATATACGACCGTAGGGAGGGTATTTTCGCTAATCTCTCTATATAAAACTCAATGTATGTCTGTTAGTGTGTGTGGGTGTGTGCTCTATAGAAAAAAAGTTAGCGACTTTAGATAAAATCTAAAAATGTATTCTAATGTAAAATTCACCAAGAAAGTTAATGGGCATATTCCCGAATCTCTAAATTACTCCTAAGGGGGCTATGGGGCAGATTTCGTCTGGGGGTACATTATTTCAGCTATTTTTAGCTTAATTTTGATTTAATTATGTATTAATTTAAATAGAAAATAATTTTATCATGTAGCCTATTTTAAAAACAAATTGCTAGTAATTCTCAAAAAAAAAAATGCAAGTCATTTCCATCAAATTCAACCGGAAATGACATCATAGGGGCAATGAGGGGAGGGGAAATTCAAAATTCTAATACGATATCTAGGAATAAGTAGGAGGGTGACTAACCCAGGCTTTACTTAGCAAACTAATAATTAAAAACAGGAAATGAGTCAGCATTTTTTAGATTTTACATTTTAGTGGGCACTGTCCGCCCTATAAGGTTGTTGCTCCTGAGCAACGCTGAATTTTTCTTTTAGTTATGAAATCAATAAAAAGATGAAAAATAGAAAACCGTCATTTGATGTTTGAGTTTTATAAATTGACTTTTTCCATTTAGAAACAAATTGGTTCTGTTTTAATCTCTTAATGATTTTTTTCTTTTTGTCTAGCTTTAAATGAATATCGCAAATAACACAAAACAAAAACAAAAACACAAAAACAAATATAAAATGATATTATAATCTTCCAGAAGGTTCTCTATGAAACTTTTAACAAAGTAACCACAAACAAAACAATTGAAAATTGAATTATTTCAAGAAAATTGAGAAATATAACTTTTATAGAGTTCTACATTTTTCCTAGCAGCTTTTTTGTATGAATCTAGAAATGTTCAATAAATGTCCCCCCCCCTGTATGACTGTTTAATGCATACAAAAAAAAAGCCACATTTTATTGGGCAATTATCTTTATCGCAATAATCGACTGTTTATAATGAGTTTTAAAATAAGTTAATCCTTTGGTGGATATTGGACAATGAATAATATAACGTTCGGATAAAACAGAATTGTAAATGAATCCAACATGGATGACCGTTGCATCAGATGCGGCTAGGCTGCACTCATTACAAAAGAGGTTAATTTATATTGCATAATGATCAGATTTTTTTTTTTTTTTAATAATACTTCACCCCGAACAAGGCAGGACGCCACTGTAGACGTAAGGGGCTACTGAGAATTAGGGTGTACGATTTAAGGGTCATCCTAAGTTGGGAGCTGTGCAGCGAGATGTCTGTTGACATGAGTTTTGAATTTCTACATGTCAGTAGAGTCAGAGAAACAGGGACCAGGGAGGGAGTTCCAGATGCGGGCAGCACGAGGAAAGAAGCTATTGGAGTAGAAGACTCTCTGGCATCTGAGGACCTCCACAGTGAATGGATGGGATTTAGCTGATTGTCGGGTTGGTCGAGTGTATTTACTTCGAGGAGGCACCAGAGTAGCCAATTCATAGTAGCACAATCCATTGAAGTACAAATAACCCTTCAACTTCATTTACACTTGATTAAAAACAATGGTCAAAGGCGGTTCTATTCACATTAACTTTGCACCAGAGCAGCAAGTTCATCGGAGCACAATCCATTGAAGTATATTGGCTTCATGTCTAGTATCTGCCTTTCTGTGTTTGTCTGTTGAATAGAATTTTGGTTAAATTGTATCTTTACTTAGATCACCAGCTTTGTTCGTCATGTGCAGTGTGTGAAATGAAAGTTACCCACCCGGGCTCTGTTTGAACCATTGCTGTGGACTAAGTGGCTAATAGTTGTATCAGTCATCTAAGAACTCAACAAGATTATTGACCGACTTTCTCTTGAATATGAAGTCACCGAGTTACTTCATAAACTAGGGGTTTTTTTTTTGGAGGGGGGGGGTTACTAATCACTTATCAAGGCCAAAAGCCACTCGAGGATAAGGGTTAATGAGATGGAATAATTGTCAGTTGAAAGATGAAGAATATTATGGGAGTATTAAAAATGATTTATTGAATGGACTGAGTTTGATTACTTATAGGGGACGCTTTATGACAAGTATTTTGTTGAGATTGAATTTGAAGATGGCCATGCTGTAATCTGAAGGGAAGCAGTCCTGCAGTAATGTCTCGCAGATGGGGAGCCCTTGCAAAAAAGCTCTGTTCAAGGAAAGGTTTGTTTTTTGTTTTTTTGGTTGGGGTAGGAAGATAAGTTCTTGCTGTGAATGTCTTGCAAGGAGGAACCAGAGATTTGAGCTCAGTCGAGCACCTTCCATGAAAATAAAAATAGAGTAGAGAGAAGCAACGTTTCTTTTTATGAGAAAGGGGCTGTAAGGAACGGAAGAGATCACCCCCCCCCCACTAGATTTCGAAATATTTTTTACTCTGTCAAGGCAAGAAAGAATGCTGAGTGGCACCTCCCAGGATGTGGCAGCAGTACGTTATCTTAGGACGTATCTGAATTTTATATAGGTAGAAGATGGCATCAGGAGTCAGATACTTTCTGGAGCGATAGAATGATCCAACCATTTTTTTCAGTGACCTTAACAACAGATTGGATATACGTCTTCCATTTTAGATCTGGAGTGAAAGTCAGTCCTAGGAGCTTATCAAAATAAGGGGCTTCCTCAAGAAGAGAGCCATTCATTTCAACTAGGGCAAAATAAAGATCCGAGCATTGGTGGTGAAAGGAGGGAAGCTTGGTTTTAGAGGTGTTAAAAGTAACAAACCATTTTTTTTCTCCACTGCACCACATGCTCTAGATCTGAAGATAGAGAATCAGCGAGATCTTGATCACCAGTGCTCTTCAAGGTGTTGCCATAGACAGTTGTGTCGTATGCGTAGATGTCAGTGAATGATCTCAGGATATGATTTGGAAGATCATGAATGAAGATTTGGAAAAATGTTAGGTTCTTGAGGGATGCTGGCATTGATTTTCTGTGCTTTTAACCTTTGACCATCAACAACTACTTTTGTAGACTTATCAGAAAGAAAATATTCGATGGTTGAGAAGACATTGCCAGATATTTCATAGCTAGCAAGTCTGTGAAGCAACCCTTTGTGCCGAATCCTATCAAAAGCCTTTGATATGTCGAGGGCGTACAGTTAGTACATCGGCAGTTGATTTTGCAGGATGAAATCCATATTGCTTGTCACTAAGTAGATTGCTTTGGCCGAAGTGGTTGACAATTTCTTGATTTATCTCAGATTCAAACAACTTACTCATGACGCACAGGAGACTGATTGGTCTGCACTAACATTCAGAAGACTGATCATCACTATTTTTAAATACTGGGCAGACCAACAAATGTTTCTAAGGAGATGGAAAACATTTCTCCTTTAAGCAATGGTTGAATAATTTTGAAAGGATAGGAGCAAGTTTGGGGCAGCAGATTCTTAAGCACAATGACTGAAATGTTGTGAAGACCAGTTGCCTTGCTGGTATAAGTTTCCTTATAAGTTTGGCAACATCCCGGACATTATATATATATATATATATATATATATATATATATATATATATATATATATATATATAATGTATATATGTATCTTCCCCTATCCCATCGCCGCAATGTTGCTTCCTTGTGCCTCTTTTACAAGTACTTCAATGGATTATGCTCTGATGAACTTGCTGCTCTATGGTGCCCCTTCGACGTAAATTCACTAGACCAACCCGACAATCTGCCAAATCCCATCCATTCACTGTGGAGGTCCTCAGATGCCGAAGAGCTTTCTACTCCAAAAGCTTCTTTCCACATGCTGCTGGACTCTGGAACTCCCTCCCTGTTTTCCTGACGGTACTGACATGCAGAAATTTAAAACTAATGTAAACAGACATCTCGCTGCGCAGCTCCCAATTTAGGTTGACCCCCCCCAAAAAGCTTTTACCCTTTTTCTCAGTAGCCCCTTACGTCTACAGTGGTGGCCTGCCTTGTTTGGGGTGAACTATGTTAAAAAAAAATTTTTAATATTGCATAGAGTATCTTCAGTCATAGGGTGAAATCCCGGAAGTAGGTAGCCCTTATCACAATTTCTAGCAAAATTCTTTGGCTTTGTCAGGTGCTGAGAATATCACTTCAGGTCCACTGATGATGGTTGGAATAGAAGTCTTACATGTGTTCAGTATCCTTTTGGTTATTTTCCAAGACTCTGGAGACTCAAATAATAAATAAATAATGCCCTACCCCTAACCTTTGGTAATGGTTTAAATTACAAAAGAATACTACTACAAATAATACTGTGAAGAAGCATTTAAATAGTCTCGAAAGTATAAAGTCTGACGGACGAGTTCATTCAGTGAGAGGAGGGGTTTAGAATTTAATTTACAACATTTTACCCTTCAAGTTGTATAATGAGTTGATACTGTTCCCTTTCGGTAGTAAAATCCTTAAACTTTATGTTAGCTATTTCAAACGTGTGTTGGCAATGCTGCTCTGTGCAATGAGGAGCTTACAGTAAAGCTATGGTTATGCAATCATCATCATCATCTGCATGACTACTGAATCGGCGTTGGTTATTGTAAGAAGAATTTCCAAGATGACCAGAAGCAATGCTAGGATACGCAAAGAACGACTGGTTTTATTTAAGAATTTCCTTTCTTCTAGACTAGTTGCTCTATCAAGACTTGAGAGTCTAGTCAACTCTACTATTTAGCTTATAGCCAGGAGAAAGCCTACAATTGGGCGGGAGGGGTGATAAAATGAAGGGAGGCCTCGGTCGATTCTTAAGCCTAGCTACACCACTGGGTTGACGATTTTGTGATGTTTATTGCTTGTGAGACCAGTCTCTTTGGAGGTGTGGGTTCGCATCCCACCGCTGCCACAATACTAAGATTAGGAAAGTCATCGCACTACAAACCGAATTAGTTGCTACTTCGTAAAAACCGAACCTCATTATTAATGCTCCTAAATAAGTATAGATGTAGTTGTAATGGACTCGCCCGTCTGGTGCTAATATTTTCCGAACACACTACAAATAGGATGTTCTGCCAATTTTAGCATCAACCTAACATTAACTTTTATTTTAGAAGTTTTGCATCATTTTTTTCCCATATATACTTATGTAATGTAGTACTTTTTCGTTTTGAATGTCATCAAATGATAACTATATCTACCCTTAAGTTATATTCTGTAGCTCCTATATATACTTTCTCTTCATTAATATCATTTACTATTGCATTAACTTAAAAATTGTGTGGATTGATGAACAATTGCTTTTGATTCTACAATTACATAAATTGGTTTTATCAGTCATATCAACATTAGTAGTAGTATTACTAATATTATTATTACTGTTATTTTTTAATTGTTTATTATTGTTTGTTTAAATAAGTTTAATATATTCCTGTTTATAATTTTTGATAGCTTATCATTTTTAGGAAAATATTTATCTATTATCCCTCAAAATGCTTTATCAATCTGTTTTCCTTCACTATTATAAGGTGGATTAAACCAGATTATATTTAGTCTTCTGTTTTTTTGTTTTATTAATTTAGCAGTGTTATTTGCTGTTTTACTTTTAAGCTGCTTCATTTTCTTTCTTTTTATTAAACATTTATATTAACGGAATTTGTAGATATTCTATAGCTTATTGAAGTAAGAATTTGGTTGGAAACTGTTGAGGTATGATTAGAATAGTTATCAATATATAGTGAGATATTATTTTGCTTTCAGTAAGACTTATTGGTTCCATTATTCGGTACTCTTATAGCTGATGACTTCACATCTTCAACGTTCGGGCAGGTCTTGGAATCGCCCGAGAGTTGACAAAACTATTAACTAAGCAGCCGATTACTTTTGGAAGAAATTAATCGCGTTCAATAACAAAAAAAAATAATTTCTATAATCTCTATCAGCTCGTTGAATCTCCCGAACGACTAATTAAGTTTTTGGGAAAAAAATGTAAAAAAAAAACATTGAAAGAAAATGTAAAAAAACAAAAAAATTCCTTAACAGAGCAAACAAAATCATCTTTTAATACTTTCCGGTGCACAAACAAAAAAACATTTCATTTAAAAACATTTGATTAACAATGGTTCCTTTGACAAAAAAACAAACAAAAATAAATATCTAATTAATAACAGTTGTTTAGCTATGGTTTGTTCGTTCTTTATTTTTATATATGTATTTTAGTTTGGTTTTCTTCATCGTAATTTATCGACTGCCAGTCTTCAATTTAGCGTTTGGCAGTTTTCGCCTCGTCAACTTTCGGACGCTTCCGTAACCTGCCCGAACATTGACGACGCGGAGTCACAGAAACATGGTGCGTCAGCTATAAGAGTACCCATTATTCAGATTAAAAATTATATCTGAAGGATTTACTTTTTTTTTTTTAAATTAAGTTTTTATCTAATTGTCAAAACGAAGATTGTGTAGCACCATCCACACTTCTTGGAACTGCTGATAACACACAGTCGTTGCAAAAGTTTACCACAGATAGCATGAACATCACACATCCGGTTTTACATCAGAGTTTTCCTTCTCTGAAATGCCTGTCTTAACAAAGGCTGAGGGTGCATCCATCCCCGCAGTCCAGACGCACCCCCAGACACCAACTATGCATCTCTACGCCCTGGCGCATATACATACCCAGTTCGATCAGTCGCACACACACAAAAAATTAGCTGATTTTGCTTTGGGACATTTATATATAAAAATCGACGGGGGAGTCCATCATAATACACCATATATGTGTAAATACTGTGTTTTTAAAGAAAAAACGGACCAGAGTGCTCAACCACTTATGCAAGAGCATAATATAGTTTTATTGAATAATTACTGTACAATTATTCGAATAAACATAGATACCAGTGGTTTCACAGAGCTTCCGCTTTTCTGAAAATCGCCATACGGTTAAATTTGAAAACTTGTATTCATCATAAAATATCTAATTTATGGAATAAATGCTGAAAATTTCATTCAAATTGGATAATTATCTAAATGTTGGTGATCAAAAAAAAAGGGGGCGACGACAGCTTTTGTCCGGGGAAGAGAGAGATAATTACACACTGCTAGTGTCTATATATTTCATGTCATAAAAAAATAAAATGCTGTATTTCTTTTTTTTTATGGATATCAAGTGCAATCGGAGATCCCACGATGTGTGTGTGCCCTCTTTATATCAAAATGAAATATACTTATCCAAGTACAATATAGTTTGGTTATGGGTGTCTATCAGCAAAATCCTAGGAGAAGCTTGTGACCAAAACAAATAAACAGCTAGGTCTAAATATTCTAGTTTTGTAGTTTTCGTAGAACACACATACAAACAAACGAATGACCTTGAGTTATATATATATAGATTTTTCTTTTAACTGTTTTACTATGACTTTCAGAGGAAAGTTATAACTGGAGGATTCTCGACTTTCTTTTTAATCATATTACCAGTTTCGGAGCAGGACAAATCTGTGTATGTATTGCGTTGGTGAGTTACTTCATCATCGAATCTCTTAGCTAACATGACAATAGAATAATGTAGTCAAAAGGTAGAAACTACTGTTGTCATTTAATTTGATTGGAATTCTTTTGTGTTTGGAAGAAAGAGAGAGCGGGGAGAGAGAGAGAGAGAGAGGGGGGAGGGAGAGAGAGAGAGCGGGGAGGGAGAGAGAGACAAAGGTGTGTTTTTGAGGTTTAGAGTCTTATTACTTTTCATCTTGTGCTAATAGCTTTTTTGTTTTTTTTTCAAAGAATTGTCTTTCTTTACCGTAGAGACTATTGCGAGGAGAAAAGCACTCAAATATTAAAAAGCACTCAAATATTAAAAAGCACTCAAATATTAAAAAGCACTCAAATATTAAAAAGCACTCAAATATTAAAAAGCGCTCAAATATTAAAAAGCACTCAAATATTAAAAAACGCTCAAATATTAAAAAGCACTCAAATATTAAAAAGCACTCAAATATTAAAAAACACTCAAATATTAAAAAGCACTCAAATATTAAAAAGCGCTCAAATATTAAAAAGCGCTCAAATATTAAAAAGCGCTCAAATATTAAAACGCACTCAAATATTAAAAAGCACCCAAATATTAAAAAACAATCAAACACTCAAATATTAAAAAGCACTCAAATATTAAAAAGCACTCAAATATTAAAAAACAATCAAATATTAAAAAGCACTCAAATATTAAAAAGCACTCAAATATTAAAAAACAATCAAATATTAAAAAGCACTCAAATATTAAAAAGCACTCAAATATTAAAAAGCACTCAAATATTAAAAAGCACTCAAATATTAAAAAACACTCAAATATTAAAAAACACTCAAATATTAAAAAGCACTCAAATATTAAAAAACACTCAAATATTAAAAAGCACTCAAATATTAAAAAACAATCAAACACTCAAATATTAAAAAGCACTCAAATATTAAAAAACACTCACATATTAAAAAGCACTCAAATATTAAAAAGCACTCAAATATTAAAAAGATAAAATGAAGGTGTATATATTAATGAGAAATTGTTTTGTGTGCTATTTTGAGGGGTGGATCTCACGAGTGGTGTAACGGATGCAAACGATAGAATCGGTTAAGCCAAGTTCAAATCTCACTGGTTCTATTGCATTCGCTGGCACTATAATGCCATTCAGAAAGGCATGAACACCTCTCCCTAGCTATGGGTACAATAGTTATTAGTCATCAATGAATCGTGTACAATTAGTAATGCTTAGTTTTTTTTTTGTTTTTTTTTTGTTACTATTGGGTCACCACTTATCAAGGCCAAGAGCCACTCAAGGATGAGTTTAATTACTTATGAGACAGTTTATGAATCCTATATATAAATATATATGACGAAAAATGTCTGTCTTTTATGCTTTCTGCATTTAATGAAAACTTAAAATACCAGTTACAAATCATTGTACCCTAAGGATTGTTTATAGCAAAAGGAGAGTGGTATTATCAGGAAACCTATCGTGGATTTGATAGATTTTCCATCTTAACACTGGCTCCTGATGTTATGACCAATCAAGAATAAAGGAGATAATCTTCTCTTTTTAACTGTACACAAAAAAAAACTTTGTTAAACAAATATTTTATTTTTAATACTAAATTTGTAAAATTACTTCAGGTTTTCTACTCAGATAGTTTTTTCAATAGAAAATATTGAAAAAAATATCTAAGTAGAAAACCTAAACTTAACAAATAGTACACGCCACGTTTAATGATGAAACGCAAATGTTTTTAGCGTGATTTTTTGCTTGGTGGACTTTCATGACATGGCTTTAAAGTTCAGAAAAAATATCTAAGTAGAAAACCTAAACTTAACAAATAGTACACGCCACGTTTAATGATGAAACGCAAATGTTTTTAGCATGATTTTTGCTTGGTGGACTTTCATGACACGGCTTTAAAGTTCAGAAAAAATATCTAAGTAGAAAACCTAAACTTAACAAATAGTACACGCCACGTTTAATGATGAAACGCAAATGTTTTTAGCATGATTTTTTGCTTGGTGGACTTTCATGACATGGCTTTAAAGTTCAGAAAAAATATCTAAGTAGAAAACCTAAACTTAACAAATAGTACACGCCACGTTTAATGATGAAACGCAAATGTTTTTAGCATGATTTTTGCTTGGTGGACTTTCATGACACGGCTTTAAAGTTCAGAAAAAAATCGAGAAACCCAGCGTTGACGCATCTAAGTATATTTATGTTTCAGGTACAAATCTGTAACGGAAATAACGTTTGATATATCTATTAATAAAATTATGAGACAAGTTCATATGTGTACACATTTGTGTGTGTGTTTTCCTCGTGTCGACATAACTTTGATAATTACATTGAATTATTATTTTACTTAATGTTAATGCAATAGTGTAAGCTAAAGTGACAGTTTTAAAAATAATATTTCAAGCCTCATTAATATTAATTCTCTTTTCCCTTTCGCTCGCACACAAGGATGACACTACGTAGACAATTTCCTCCTCCTTGCATTCATCACATAATCTTTCTATCAGCCAACTTGCTGATTTTGAACCTCTGGCTCTTAGCTTATTTATAAATTCAAGAGTTAAAAAAAAAAAATTTTTTAAAGTATTTATGCAATTTGAAAAGAAAAAAATGAAATGAAAATAAAATAACTCCTGGGCAACGTCGGGTAGGTACAACTAGTATATAAATATTATAGATCTAATTTATTTCCTCAGACTGGGGTGGGCGGGTGTGTGTTCAGGACATGCTTAAGAGTAAAGAAACTTTGAGTCTTGCTCAAAACCTTTCCAGCGACTAGACATGGAAATTGGAATGTAATATTGAAATTGGAAGGCGTACAAAGAAGGGTGACAAAACTAATAAGTAAAGTAAAGAAGTGCAGTTACAGGGAGAGATTGAACAAATTGCGATTGACTACTTTGCTGGAGAGAAGAATGAGAGGTGATATGATTGAGACTTTCAAGATAATTAATGTCATTTCTAACTATGGTGGGCATTTTTTTAGTATTTCTCCTAGATCTGGAAGGTTATTATCAAGGCAGTTTTCAAAAAACTAGATCTGTTAACCAGTTAAGTTTTTTTGCTAACAGAGTAATATGCTTTTGGAATAAGTTGCCAGATCGGATTAAGAACAGCAATAGCGTGGATCAGTTTAAGATGAGGTTGGATGAATTCAGAGAAAGTGGTAGGAGGGAGAAATTGTGGGGACACTTTTGTGAGTTGTCAAATGAAATGTTTAACAGAATTTGATCTAGATATCGATACTGTACTAAGAGTTTAATTTTTTTTTTAATTCTTTTTTTTTTTTTACAGTTGAATTGAGAAGCTAGTTAAAGGGGAGTTGCCCAAGGAGGTATAACAAACAAACAAATAAATACTAATAATAATCAAGTTTTCTTTTTTTTTTTTTACAGTTGAATTGAGAAGCTAGTTAAAGGGGAGTTGCCCAAGGAGGTATAACAAACAAACAAATAAATACTAATAATAATCAAGTTTTCTTTTGTTTTTTTTTCTTTTTTTCTACCTCATGAGTTTGCCCGATCAAGTGAAGATCGAATTTGTTCCCCTTCATATATTCTACACTCGCCTTTCAAATACTGGATTGTTGCCATGGCTACTTGATTTGTAACACTTTCAATGTTGAAGCCTACCATAAACATTAAGTTGGCTGGCTTACTCTTCTGGTCAGAAGTTATCCCCACTACCACCACACACGTACACCTGTTTAGGCCTATTGATTTATTTGCTAAGACGCATATTTTACTGAGTCCTTATGGGAAGCAGGGTGAAATTCATTATTAGGTTTCTTTTTAAAACGTCTCACTTATGTGATTTAGATGCCTCCAAGTATCTCGAGAAGTTGTAATTATATTGTTTTTTAAGTCTGTCATGTTTAAGTTTATAAATATTTTTTGAGGGTCTGTCACATTTAAGTTTATAAATGGCATTTTTAGATGTGTCTACGCATCTCTTTAAGAAGCTCTGTCTGTCAAATTTAGCATTTTCATTGCAAAACACACAAATTAAATGGACGCGCGTTTAGAATATCTGTTTTTGTTTATTTGTTTTTGGGAATCATAGGAAGTACTTTCAAACATAAATACTTTGTGAATATTAACGATAAAATAAATGTTTTCTAAACTCACTTGAATGTTCTATTTTCACTGTAAAATATGAATATTTTCTTGTAGTTTTTTTGTTTTTTTTCAAGTCTAAAGTAAATTCCATGATAAATGCCAGTATACTGAAATCATATGCCCTTAATAGGGTTAAGATGAAAGTTCATATACACTAAATTTACAAAAGCAAGGAAGTTCCTAAATTTTTACACTTTTATTGCCATTAAGGGTATGACTACATATCAACCAAACCATTTCATTATCACATCACTACAGTATAAATCTCTATGCATGAGTGGATGAAGTGTGTGAGGTGCGCTGAAGAAAAATTCCTACCAGTAAAATACATAGCCCTGTTGTGCTCGCATACCCTTAATGACAATAAAAGTGTAAAAATTTGGGAATTTCCTTGCTTTTGTACATTTAGTGTATATGAATTTTCACCTTAACCCTATTAAGGGCATATGATTTCAGTATACTGGCATTTATCATGGAATGTCACTATTTTTGTAAAGGCTATGCCTCAATACAATAGTCATTTTTAAGGTTTTTTTGAATTTTCTGGAAAACTGAAATTAAAATGCCATCAACTAGACCCTAGAACCTCTATCTCTTGAGTACCCGATATGAATTCGTTTGAGAAGGTCATTTCCAAAGCGGTCGTCTCAATCAAATTCCATTTACACGGCAGATTTGATAGTTAAGTTTTTCCAGCTTCGCCATCTTGAATGTATTTGGCATTTTACTAATTTCAAACAATGCTAGTATTTTACCCTTATAAACCAATGCTTTTTCTTTTTTTTTAATTTTTTATTTCTCTTTTCTTTTTCTTATTTATGTATCTTTATCTTTTACTTATTTAATTTTTATTTTTATTCAATTTTTTTCTATTCTTTCCTCTTTTACCTAACTTTGGTATCCAACTATCTCTTAGCGATTAATCTATAAATAACTCGTGGCTCTTAATAGGCTGCAAATCTTCGATGCCACCCCCCACCCCGTTTTTGTTAAAAGCTCCCTCGACCGCTCCTTAGTACCCGATATGAATTCGTTTGAGAAGGTCATTTCCAAAGCAGCCGTCTCAATCAAATTCCATTTACACGGCAGATTTGATAGTCTCCTCAAAATTAAGTTTTTCCTGCTTCGCCATCTTGAATGTATTTGGCATTTTACTAATTTCAAACAATCCTACCAAACGGGTCAGTATTTTACCCTGTTAAACTTATTTATTTATTTATTTTATTTTATTTTTAACCTGCGGGGGATAGGAAATACCCGACTAGTAAATGGGCGCAGGATATTTTCACCCTTCTCGGAGTGTTGGACCCATAAGACCTTGTAAGGCTATCCATCTAAGAGAAGGAAATCTCTGACAAAAAAACCTTGCTACCAGCTACTTACGCCGTGGCAGTAAACCGTTGGGGAGGGAGGCCTCCTTAGTCCTGATCGACAGCCTTCCTAGAGTTGGAATCTCGAACAAAATATCCGGTTTGCAAACCTACAATTGCTTAAGGAGTAGATAGGTTCTGCCTATCGCCAGCCCTTGCACTCCTTCCTTGTCTATTAGTCAGGCATAGAGGTAACAGCGCTGGGACGCCTGAAAATACCCAGTGCCTAGCCTTGTTTCCTAACTAGGTCAATGAACGCCGTTTTCTTTCTCTCTATTTGGGCAACTTGGGGAAAAAATTTTCGACACTAAGTCTTACATTGCCAATCTGGGTCCCTCTTGTTCCGACAGGTTGAGGGTACAGGTTAGACAGCTTGTCTGGCTGCTGTTTCCGACTGATAGGAAGGAGCCCAAACTCTTGGGTAGCACCAAGAACGGCTGCTCCATCATCAGTTGCATAATACCGTGGGTAGTTGTATGTGCCATGTCGCGCATGGAAAGGGACCCTGCAGTTATCTCCGGTGGGCTTTCCCGAGGCCACAACCCCCATGGACCAGGTCGAGACTAATGGATTGGTTGTGTGAGCTTATTGGCACCAAACAAGTACCCACCTTGGCCAACCCACTCTATAATCAAAACAAACATGTCATTACAAAAAAATAAAAGCAAACCTAAACCAGACACCCAACAAAAAACACTTTCGCCTCCGCCCTTGAGGCTCGCATTCACAAATATCCGGGGACTTAGAACCAATATCAACGACGTAGGATCCTTTCTCCTGACAAACTCCCCGGGTATCCTAGCTCTAAGTGAAACTAACCTCGAATCCTCAATCTCCTCTCACCACTTTGACATGACTGACTACCTCCCACTCTACCGTAAAGACTCTGACAAACATATACATGGGCTAGGAGTTTATGTTCGGAACACCCTCCCCCTGACTAGAGAACATAGGCTAGAATCAGATGACTATGACTACATGTGCTTTAGATTGACTTTACATCACAGCGTCAGTTACTTATATTTCTTATACCGCTCCCCGGCGACCCAAGACTGTACTCTGCTAAACTCTGTCTCTGTAAGCATAGACAGAGCACTCTTAACTGACTCGAATGCCCAGATACATGTATTTGGGGATTTTAATGCCCACCACCGTGACTGGTTGGGATTCTCCAGCCTTACTGACGCAGCCGGCCACTCTACATATAATTTCTCCTTAGCTCACTCCCTCTCTCAGACTGTCGGTTTTCCGACCCGCATCTCCGATCGAGTAGACCAACAAGCCTCACTTCTAGACCTTTTCTTGACCTCAATGCCCGAGGCTTGTGTGACGAAAGCCCATAGCCCACTCGGGAATGCTGATCACATTGTTCTAATGATACATATTACCTTAAGAAGTCGTCCAAAAGCTGATGAACCGTTGCTCAAAACAACAAGATACTACAAGCGGGCTGATTTTGAGTCAATCAGAGATCACATCAGTGACGCCCCATGGAGGGAAACCTTCTCACTCCCTGCCAACCAGTGTGCAAACGAATTAACTGAATGGGTCAAAGCAGGCAGCCTATGTCCCCATGCGAAAATTCTTTAGTAAGCCTCACTCTCCTCAATGGTTCACCTCGGAATGTGCAGCTGCCATTGCTTTTGGCTGAACCATCTTCATATGACTTTAAGCACCTCCTGCTGCCAAGTTACCAAATCAGATGTCACCATACGTGTTTGTCCACAAAAATCTACTCAGCAACCCACAAACCAAACTTCAAATCCTTCCACATCATGTGATTAAATTAACCAATCAGATCCGTCTACTTCCGTATGAGGTGACAGCTTCACTTATATCAAACTCTCTTGATCATACTTATTAACCCGATATATCATATCTACACTTAACTTTAAAAGCCTATTACTGCTAAGTCATGTGAAAAGGAGAGTAGAAAGTGAACCTTGGGTTTACTATCGGCAGCCTTGCGACTCTCACTTCTCTTATTGTGTCCTTTAGTCTTCACATTCCATGAGGGATGTTTCTGGCAACGGGAAAAGAATTGCTGTTTTCTGGGTCGGAATCTATCCATCTAACACTTATCGTTGGCTAGTTTTTGACCTTGAAGTAATATTTTTTTTTTTTAGCTCCTTACTTCAAGTGGATTTATGCGTTGTCTGGAGCGATTTCCATATACCCCCCCCCCCCCCCCCAAAAAAAAGACATGAATATTTGATTAGGTTAGTTCCCTTGAATCATGGCGTTATTCAGGATACACCTAGTCACAAATCAACATTATTTTTTATCATCATCATCATCATCATGTAAATATGGCTTGTTTTAAATCTTGATTGTCCCGGTCTTTTCTTTATTACCTTACTTTCAATAGGGGATGTTGCCAGCCTTCACGTGGTCTCTCTAGTGAGTACCAGGCTCTAGTGAGTACCAGGTTCTAAAATAACAAATCAGAAACTAATGCCAATGCCAGAATGAAGCAAATCAAAGTACTGTAACTGATTTCATAAAAAACTGTTGTTTTTTTAAATGTATTTATTGCTATATTTAGTGGAAGTGAAAGAAGTGCAACAGTTACCAGTGGGGTCTGGAATTAGGGTAAACTAGACTTTCAAGCCTTAGTAGGGCAACTAGTTTACGAGAAAGAAAAACTCTTAAATAACCCATTCTCTGTAGTGCTGCTGAACACATTGAATAAACATTATTGAACAACTGGGAAAAACTAACTTAATCACAGACTGGGCTAATCGCCCAAAGACGAAGAATAATATTGCTATAATTATTGACTTCTGCTCAATCATTTCTACCTTATTCTGATTTTTGGTAGCGAAATATTTAGAGAGCAGTTCCGTTGACCAAGTAATTTATTCATTGTTAGTGACCATGTTATATATCCCTCGGTGAGGGCAATGGATATTATCTCTCTCTCTCTCGTGGACCAGGATTGACAATGTTCTCCAGGTGCCTTTCTCTTAGGTGGGCTGGTACATACATGAAAAAGGAGACGACGACTATTTTCTTTTAAAATATTAATTTAACTTAATGATGGATATCCACTTTCCTTTACTTATGAGTTGCTTCTGGTTGGATTATCCTCAAAATGTCTAAATCCCCTCTTAAAATCTATCTCTAGCAGGATCGTGTATTTACATGTTTATTTATTAAAGTTTACTTAGCCAATGAAATTTAACTTGAAATTCTTTTTTGATGTCACATGATTAAACCAACCAATCAAGTACCAACTTGTATCTGGGCCAAAACTGAACCGAGGCCAAACCTTGTCAATCATATTTAATAACTTTTTGCAACTTAACTCCAAAAGCATGTTAATTTTAAGTAACATATTACGACAATATTACTGACGTTTCAGTTTTCCTTTTGGTACAGAATATTTTGCAGGAAGTCATTTTGTTTTCAAAACTGTGACCACTTGAGAAGAAATCTAAATATGTGGTCGCTACAAAAGTGAAGAATTAGAATATGAGATATTCTAATTCTTCACCAACTGAATCGACTAGTATATTATAATTTAGTAACAAAAAGTATCTTGTAGCTTCTTATAAAAGTAACTTCTTATAAAAGTAACTTCTTATAAAAAACCTTGTTCTAATCTAAGTAGGATATTCTATTTAAACATTCTGCTAATTTCCCTTTCCTCATTACACAATGATGATTTCTTGAATAAATAAGTCATAATTTGGGCATTGTACTTGCAAATCATAGTTTAATTTCATTACTCTTCATCTGTTCAATTGATGCTGCATTGATATTGATATTAGGGGTGGGACGTAATGGGTGAAAATTTCAGATTCATGCGAGTAGTATTTTTTTGTGTTCATTTATACATAAATAACACTAAACAATCAAACATTTTGAAAATTTTGCAAAATTCAGAAGGTGCAGGCCAAAAATAGCCGTTAGGGCTCCACGGGACTCAAAATCCATCATTTTTCGGTGAACAAGTGGTTTCATGCGACATTGCAGGTCCTAAAACATCCTCAAAAGCTATGAATGGATATAGATGGTTAAATCTGATATAGTACTGTAATTTAGGACCATTTTCAGGCTGTGAAAGGGTTTTCATGAATGTAAAATAGCCAAAAACTAGTGAAAAATAGCCAAAATTAGCCAAAATCCTCTATGGAAGCTTGGGAACTAATTAGGTAGCTTAACAGAGGATTTTGGCTAATTTTGGCTATTTTTCACTATTGATATACACGGTTTTTTGTTCAATATCTTTTTAAAGTTCTTTTCCTCTTTTTACCAAATTGAACTCGACTCATTCGCTTTCTGTATTCCTGTGACTTTTTCGCATTCATCTGATCGTTCAGTCAGTAATTAATTCTCTTGATGTTTTTGGATGGTTCTTGGAGACGCTTTGTCCGTCGATCACTCTGTCGTGCGTAAGTTTGAAATACCATTTTCTTTGATCAGTCATTTTTGTTTGAAATAGAAATCTTAGATGAGTCCTCGCATGTGTGTCTGACCCTCGGTTGGTCTGGCAAGCTTTCATTTGAACTAGCATTTCCATCACTAAATGCATAGATTAAAATAGATGCATCAAGAATATTATGTTCTCGTTGATAGATATTGTTCTATGTCGAAAGCCTGAGCAACCCTTTTTCAAGACAGAGAAATGACTCGGACGCAAAAAAATTCTGCAATTCCATGTCAACATTGCAGCAACAAAACTGTTTCATTATTTTTATTTTATTTTTTTTCTACTTTTTAATTTTTGTACGAGTTTGTATAACTTCCAGTAAGATTAGATTCTTTTAAAAATCTCACCTGAAAACTCCCAATAATGTCCATGCAATTCATTCTTCATACCATAATAACATGTAGCAGTCAGTAATACTTGTTCCAGTAATTACTCTCTCTGTAAAAAAAAATACTTATGCTTATTGCAGTGAATGATCAAATTGCTTGTTCTTTCAAATAGTTTTATTAAATTATTCATAGCTATATCCGTCTAAATGATGCAATTAGATTACCCCACATTCTGCACTCAAAAAGTTTTGTGATACACAATTTTTTTCTTATAACTCCAATTACCCAGGTCTTCAATTATCCTTGTGAACTTTGTACGGCTTCTATATTCAGAATAATCTTTCAGTTTCCAAGATGAGCGTTTTGTAGTAGCCATCATTGTTATTTCTGTGTACGAGGACAGGAGTCCACTTATGCAAATGAGCATTGTTTTGCATGAGTGAATTCTCGCTGAAATAAAAAGAGAAGAAGCTTTCCTCCCAGTTCGTCAATAAAATGAACGTGACTAGTTGGGGTCACATACTGTGTTCAGCGAGAGAAAAAGAGATGACGTTTTGTGACAGGTTACTCGATTGACGAGAGTCATTTTTTGGAGAATTGTTAATTACAATTCGGGAATCGGACTTTTTAAAAAAATTAAAAAAATTTTTTATTTTTTTTATCTATTTTTTTTTTTTTTCAAGTTTCACTTCTACACTTTTGGTGTCTATACTCACGGTGGTGTCTTATTTGTGTTTTATAAGATATTGGCAAAACATGAAAGTTTCTACATATGATATTTCATAACTGTCATGGCATCAATTGACTTTGTATATTGTTTAATAGACAAAAGCATTGTCATTTAAATGAAATACTATGTTAAACATCTATTTTTATCTTAAAGCTGGATTAATCAACGTTTGTTTCCCTAAGGCTTTCTTCCTTTAATCACAAAATACATGCTAAAATATTCGTCAGGTTTATTGGTTTATCACTGCCATTTTCTCTGAATATTTCTTATTGCTTGTCCAAATAAAATCAACATATGCTGTTGTATAATAATATATGTAAATAAAACAACAAAATAATGTCATTTATTTTTTGCAGAATTCATCAGTATTTGACCACAAATTCTATTGATTTTATGAACATAATTCTTAAGTAAATATCAATGAGTATTAAAAGATTTCTAAAGAAATACGACTTGACCATACTGGAGATTTCGGAATGGTGGCATACAGTGGCAATTGCCAAAAATCACTATTTTGAATTTGACTCATGTAAAACAGGCCCCAGTCAAATGCCCACCACAAAATTGTGTACATACCCTGCCATAAAACAAACACATTATTTTATATTAATCTTTTTAAGAAATGTCATATTTTTATTATCTTTTTAAAAAATAAAAAGGCAGCATTCAAGTCAAGTTTTTTTTTATCTCACCTCTAAACAAACAAAAAAATATATCGATCACATTTTAGATATATTCAAGTACTTTAAAATAGTATATAAATGAGCTTTGTAGGTGGCGAACCAACCTAGATATTGATTTTTAAACTTTGAGGCTATCTGTGAAAATTTACGTTGTTGGCAAAGGTCAGAGGAATTTGTGGTCTCGGGAGCCTTTGACGTAGAGATATAAAATATACATGATTCAATTCGATGAAGTGTGCTAAATTGAGAAGATACCTGTTATAGTCTGATCGTTGTTCATTTGATCTGGAACGACACAAAAACTGTCTGCAAAACTGATTTTTTGGGGGGGTTGGTTGTTTTGTTTTACAGCATATCAACCCTCTTCGGATTATTTAATGCCAAATCTGGTCATTTTGGTGAAAGTTTTTATGGTTCAAGTTTCTTATATGTTCACGTATTTATTCATGGTGTTTGGTTGAGTGAAAGGGGGGGGGGGAATTTTTGTTTTTTGTTTTGCAGAACATGATTGAGTTTTGCAAAGAGAAAAAAAGAAACAATAAAACATCAATGTTTGGTGCATTTTGAGTCAGGAAGCGGATATCTTCAGACAGCCTAGCACCAGACTGCAAAACTAAAGACTAGTATGGTGGTTTTATATCAAAGATATCAGATGACGATTTATCCATTGAACCCTGTATGCTTATTGTGCGGAGATTGTAACGTATCGATATAAACCAAATATTTATAAAAATTTGAGTCTAATTTGCAAACAAGGTAAAACTTTGGTTTACTTTTCACTGGATGCTACTCAGTGACGTGCAGAGGTCAAGTAATACCAGTGCCAACTCCTTGATTGTATGCCTCAAAGACTCAAGTATAAGTCCTAGTACTGAGAAATATGAGAAAGGGAGATAGTTTGAATATGATTGGATGCTCAGCCCTCTCCCGCCTATCGGTTGATGCTATCCTTGATTGTATGCCCCAAAGACTCAAGTATAAGTCCTAGTACTGAGAAATATTATGAGAAAAGAAAATAGTTTGAATATGATTGGATATTTTTTAGATGCCCCTTCTCTACACGCCACTCCATGTTTTCTATCTTTATTAAGGCCCAGGAGTACAAAATAATAACTCATTTTGAGCAATGAAAATCTTTACGGCAATCTGATGTAGTCAAACGGTTTTCCTTGGGTACTATTCAACTACTACATAAACTGAATAAAAAATCGGTCAAAAAAATCTCCCAGGAAATAGCAGAACGCATTCATAGTGATTCTTATATAAGACACTAACTGAAGTAGCCATCTATGCAAAGTTTCTCAAATCTTCCCAAGCCATATTGGTATCCACATAAATGAAAAATCCGATAAAGTTGCAAAAGTGTCATTACAATTAAACCCCACAACAGAAAAAAATCCCTTATACGGACTTAAAACGAAAAATAAATATATGTATCTTCAAAAAGTGGCAGGGATCATGAAACTCCTGTATAAACAATAAATTACACCAAGTGACACAAACTATCGGAATAAGAGACACCAATAAAAGAATGTCAAGAAGAGAAAGAAGTGGTAATGACTAGACTTCGAATAGGACACACCTATGCCATCCACTCGTACTTACTGAAAGGGGAAGAAGCACCAATCTGCATATCATGCCAAGAACACTACACGGTGCATCATATACTGATAAGCTGTATAGACTTTGAACAAATCCGACTGAGAGACTACCAGGAAAATAACCTGAAGGAGATCTTTAACAAGGTTGACCCAAATAAATAAAATTTTAAAATTTCTAAGAGCAACGAAGCTATATAAGAAGATATGGTCGAAAGGTTCGCCTGAAATGTTAGTAACATTTAACTTCCATCCACCATACTACAACTAATGTTTCGTCATTAAATGACCCATAAGAGGTTGATATGCCGTAAAACAAACCAAACCAAATCTTCCTCTTCTGCATATCAACTCAACTGGAAAAAAAGGGCTGACTTGGATGACCAAATCGTTCTTTGTTGAAATGAGGTATGGTCTGGCTCATTCCTAGCAGGTGGATCATCCCAGGTATTACCTCTACCTTTGGGAGTGAGGATTGGTTCATTGCCAATCTCCTATCGTGGAATACTGACAGGTATGTCCTTGGCTGTTATTGTATCCGACCCAAGTACTTTCCTTGCTGGTGGAGCTGGTTTTCCTCACCTTTCTCCGGCCTTGTGCCACATCTGGAGGAAAGTAG
The DNA here is from genome assembly GCA_963556195.1 of Sepiola atlantica. Classification (NCBI taxonomy): domain Eukaryota; kingdom Metazoa; phylum Mollusca; class Cephalopoda; order Sepiida; family Sepiolidae; genus Sepiola; species Sepiola atlantica. Next base: position 89,515,827 of record OY744533.1, read on the forward strand.
TTACTCATAGCAATAAAAACAATAAAACATAACTCTTTTTTTTTTTAACTCAGTTTCATTAGAATAAGACAATTATAAATTACTTATTACTAAAAAAATAATCGTTATCGATAAAGTTTATGTTAAATTAAAAAGAATCCTTATTCCAATTTTGACCAAACCTCATTACATCATTTTGATTCTAAAAAATGTCTAAAATTTAAAGGATCTTGAGAAGAAATTAAAATTCAGGGAATTTTGCTTTAATTTTCAAATGGGAAGTTGTGTCCATATTATGACCCCTAAAACCCGTTTAAAATATTAAGAAAAACTTAAATTCAGGGAATATTTATTAATTGATGTCCTATACCTATTGTTAAAATTTCACAAAAATTGGAGGCATCTGAATTTTTACAAAGCGATTCCACCCTCTCTTTTCCGTCTTTGCATAAAACTAAATTAAACTAAACATATCCCACATTGCTCACCCTTACGCCTAGCAGCTGTGTTCTAAAATTCATAATGATCGGCTAATTAGTTTAGGAGTGAATCCTGTACATACAAATATATAAACATACCTGACTTTATATAAATAAAGATATAAGACTAGAAAGTTGCACACACTGCATTAACTTCGTGCAGTTCTAACCCCGCCCCTCAGGATGCTTTGCCAGAATCTTCATAAAGTGTTCTTCTTTTCGACTGCATAAAATTGTCCTCAAAACTTTTGCCCTGTCTATTGTTTTGCTTTTCTAATTTCCTGTTGGATGTCACTCTGTCGTGCAGCGACTGCCAATATTCTATAGAAATCTGCAGTAATATTTCTATAGGAAACATTGCATGTGCATTGACTTGCAGAATACACCCATTGTGGCTCCCCAGATTGATTATGCGGTTCAATCTTGACGGGTCTGTTGTTTCCTTTTTTTTTTTCTTGTTTCCTTTTTTTTTTCTTGTTTCCTTTTTTTTTTCTTGTTTCCTTTTTTTCTTGTTTCCTTTTTTTTCTTGTTTCATTTTTTTCCTCGTTTCATTTTTTTTCTTGTTTCCTTTCTTTCTTGTTTCCTTTCTTTCTTGTTTCATTTTTTTCCTCGTTTCATTTTTTTCCTCGTTTCATTTTTTTTTTCTTGTTTCCTTTTTTTTCTTGTTTCCTTTTTTTTCTTGTTTCCTTTTTTTCTTGTTTCCTTTTTTTCTTGTTTCCTTTTTTTCTTGTTTCCTTTTTTTCTTGTTTCCTTTTTTTTCTTGTTTCCTTTTTTTTTCTTGTTTCCTTTTTTTTCTTGTTTCCTTTTTTTTCTTGTTTCCTTTTTTTTTCTTGTTTCCTTTTTTTTCTTGTTTCCTTTTTTCTTGTTTCCATTTTTTTCTTGTTTCCTTTTTTTTTGTTTCCTTTTTTTTTCTTGTTTCCTTTTTTTTCTTGTTTCCTTTTTTCTTGTTTCCATTTTTTTCTTGTTTCCTTTTTTTCTTGTTTCCTTTTTTTTTCTTGTTTCCTTTTTTTTCTTGTTTCCTTTTTTCTTGTTTCCATTTTTTTCTTGTTTCCTTTTTTTCTTGTTTCCTTTTTTTTTCTTGTTTCCTTTTTTTTCTTGTTTCCTTTTTTCTTGTTTCCATTTTTTTCTTGTTTCCTTTTTTTTCTTGTTTCCTTTTTTTTTCTTGTTTCCTTTTTTTTTGTTTCCTTTTTTTTTCTTGTTTCCTTTTTTTTCTTGTTTCCTTTTTTCTTGTTTCCATTTTTTTCTTGTTTCCTTTTTTTCTTGTTTCCTTTTTTTTTCTTGTTTCCTTTTTTTTCTTGTTTCCTTTTTTCTTGTTTCCATTTTTTTCTTGTTTCCTTTTTTTTCTTGTTTCCTTTTTTTTCTTGTTTCCTTTTTTTTCTTGTTTCCTTTTTTTTCTTGTTTCCTTTTTTTTCTTGTTTCCTTTTTTTTCTTGTTTCCTTTTTTCTTGTTTCCATTTTTTTCTTGTTTCCTTTTTTTTCTTGTTTCCTTTTTTTTTCTTGTTTCCTTTTTTTTCTTGTTTCCTTTTTTTTTTTTTGTTTCCTTTTTTTCTTGTTTCCTTTTTTTCCTTGTTTCCTTTTTTTTCTTTCCTTTTTTTTCTTGTTTCCTTTTTTTTCTTGTTTCCTTTTTTTTTCTTGTTTCCTTTTTTTTCATGTTTCCTTTTTTTCTTGTTTCATTTTTTTTCTTGTTTCCTTTTTTTTCCTTCTTTTCCTCATTTCTTTTTCTCTCTATTTTAAAAGTTTTTCTTTCCTTTTTTTATTTTTCCTTTATTCCTATTTTTTTTCTTCAGTTTTCTTCAAGTGTAAATTCAGCATCCCTGACTATACTAGCAGCTGAAAGGGGCAGGTTTAACATGACACTGTATCTGTTGCCATTTAAACTTAATGCTTTCCAAAATGTAAACAGAACATGCGTTTTCAAACTGATTTGATCTCACAACATTTCCCATTTCCTGATGGGTGTCATTGGATGCCAATATTCTATAGAAACCTGCAGTCATATTTCTAAAGTAAACACTGCAGTTGAACACATCCATTGTGCCCTCTCCCTTCAGACAAATTTGTAACATAAAAATCATGTTAACATGTATGTCTTTCTTCATCTTGATTTTCCATCATGTCAGATGAGTTCTCATATATCTATACAGTTAAACCCATGATCAACACCATCTGTCACAAGCAGAACAGGTTAGAGTACAGAGTTGCATTTTTTTAGGTTAGAGCACTTGTGCTGCATTTTTTCAAAGTTAGAATACCTGTGCTGCATTTCTTTTTTAGGTTAGAGTACCTGTGCTGCATTTCTTTTTTAGGTTAGAGTACCTGTGCTGCACTTTTTCACTGCAAAAGAGCAAAAATTCAGTTGCAAGAAGAAGTCCAAGACAATTAGCACTTTTCCGTAGTTGCCAGAATTCAATTCCTCAAAGAACCACCTATCACGTGCTGCAAAACATGTTGATAATTGATATGCTAGATTGCTATTGATGCTACAATTGGGTTCTTTTACCCTTTGTCAAGTATTGCTTTTTTATCCTACGGGGTGACTAGTCATCCTCCTCACCAGTCATGCTGATAGGTTTTTAATTTAGTGAATCCATGGGAGGCACAGGTGGTGACTTGAATTGGTTTCCTGTGAATATGATATTGTGAATATAACTACCAAGATCAGATAAGTAATGCAAATTATCAATGCTCATCTAAAAAATTCCGAGGCATGATGACAGTGAATTTATGTCAGCTATTCATTCCGCATCTTGACAGATGTTCTATGCCCTCCTCCTATGTTCTATCTATTCGATCTATCATTAATCTGTTCTTGAATGCTGCAGTCTGTGTTGCGTGTTCATATCGGTCCTCAATGTTAATTCTCATCTATTCGACTTTCTATACAATAATTGTTTGAGGGTGGCACAGTGGTTAAGTAGTTAACAACGCAGACTGAGGACCTGGGTGTACCGGGTTCGAATCCAGTTCGATCCACAGAAACACTTTCATCAAAACCCACACCTGACCTTGTGTCTAACCTCCTGGAGAGGAGGTAAATAAAATACAATAATTGTTTGGGAGCCAACAATTATCTAATCATGATACATGATGGACACAACCTACTCTACTATTATGTATAGAATGTGATTTGAAGCTCCGCCCCTAAGATTGTCAAGTACCTCTACAGTATAGGACCCAAGGGCTTCTGCAGTATAGGAACCAGGGGTACGTCTACAGTACAGGACCCAGCACAATATAGGACCCGGGTGCTTCTGCAGAATAGGGACCATGGGTTCTTATGCAGTATAGGGACCAGGGGTACTTCTACAGTATAGGGACCAGGGGTGCTTCTACAGCATAGGACCCAGCACCGGGGGTGCTTCTACAATATAGGGACATGGGGTGCTTTTACAGTATAGGACCCAGCACCGGGGGGGGGGGGGGGGGCTTCGTCAATTTAGGACCCAGAGGCTTCGGCGTTGTCCGGGAGAAAAGTGCTCAATATCCTATTTTGCTTGCGGAGAGGAGGAGGAGGAGGAGGAGGGAGAGCCCCGGGCAAAACCGGGTACCCCTGCTAGTTTATAAAATAAAACAGAAACGATTTTCATTTAACATATTTTATTTAATGGATATCCATTCATTAGCATCCCCAAAAAGGGGTCTAAGTGCCCCCTATCTATCTGTACATCACATGCCGTGTCAATACCCGTTTTCAGTAGATGAAAGCGTGAATCAACGTGCCTGCTGCTGTTAAGTGAATCTTGACTTCTGCACAGAGTGCACGATTATTGTGCTTCAAGATTGCATGGTCTGCATGAAGTCCTCCTTGTTGGCCATAGCTATTCATTATACCTGCAAGGTTGCATGGTCTGCATGAAGTCCTCCTTGTTGGCCATAGCTATTCATTATACCTGCAAGATTGCATGGTCTGCATGAAGTCTTCCTTGTTGGCCATAGCTATTCATTTTACCTGCAAGGTTGCAGGTGTTTACCCATAACACCCAGAGCAGCAGAACCCAATAGTTGCATACAAAGTCAGGAAAGGTTTGGCCTAGAACAAGCAATGGAATGGCAGTTGCACATGTGCAGAAGTGTCGTTATTTTCATTCCATAGATTTACGGTTACGGCAGAGATCATCAGAGGAGAATGGATCCTTATATTGACTCCGCCTGGATTTTCACCAGAGCTCTGTTAGTACGGTAGTTCTGACACAATCATGTTGCCATGGTAAGAACGGGTGGGACTGTGGGGACGGGGGGGGGGTCACTGTCAACCAAGCTCCAGTCGCTGTCCCATCGCCACAATGTAGCATTCTTGTCCTTTTTTTACAAATACTTGAATGGATTATGCTCGTATGAATTGGCTACTCTGGTGCCCCCTCGACGTAAATTCACTAGACTAACTCAACAATCAACTAAATCCCATCCATTCACTGTGGAGGTCCCCAGATGCCGGAGAGCTTTCTACTCAAATAGCTTCTTTCCTCGTGTTGTTGTGCCTCTGGAACTCCCTCCCTGCCCCCCTGTTTCCCCGACATTACTGACATGCAGAAATTTAAAATTAATGTAAACAGACATCTTGCTGCGCAGATCCCAATTTAGGTTGACCGCCCCCCACCTTCTCCCCTTTTCTTTCTTCTCAGTAGCCCCTTGCGTCTACAGTGGCGGCCTGCCTTGTTTGAGGTGAACTACGTTAAAAAAAACAAAATTTTTAAAGACTGAATTTAGAAAAAGTATTTATTTTGTTTTAGTTTTTGGAAAGAGATTTCTGTTTTCGTCAATCTACTATTTTTTAAATAGTAACTATAAAGAGATAAAAGTTGATCATATAAAAAGCAAAAAACAAACAAACAATTATTTGATTCAAATAAAATATTTTTTTGATCTTAGAGATTAAAAAAAAACAAAAAAACTGACATCAAAAGATTTCAGCAAACAGGCTCTCAGTTTTGTTACTTTAATAAATCAAATTCATTTTCTTGATAAATATTAGTAAATATTGGACTTAATATAATATTTTCATTAGATTTCTTTTTAAATCATGTTTTCGTATTGATATCGAATACGAACCAGTTTCCGGGAACTCCATGCCAGCAGCATTCGGGCATGTTATGTAAACACTTGACAGATGTCGAGGTGATTATCCAATCAGCTGGAAGGAATGCAGCGTTGGATCACCGAAAACGCAGACTGATTGGAAGAATTTTTTTGAGGGAGGTCTGCGAAGACCATTTGTTACGAAATCCTTGTCAGATCGGCGGCTCAGGGCATACGGTTGAGATAGACGAGTCTCTGTTTAACCCTACCCTGACTCTAACTCGACTGATTAAAAAAGACAATGTCAAAAAAGCTCCCCCCAAAAAATGATTTTTCAGTTTTAAGAAACAGAGAAAAAAACCCTACTTTTTAACCAGTTGACTGGATACAAAAAGAAATGCAAAAAAAAAATTAATATAAATGTATTTATTAACATTTGTTTAGCATTGTTTTGTTACAAAAATAAAAAAAATATTAACAGTGATTTCGCTATGTTCGTTTTTTTATTTGCTATCCTTGAAAATAAAATTGAAAAAATACGACACAGCAACATATCGAAGTTATCGTCTGTCAACATTCGCCTCGGCATCTCTCGGGTGTTTACGTAATATGCCTGAAAGCTGCCGACGCGAAGTTCACGGAAACTGGTTCATATTCAATATAAGTACCAAGATTTTTCATTCAATTTTTAACTTGCCGACACTTTTGCGCCCTCGTCAGTGATAGAATCATCAACAAACCCTGGTCTATTAATGACGTGCAACACTGGAGACAATCGCGAATTGTCTTGGCTTTACGAGCGCCTCTCTATCGTCATTATTCGTGGAAACGCCTTGAGTCTGCTCTCGGCCTGCTAAGAAAACTTTTGACTGTGATACGATTATATATAATGAATCCGGATTTCTTGCTATAGATCTAAACAATGTCTAAGTGACAAATAAGAGATTTATTTATTAATATTTTGTAAAGAAATATATAAATAAATATTTAAAAAAAAAAAAAAAAAATTTCCAACTGAATATCTTTTTATTAGTCTTATGTAAATTTTTTTTATTATCTCCATTTTTAAAACAATTCTTTAATTTAAATTTGTTTTAATTACCATTGTTCCATTTATAGATGATCCTCTCATCACTGACCTTTTTTTTTTTTAATTTATTAATACTATTGATATTTCTTGTGTATTTTCAGGATATGAAGCGAATTACTCTTTCCGGTGAAGTTTTGCATGATGAAGAGGAACCTGTTGCCTCCGACCCATCTTCAGCTCGTGTTAGAAATGCATCCTCGGCTGAGAAAAGGGCTAACAGGTCATCCTCGTCTTCATCCTCTGACAAGATGAGCAATCATCAAGTTGAACAGAAAAATGCTCATACAAATGAAAATCATAATGAAACGCCGCCATCAAATGAAGAGGAAAATCGTGCTGGTAAGTTGATCCAAGAGAAAAAAATAATAGACATAAAATCTACAACACTCAGAATATATATTGTATATGAAAGGAAAAGCATATGTATTGATATTAGGGGGGTGTTATACTTTTTCTGAGTTAGATAGAGGGTGGATAGCATGGTTCAAAGGAGAGGATATATAGTATAGGCCAAAGAGGATTGAAGGGGGGGGGGCAGAGAAAAAAAAAAAGATAAAATTTATGTTGCAAATGGACCATCGTCCATTACTATCAATATTTGGATCTAAGAAAGACATATTGGCACATACTGCAAATTGTCTGCAAACGTGAGGTATCATTCAATTAAATTATACATTTACAAAGGAATTCTTTCCATCAAATAAAATCGTACACAGACAGATTGTCAAGGCTAATTGCACAACTAAATGAACCTCTAGAGGAAACAGTGATTGCTGCATTAAGTACAGAAATAGACAAAAAAAAAAGGTACTTTGCAATACATTAAAGGAATTAATTACCTGTAACTCTCAGAGAAATTAAATTTGAAATCAAATTTGATAAATTTATTATAGAAAGAAATTATCAGCTGGCAAAAAAAAAAATCAAATCACAAAAACATTTTTTTTTTTTTGTGATGATATTTTGTTTTGTTATATGGTGAGCGTGTGGTGATAATGTCATCACTGGAGAAAACAAATATTGAAGGATTTTCATACAGAACATTCCGGAATCACTAAGATAAGTGATTATGAAGAGTTACGTTTATTGGTCTGGTATGGATAAAGAAATCAAAGATCCTGTGATGCTGGGCAGTGGCAGCAAAGGCATCACCAGTAAAATTTAACCATGGTCAAAAATGGACAGACCCTGGTCAAGGCTACATATTGACTATACAGGACCAATGAATGTGATTTATTACCTTATTGCGATAGTTTCATGAAGCGGTCAGAATTGGTCATATGTAGGAAATCTACGTGCAAAAGCATAAACTTTTTTAACAAAATCTTTGCAAGAATCGGTATTGCTGATACAATTGTCTGATATTGGAACGTAATTTACAACTAAAGAATTTGGAGATTTCTGCAAAGAATTTTCAATTAATCATAGGACAACCACTCCATTTAATCCAGTGTCTAATAGTCAAGCAGGATACATCATAAATACATTTAATCGACTGTAAGAAAGAGTAGATCGGTATTTGATAAACTAATTCCTAACAAAACCAAAAGTTTGAAAAATATAATACAGATAGAACTAATTTTTTAACCACGGCGAAAAAATTTATTTTAAAGATTATAAAAATGGGAAACTTAGCTGCAAAGAAGGCATTATTGAAGAATGAATTGGAAGACTAGTGTATATCATTAAACATCCGAAATAGATTGTTGAAATACACTATAATCAGCTTGCAAAAAGGTATAGGTCTGAACCAAATCATCGTAGGGAAGGACCTATGAAGATCATCGATGATTTGTTTGAAGTAGAAAGACCTCAAGTATCACCAAAACGGAAACACTCTAACATGTGTAAAAGACAACCATCTTTGACCTTTGACATTGATTCAAAAAGAGTGACATGTTTTAGAGAGATAAACACCCCTCACTGCCAGAATGACCTAGACTATAAATGGTGCGTATACATTGATTCAAAAAGAAAAAAATATGACATCCGATTGAAGTGAAATTTCAAAAGGGGGAGATGCTGTGAAGAGATAAACACCCCTCACTGCCAGAATGGACTAGACTATAAATTGTGCGTATACATTAATTCAAAAAGAAAAAAATATGACATCCGATTGAAGTGAAATTTCAAAAGGGGGAGATGCTGTGAAGAGATAAACACCCCTCACTGCCAGAATGACCTAGACTATAAATGGTGCGTATACATTGATTCAAAAAGAAAAAAATATGACATCCGATTGAAGTGAAATTTCAAAAGGGGGAGATGCTGTGAAGAGATAAACACCCCTCACTGCCAGAATGACCTAGACTATAAATGGTGCGTATACATTGATTCAAAAAGAAAAAAATATGACATCCGATTGAAGTGAAATTTCAAAAGGGGGAGATGCTGTGAAGAGATAAACACCCCTCACTGCCAGAATGAACTAGACTATAAATGGTGTGTATACATTGATTCAAAAAGAAAAAAATATGACATCCGATTGAAGTGAAATTTCAAAAGGGGGAGATGCTGTGAAGAGATAAACACCCCTCACTGCCAGAATGACCTAGACTATAAATGGTGCGTATACATTGATTCAAAAAGAAAAAAATATGACATCCGATTGAAGTGAAATTTCAAAAGGGGGAGATGCTATGAAGAGATAAACACCCCTCACTGCCAGAATGAACTAGACTATAAATGGTGCGTATACATTGATTCAAAAAGAAAAAAATATGACATCCGATTGAAGTGAAATTTCAAAAGGGGGAGATGCTATGAAGAGATAAACACCCCTCACTGCCAGAATGGACTAGACTATAAATGGTGCGTATACATTGATTCAAAAAGAAAAAAATATGACATCCGATTGAAGTGAAATTTCAAAAGGGGGAGATGCTGTGAAGAGATAAACACCCCTCACTGCCAGAATGACCTAGACTATAAATGGTGCGTATACATTGATTCAAAAAGAAAAAAATATGACATCCGATTGAAGTGAAATTTCAAAAGGGGGAGATGCTGTGAAGAGATCAACACCCCTCACTGCCAGAATGGACTAGACTATAAATGGTGCGTATACATTGATTCAAAAAGAAAAAAATATGACATCCGATTGAAGTGAAATTTCAAAAGGGGGAGATGCTGTGAAGAGATCAACACCCCTCACTGCCAGAATGGACTAGACTATAAATGGTGCGTATACATTGATTCAAAAAGAAAAAAATATGACATCCGATTGAAGTGAAATTTCAAAAGGGGGAGATGCTGTGAAGAGATCAACACCCCTCACTGCCAGAATGGACTAGACTATAAATGGTGCGTATACATTGATTCAAAAAGAAAAAAATATGACATCCGATTGAAGTGAAATTTCAAAAGGGGGAGATGCTGTGAAGAGATCAACACCCCTCACTGCCAGAATGGACTAGACTATAAATGGTGCGTATACATTGATTCAAAAAGAAAAAATATGACATCCGATTGAAGTGAAATTTCAAAAGGGAGAGATGCTATGAAGAGATAAACACCCCTCACTGCCAGAATGGACTAGACTATAAATGGTGCGTATACATTGATTCAAAAAGAAAAAAATATGACATCCGATTGAAGTGAAATTTCAAAAGGGGGAGATGCTATGAAGAGATAAACACCCCTCACTGCCAGAATGACCTAGACTATAAATGGTGCGTATACATTGATTCAAAAAGAAAAAAATATGACATCCGATTGAAGTGAAATTTCAAAAGGGGGAGATGCTATGAAGAGATAAACACCCCTCACTGCCAGAATGACCTAGACTATAAATGGTGCGTATACATTGATTCAAAAAGAAAAAAATATGACATCCGATTGAAGTGAAATTTCAAAAGGGGGAGATGCTGTGAAGAGATCAACACCCCTCACTGCCAGAATGGACTAGACTATAAATGGTGCGTATACATTGATTCAAAAAGAAAAAATATGACATCCGATTGAAGTGAAATTTCAAAAGGGAGAGATGCTATGAAGAGATAAACACCCCTCACTGCCAGAATGGACTAGACTATAAATGGTGCGTATACATTGATTCAAAAAGAAAAAAATATGACATCCGATTGAAGTGAAATTTCAAAAGGGGGAGATGCTGTGAAGAGATAAACACCCCTCACTGCCAGAATGAACTAGACTATAAATGGTGCGTATACATTGATTCAAAAAGAAAAAAATATGACATCCGATTGAAGTGAAATTTCAAAAGGGGGAGATGCTATGAAGAGATAAACACCCCTCACTGCCAGAATGGACTAGACTATAAATGGTGCGTATACATTGATTCAAAAAGAAAAAAATATGACATCCGATTGAAGTGAAATTTCAAAAGGGGGAGATGCTGTGAAGAGATAAACACCCCTCACTGCCAGAATGAACTAGACTATAAATGGTGCGTATACATTGATTCAAAATGACAAAAATATGACATCCGATTGAAGTGAAATTTCAAAAGGGGGAGATGCTGTGAAGAGATAAACACCCCTCACTGCCAGAATGGACTAGACATATAAATGGTGCGTATACATTAATTCAAAAAGAAAAAAATATGACATCCGATTGAAGTGAAATTTCAAAAGGGGGAGATGCTGTGAAGAGATAAACACCCCTCACTGCCAGAATGAACTCGTCCGAAAGGACTATAAACGGTGCGTATACATTATTCAGAAAAAAAAAAGTAGTTGATTTTCTGAGTGTATTTATTACTGATTAACTGTCAGACTACAATACAACAGTTTCTGTGGTGCAGAGGTTATTGATTATGTTGGAAAGTTGAATAATCAATGGATTGATCATATTTTTATTTTTCTCTGCCTCAAGTGAGGATCATCTTGAGTCTGTAGAGATTTCTCTTCTTTATTATCCCACGCCAAAACAATGACTGTCATCTCAGTGGTGTAAATTGATGCAGTTCTTGGCAGTCTCTTTGTGTATTCTTTGCTGTCACAGATGGCAACACTTCCAACTGCATCTTCATCCTTAGACCCATCCGTGTGCATATATTTGTTGTTCTTTTGTGTTTTGAAATTCATCCTGAAATGTAATTGGGTTTGTTTGTTCTTTGAGAATTTTATCAAATTAAGTATAAAACATGGTTGTTTTAATTGCTCGTGTAACGTTTTGGAGATGATTGATTGGTATATGTGACTAAAGTCCATTTTTTAATTCACCGTTAGCTGGCCAATATAGAAACTGAATGACATTTATCTTTTTCTAAAAAGAATTATGTACTGCATATTAAATCCAATCATAGACAGAATTTAATAGGAATTATAATAATTTGTAACATTATAATAATTTGTAACATTATAATAATTTGTAGCATTATAATAATTTGTAACATTATAATTTGTAGCATTATAATAATTTGTAGCATTATAATAATTTGTAGCATTATAATAATTTGTAGCATTATAATAATTTGTAGCATTATAATAATTTGTAGCATTATAATAACTTGTAGCATTATAATAACTTGTAGCATTATAATAATTTGTAGCATTATAATAATTTGTAACATATTTGAGGTTTCTTCACAGGGTATTTAATCGCTTCCCACAGCAGCAATATGTGACACAAGGTCGGAAAATGGGGGAAGAGTCAAGCCAGCGCCCCTAAAGAAGGAGCACTCTGGCCTAGCAAAAATATCCTGGACAGTATACCTCAGCCTGGCAGATAAAAGGCCACCGAAATGGTCCAGTTCTTGCTGGACTGATTGTCGAGAACGAATCCTCGGCTGGTATTACCCCATCCCGACGTCCTCAATTAACCGAAGTTAATGAGAGACTGAACAGGATGGTGCAAGGCTTCTTCTCGCTGTTACAGGGTCTTCATTCGTTTTTATAAATAGACTCTCCATGGGTTGTGTACTGAAGACCTAGTCAGTACGAGTCTCGGTTCCTGATGGTGAATTGTTTTTAATTTGTTTAGGTATGAGAGTCTTGCGGCACCATAGTCACGTTTTGATCTCGTAATTGTTTGGTATACTTCGGTTAGTGATTTATTATCAGATCCCACATTAGTATGGGTCACCACTAAGAGCAGATCGATTGCCTTGTTACATTTTTGTCTCCGATACCTTATATGAGGGATGAAAAGAAACTTATGGGGATCCAACGGGCAGCAATTTATATTGATCGCCTAATGGTATTTCCTTTTCCAGTTTTAAACATGGATCATTATGTTTTTTGTGAAGGTTGTAGAGATGCGTACACTTTGTCTTACTTTAGGAAAATTTGAAACCATTTGCTGATTTAAATAAATCTGTGCTCGGTGCGATGCATATGTTTTCATCAGCAACATATATGAGAAAATCATTCGTGTACAGTGAACAATCTATTCCAGGATTGAGTTTTGGGTACTCTTATAGCTGACGCACGCACCATGTTTCTGTGACTTCGCGTCGTCAACGTTCGGGCAGGTTATGGAAGCGCCCGAGAGTTGACGAGGCGAAAACTGCCAAACGCTAAATTGGAGACTAGCACAATGAAGAAAATCAAACTAAAATACATATATACAAATAAAGAATGAATAAACCATAGCTAAACAACTGTTATTAGATGTTTATTTTTGTTCTTTTTTGTCAACGGAATCATTGTTAATCAAATGTTTTTAAATAAAATGTTATTTTGTTTGTGTATCGGAAAGTTTCAAATGATGATTTCGTTTGATTTGTTAAGCAAATGTTATTGTTTTTTAAAAAAAATTTCATGTTTTTTTTTTGTTTTTTTTTTAACATTTTTTTGTCAATTTTTTTCTTGTTAACATGAACACCGAAAGAACTGTTCTTAATCAATTTTTTTTGTTGTTTTCTTATTTTAATGAAAACAAACTTTATGAGCAAATGTTTCTTGGTTAATAGTTTCGTCGACTCTCGGGCGCTCCTGAGACCTGCCCGAACGTTGACGATGCAAAGTCACGGAAACATGGTGCGTCAGCTATAAGAGTACCGAGTTTTGTTTTTACAATGTTTTTTGTTATTTTGATGTTGAAAAGGGGACACTGACAGTATACTCCCTTGAGGCACCCCCCCGTTTACAGCTCTTTTACATCGTAGGGTGTGGCCCCCCCACATCTACTTAAAAATCTCGATTTTCTAGGAAGTTTTCAATAAAGAATGGCAGTCTGCCTTTTAAATCCAAGGTCTTGAATATCTCTCATAATTCCGTACTTTCATGTAATATCATAGGCTTTTTCCATATCAAAGAAAATCGCAATCAAGTTTTCTTTTTTAATAAAAGCCTTCCCTTATAAAACCCTCCAGTCTGATAAAATGGTCGGTAGTGCTTCCTGAAACCGATCGAAATTTTGATAGTAACTTGTTCATCCCAACGTACCATGTCAACCTGCCATTTTTTTTTTTTTGGTGCTTCTGCAGAGACTGGGGCCACTGTTTCAATCGATGGCGGCGGAAACTACCGACTCCTCTTCGGGAAAAATCGTGCGAAAACGTGAGCGACAGAAAGAAATTTGATTTTAGGGAAGATAACTGTTGAATTGACAATTGCAATTGAGGATAAGTTAAAATTATGAACATTTATTTATTGAAACAAATTAAACATTATGTATAGCAAATAAATAAATAAAACTTTGATAAACATTTGAAATTTAACAAAAAACGAATTAAATAAAACTTTGATAAACATTATGTAATCAAATAAATAGCAAACTTTTTATTGAAATAAAAAAAACGTAATAAGTAAAACTTTGATTTGAAAAAAAAAAAACAATTAACTGAATGATAAATGTGGGGGAAAAAGTTTTAAACAGGGTACAATTCTGCGATCAGTTCAAAAATACTTCCAACTTCAATACGTCTGTATAAAGTTTAATCGGTTTACGTCCATTTCGTGAAAAAGTAATTAACACAATATTAGTTATCTCCCCCAAAATCAAATTTCTTTCCGTCGATCACGATTTCTCCCGAAGAGGAATCAGCAGTTTCTGCCGCCATCGATCGAAACAGTGGTCCCCGTTTCTGCAGAAGCACCTTTTTTTCTGCTACTTTAAGAATACACCTTAAGATTATTGGTTTATGATTTGATGGAAGTAACTTGCATTGACTGTTTATCTCATTTCTTACGATCTGAGATGAATATTTTATTTTTTTTACATTTATTCATGTAATAAAATATTCTCAGTTACATTAAGTTCTTGAATTATATAACATAAGATTAGACTGGCATTTAGTTGAGCGGATTATATCAAATGATGATAATCTTAAAAGATGGCGTAGCCAAAAATCATGATGAGATCATGGTTAAAAAAAGTCAGAAACATTTTTTAGGATTGGTTGATAGCAACAGTGCCAACAATAAGGGTTCATACCCCCCCCCTCCCTCCAATCTATGATACAGAGAACTACAACTAAGGACTACTATTTGTAGACAAAGTATTAATTTACTCCTCTCCAGGAGTTAGGCACAAGGCCAGTTTTTATCTTACTCCCACAAGTAAGATGTGACCCTCGGTCGGGTCGGGAAAGTGGGGTTTAAAAATTGCCTGGGCAGCCCCGTCGGCATTCCCCGGTAGGGGCGCCTCAGGCAGTAAGCAATAAACTTACTCCTCCCCAAAGAGGGGAGGCGAAGCCTGGGTGGGTGGACCTCCGAGAACTGCACAGGACAGACCCATAGACCGGAGTAAATCAAGCCCCGAAGTCTATGGGGTGCAGTATCCATCGGAACAGATACTACACTTTGATCTTAGCCAAAAGGAGACAAAGTAAACGGGTTCAATTTTGTTAATCACAAAAATTCAGAGAATTTCGCCATTTAAACATTTTCAGCATTCATTCACTACGTTAAATATGTTATAAGGAGTATGAGTTTTCAAATTTTACATCGAAGTTTGTTTTTTCTATCGGAAGTTTGATAGGATTTAAGTTTTGCTGGATTAATGCACATGTGCAGTAACGTTTTTTTTTTGTACTTTGTTACATTGGGACCCGCGCTAAAAGTCCCTCAGCGTCTGTGCTTTCCGGCGTTTTACGATAAACGCCGGAAAGCCCCGAAGCAAGACGAATAAGCAGACGACATCTAAGCATTAACATTGAATGAAACGCTGAACTTGCAAACTGATAGAAACACGATTTCAACGTGATTTTTTACATGGTTTCACTAACTGTTTAAACTCCCGAAGGAACGATAAATTTCTGTTAGGACCATAAATTGATTGCTAAGGATAAAAAATGCCAAAACTGTGGAGATAAATGCAAGATCGCTAAGCGAACAATCCTGCCCTAACTCTAACCCTGACCCTAATTCCTAACTCTGCCCTAACGAAAATCAAGAAAAATAATCAGTAAAAAAAAAAAAAAGAAATTTCGGAAAAAAATGTAAAACAACACTTACTTGATTTTCTTTTCACTGTTATTATCACTGTTATTTATTTGTTATGTTTAATAAGAAAAAACAATGTAAACAAAAAAATAACTTTTTAATTTAATCATTTATTTGAAACTTCGTTAAAAAAATAAATAATAATTTCAAATTTTTTTTTGCTTTTGTCACGCTTGTAAATCCAACCTTGTTTGTTTTTGTTTTGTTTTTTTGTTTTTTTTTTAACGCAGTTAAGTCAACGAATTTTTCATTTGGCACTGTCCGGCGTTTAACGTAAACATCCGAAAAGCACCGATGCCGAGGCACTTTTAGCGCGGGTCTCAATGTAAAAAAAGTATCCGTGTTTTTTTTTCGTTTTTTTTTCTTTCTTTTTTGTTACTGTTAAAAGCGGCTATATATATTTTTTTCTGGCAACATTTTAAGTAAGGGTTCACAAACTAAAAAAGACGTTGCAAAAATCATATTATTCCCCGTCCCCCCCCCCACCAGACCCCCCCCCACCAGACCCCCCCCCCCCCCACTCCCATATATATATCGCGCTGGTTCAGGTTAGCAAGGTTTTATCTGTTCTAATTGCTATAATAATTTCTATCAAATCTAATGGCTTTGATAAATAATCATTCTTTCTCATTATTTCAGTACGACCGTCCACATTACAACCAATTCGTCCGAAGAAGAAAATAAAACCAAACGTGGGTGATTTCTTCAACGATGAGGATCTAGATGGAGAAGGTGGTTCTCCACCGGGTGAACACATGCTGGGCAACATAGATGATCTACAGACGCCAGAGGACCTCGACACGCCAGAAGAAGTTGATGTTGATGATTTAGGAGAAATTGACTGGGAGAGTGAGTTGTTGTTTTTTGGGTTTTTTTTTTCTTTTGGTTTTATCATTCAGACTTCTATTTGATTGAGAGATACAGAAATTATGAAGAACAAAAAGAAACTTCTTTTTGCTTCATTTGTATTTGATTTCTTTCCATTGGAAGCTGCGTTAAAAAATTTTTTTTTTTTTTTAAACTTAAAATGAAAGAAGAAGAATAACAAGCAAGGCTACCTGACGTTGCCCGGACAAAGGATAACATAAAATAAGAATGAAAGACATTGTGAATCAATATGATATAATAATGTTAAATAAAAACTCTAAGGGCACTTCTGCAGTCTTTATGAAGCAGCTGCCGATTAAGAAATCGAAATTGAAGAGTTCCGTTTTTTTTTCTCCAAGTACCATTCATTCAGAATTCATCGGAAGTTGAATTTACCGGGAGTTGAAGTAGAATTTAGTTTTTAGAAAATGGAGTTAAATGAGTTGAATCTTCGCGACATTGGTAATTTAATGAACCAGACGCAAAAAACAATAGATTTTTTACAGGCACATCGCCTGATTTCTTGCAGTCGGACATGCCCGTCATGTCAAAGACAGATGCAGATGGCAAGCCACAATGGAAGTGATGGATTTATTTAAAAATGCTCACGGAGGAACCAGCCGCAAAAAACAATAGATTTTTTACAGGCACACCGCCTGATTTCTTGATGTTAGGTTTAGGGTTAGGATTTTTTATTTAAAATCTTTTTACTTCATATAATAAAAAAAAGAAATTGTTAATTGTTACTCAAAAACAAACCAGTCTTGCATTTTTTTTAGGTTGTAAATAAGTCACTTCCGGTTGAATTACTTCCCTTTATTTTCAGTAGAAGGGCAGAAAATCTGCTGCTTCATAAAGACTGCAGAAGTGCCACTCTAAGAAATACATGTTTAGCATATTTAGTCATAATATGTTTTCCCCACCAAGAGGAAAGGAAATGGAACAAATTCAAGTATTTATTGAATAAAAGAATTTTCTTCAACTTTTGTGCATAAGGTTTTTAAAAAAAGCAAAGTATCGCCTTTTGATTAGTTATAAAGTCAAGGATGTCGACACAGTTGGTAAAACAACTGACAATGCTGGTCATGGTTGGAAGTGATCTGGCGTTCACGTTTCAAATCTTGGCACGGAAACACTCGCTATGTCTAGCCACACTAAAGAGTCGTGATACGATAAAACAGCTGTTTATGGATGACTTGATTTTTAGGGGAAAGAAAGCATTTAAAAAACCGAAATGCATTCTGGTGAATTTCATTTCATTATTATTTTTTGTAAATAGGATTTTTAAAGTTTTAACACATCACTCAATAAGTCCCGGGCTTGGCATATAGATTTCACCACTAATATAGAATCCATATGATTTTTATGAAGTACTAACCTTCAAATAATGTCAAAATTTGAGCCGAATTGGATTATTACCTTACAAATTACAGTTATTTAAGTGAAGCTCCTATGCAAATTTTCAAAGTAATGGAAAAATTTGAATTTTGTGTATTGATAAAACATTGTTTTCCGATGGGAAAAAATACTGTTCAAGCGAAGCAATGACTTGAGAAGTGTTATTCGGACTCTGATTCATCGGTAACACTAGTTAAAAGGTGGTGTGCTGACTTTAAATGCGGTCGTACAGATACAAATCAAATTTGTCAACTGTCCCAGAAAACAATTTTTTAAAAGTCCACAAACTTGTTTGGCTGATCGTAAATAGAAGTTGTGTGAGATAGCAGAGGAGTCGAAGATATCAGAATGCAACATGGGTGCCGCATTTGCTCACAGTCGATCAAAAACAATGATGCGTCGATGATTCAGAGTATTGTTTACAAATGTTTCAACACAACAAATAGTTTTCGCATCAATATGTGACAATGGATGAAACATGGATCTACCACTTGACCTCCGTAGTCAAATCGGCTGTCAGCTGAGTGGACAGCAGCAGATGAAAGCCGTCCAAAGTGACCAACGATGCAAACAGCAGGCAAGGTTTTGGCTTCTGTATTTTGGGATATAAAAAGTATCTTCTTCATTGATTACCTTGAGAAAGGAAGAACCATCAATTATATTATTGGTGCGTTTGAAAGAAGAAATTGCACCGTGTCACAAGTCGATCGGCAAAACTATATGAATTGCACTTCGAATTGCTTCCTCACCCACCCTATTCTCAAGATTTGGTCCACAGTGACTACTGTTTGAAGATCTGAAAAGAATGCTCTAGGAAAAGAGATTTAGCTCCAATGTAAAAGTGATATCGGTAATTGAGGCATATTTTGGGGTTAAGACAAATTGTTTTACAAAAAAAAGCATCAGATTGTTAGAAAAGCGTTGAAATCATTCTAGAGTGATATACAATGTTGATGAATTAAGTTGAATTTTGTCTCAAAGTTGTTTTATTAGTTGAGCCCGGTCCGTTATTGGGTGATCTCTTAGTTTTAGACTATTGCATTTTTGATTCTGATTAATAGTAAATAAAAAAAATAATTCAATGTGTAACGATCAAAGTTACGCTGATGCGAGAACTACCCACACATGAAGTTGTCTTGTATATAAATATGCATATAAAAGTGCACGTGCATATAAAAGTGCAACGTTTACTTATATTCACATGCACAAATTATAATAAGATTTCTTTTTTATTTCTAACGATTTTATAGTAAGAGTTTTTGCGTAGTGCTTTCATTAATTCTGTTTTCATGTCTTCTCGACAGGTGAAACTCCCTTGGAGTCCCCAAGTGCTATCCCTGAATACACTGCTGAAGAGGAACGGGCAGATTCAAAGCATTGGAAGGCAGTGTGGATTGGAGAAAAACAGTTCCGTATTGATATGAAAGTGGTCGAACCCTACAAGAAAGTTCTATCCCACGGAGGTAAAGCATTGACAAAAAAATAAAAAATAAAAAATCCTTTTATTTAGTTTGATGTTTGTTTACAATCTCTACACGTGTGACAATTCGTAGAAAATAATCTTTTGCTGACGTTTGGGGAGACAGACGGGGCGAAATTCAGTTCGTTCAGCTGTTGTGCCTCGTCTGTTGATGGTTTTATTGTAATTTAATTCTAAAAGGCCCCTTTTTTCTTCTTTTTTTTAAAACTAATTTGTCATCATCAAGGCCAGAAGCCACTGCAGTTAATGAGATTGTCAGTTGGATGAAGAACAGTAATATGAAAGGATTGGAAACTATTTACTTGTCTAGAATTATACAATTGTGACAAAAGTACATACAATACATAAATAAATTGTTTTGGAATATTAAAATAATTTAAGTTTACCCATTTATTTATTTTTTTATTATCGCTTATGTTTGAATTCATGTTTTGAAACATGACGTAGATCATAAATCTATGACATTATGCCAAAACTATAATTATATTGTAATGGGAATGCTATAAGAAAGTGCAAATAACTCAGTGAGTAGAACGTCTGGCTGAAGATCTCAAGGTTTCGGTTTTGATTTCCGGTCTTGGCATTTGCTTTATTTGTTGGGAATTTATTATTTACTATTGATGCAATATTCTACATTTCTAAAAAATAGTTAAGATCTCTGATATTTCGAAATTAGACAAATTCCGCAATGTATTTATTGCGTTTTAAAAAAATTGTGACGGATGGACGGACAAAATCCCTATTTATATAAGATTGCTTGAAAAAATATTAATTTAAAATTTAACTACTACTACTACTACTACTATTTGTATCAAATTGCTTTAAAGTTTTATACTAATATTTTTTTAATTATTATTCTAGGTTACATGGGAGAAGATCTAAATGCTATTATTGTATTTTCTGGTTGTTTTCTTCCGGATCGAGGGAGAAAAGATTACAATTATGTTATGGACAATCTGTTCTTGTAAGTATTGCTTTTTATCCCATTTTAAAAAACAAATAAACTTTTTTTGTTTTTTTAATTAAGTATTCAACTTATTTTTAATAGAGATAAAATGTGAACTTGTTTTTCAACATTCAACTTATGTTTTGAAAGTAAGCATTAATACGCACATAGCATTCATGTTGGTGGGAGTGGGCAACAGAATAGAGTACAACAAAATGATATAGCGCTCCATCTGTTGATGGTACTTAGTTTGCTTCTTTTCTGCTGTCATTTGTGTGATGGTCCCTGATATTATCACACCAAGGTTCCGAGAAAGAAGGAAAACAAACTATTACAGGTAGCATCTCAGACTCTGCCATAAAACACACTGTTATATATATATATATATATATATATATACGATTTGTGTTCGGGGTTCGCGCCCACCGACCGTCGGGAATTAGTTCCTAGACTGAAGATTGCGTTAGCATGAAACATCGATGTCTCTAGGTATTTAAATATTTAATATTTATTTATTAAAAATATTATTGTGTATATATATATATATATATATATATATATATTAGCAGAAAGACCCCCCCCCCCTCCCGCCCTTGTGTTGCTCAGGATTGAGTGAGAAACTCTGACCTCCTGCTCCCCATAACACCATATTACCTTTTTAATTCTTATTTTTTTTTTACATTTTGTATATTCAGTTTTTGGAGTGGGGTTCAATGATGTACTTGGCATGAGTGAGACTGGATGCAAGTAAAGTGACATTAAATTGAATAAATTGCAATTAATTTATAGTCTTTAAAAGCCCCGCAACGCACTGGCATTTCCCAGGAATCAATGAGAACCCCTGTGCACCAAGCTTTGGTTGTCGTGATAAAGGAGGCCTGTCAGTTGAGTCGAGTTTTTCTGGTGACGTCATTGATAGTGGGAGTAAGAACCACTATCAATGAGGACCGAAAGTGCTCGAAACACTTAACGTGCATGCGTCCATTTGTAATCAGAGCAAACAGACTCAGGTCCATAGGATTATTTATTCACTTGGAAATCATTGTTAACTTGTTCCTGCTATTGTGACTTTATTCCCCTGCCAAGAACACAGCTACCCTCTTAAGGATTATTCATTCACTTGGAAATCATTTTTAACTTGTTCCTTTTTTCAAACGTATTTCCTTTTTTATAGATGTCAAGCACAAAAGAAAATCAGAGGAAATTACAAGATGGCGTCCAACGATTAAGGCATTGCATTAAAGTTCGAATTTCAAGTCTTAAAAAAATAAATTAGAATTTTATTTTCGGGATAAAAAATACAATTTTAAACTAATTAATAAGTTCTTTCTAAAATGTGTGCAAAAATCCGACGAAATAAATGAGATATTAAAATAATAATATATTGTAAATTAAACTGTCTGTTTGGAAAAAAAGACACCACCACCCCCCACCACCCCCAAAAAAACATGACTGTTTTAATTTATTACAAAGTTTTACTATATTGTAAATAAACAAAAAAAAAACACATTTTAATGTATTTCAATAAATGTTCTATTAATTAATTATTTTGAATTATTGATTTTGTGTTACTTTACTGAATTCGTCATCTTTCATGTTTGATTTACTTTTAAGTTAAAAAAAAAATCAAGAAACATTTATTTTTTTCTGAAATGAGAGCAACTTTTATCAAATGTTAATGAAATGTTTATATAAAGAATAAAACTGTCTAAGAATAGTGATTTGTCTTCTTGTGTTTACAAACCAAGACATATTTCCATGCAGTTTAACTGATACTGGTCTTTTCATTCGATGCAGATCGGAAAGAATGAATTTATTTAAAGAATATTAAATCAGACAAATTATTTTTCAAAGAAAAATGTTCATGTTTTAAAAATTAACAAATTTATGACAAAACCATTTTATTATTAGGTATTAATTTAATGTTTGCTGTCTCGCCTACAAAAATTACACGAAATAATACATTTGCACTAGGATTTTTGATAAATAAATGGGTTAATTATATTCCATGATCGTTAATTAATAAATACTGAAAATTTCATTAAAATTGGTTGATTTCCTGAATTTTGATGAATTTTTAAGTAAACGGAGAGGCCAAAATGCCCGTAATTAGACTGTTTGACAGATCTCGTTTGTTACTTGACGTCATTTTCCAGTGCCCGGGCCTTCTTTACGATGACTGTGACCAAGACCTGAACTTATCAGTTTTTTTTGTTGTTTTTTTTTTTTCATTTCTATAATTTTCAAGTTAAAAATAAAAACAAGTAAAACATCATATTTCCTTTTTATGTAGGTAAAGCACGAATGCAGATATGATATACATAGCAGCTAAATTATATGTTATTAATTTGTGTATTAAATGATATCGAATGATTTACAATCAGGGTTTTAGCATTGAATGAGGAAATCGTAAAAAGCAGAAAGACAAATTTCATTTCATTTTATATATATATATATATATATATATATGCAGAAGCTAAATTTCATGTTATAAATGTGTGTATCATCTAAATGTTTGCTTAATTTTCAAAAATTCTATTCATTTCAGATACGTAACTAGTACACTGGAGCAGCTCGTAGCTGAAGATTATATGATAGTATTTTTCCATGGAGCGACACCTCGTCGTCAGATGCCGGGTTTTAGTTGGCTTAAACGCTGCTATCAAATGATTGATCATCGGTAATAAGCAATTTTTTTTTTTTAATGTTTTCTTTTACGTTTTTAATGCTGAACCAGGGTGTGCATGATTGGCCTAATAGATATTGTTGCAGACTATGGAATCACCTTTGCCAAATTCAAATCGGATATATTGTGGTCATTTCTGCACTAATACTTATTTACTAATGATTCACCATATCAAGACTAAAAGCCACTCGAGGATAAGGGTTAATGAGATGGATAGATTGTCAGTTTAATGATGATGAATATTATGAGAGGATTGAAAATAATGAATACAATTTGATAACTTATGACGGCTGTTTATCACAAGTGTTTATTGTCATTAGATTTGAAGCTGACCATGAAGTAGCCGTCAGGGAAACAATATTATGGCAAAGTGGAAATATGTTGGTGAAAATAGTAACTTTGGCATTAAATAACCCCAAAATGGTTGATATGGCATAAAATCATTTAGACCCATTTGCATTATCTGCCATATTTGATACATTTTTATAGATTATATTAAAAAAAAACCAGTAAATGTGGGCAAAGTGTTCTAAAATGCCTCTCACAAAGTGAAATCATTATCTATTATATAAAGGAAAATGGTAATTTTGTCTGTGTGTGTTCGCCTAAAAGTCAGAAATTATACAAGATACGCTTACAAACCTTTCATCATCAGATTCCGTATGACCCTGGTTATGGTAAAAAGATATATTATAATCGTGTCACCAGGGATTAAATAAGTGAGGAGGGGGGCAAATTACCTTTTTTAATTCTTATTAGTAATTGTTTTAAAAAAAAACACTGAAACAGTTTTATTTGTTTTTCTATTATATTGAACCTGTTGCCCGAGGGAGGGGATGCAATAAACACTTGTCATAAACCGTTCTCATAAGGAATCAGTTCAAAATTCCATATTGGTTCTCGAGTTCGACAAAAAAGTTTCCCCAAGTTCAAGAAGAAGGTTGGAGGTTACATCGGTCGAAACGTTGTGAATATAGTCCAAGTAATCGAGATTATACAAAATTGTTTTTCTTGAGACTATTGTTTTCGCATCAATGTTAATATTTTTATTTCAACTACATGACGGCCCACAGGCTACAAACTAGCATTCACCATAGGTGTATTTTTCATTTATGCTGTTTTTTTTGTTGTTTTTTTTGTTGTTGTTTTTTTTTTTTTTTTTTTTTTGTCATATTTAAATTGTTGCTTATTTATGTATGTTTATGTTCTTGAACCGAACAATATACGTGAAAAAGGCGAGAAGAAGACAAAACGTAAAACTAATATAAATGTTGGTGAGAATAGGCCAACCTCATGCCAAAAGTGATTTTTTTCTTGTCAGTAAACTAAACTGTCTTTTTCATTGTGTGTTTTAGATTAAAGAAAAATCTGAAGGCACTCTTGTTAGTACATCCGACCTTATGGTTAAAGACTATCGTCATGATGACAAGACCATTTATAAGGTAAGTAAACAAAATCAAATTAAAATCAAATTATATTGAGATGTAAATATATACCAAACGTCATATTTCCAGCTTGAGAATTCAATGTATTTAAATTTGTTAATGTATTTAAAGAAAGAATATTTAAGAATAAAGAATAACAAAACTTAACACATGCAAGATAATAATTTATTTCGACCATAACTGATCTCTTTCAGGTCTGGGAATTTGAGGAATCCCAGACCTGAAAGAGACCAGTTATGGTCGAAATTATTGTCTGGTATGTTTTAAGTTTTGCTATTCTTTATTCTTAAATAAATATATATATATATATTTATTTATGTATTTTCTCAATATTTTATGGTCAGTCCGCCCAACCACTCCCACCAAAGAAAAAAAATAGTAATGATGATTAAAAAAATATAGTAATGATGATTAAAAAAAAATAGTAATGATGATTAAAA
Organism: Sepiola atlantica; assembly: GCA_963556195.1. NCBI lineage: Eukaryota > Metazoa > Mollusca > Cephalopoda > Sepiida > Sepiolidae > Sepiola > Sepiola atlantica. Next base: position 89,541,005 of record OY744533.1, read on the forward strand.
AAATATAGTAATGATGATTAAAAAAAATAGTAATGATGATTAAAAAAAATAGTAATGATGATTAAAAAAAATAGTAATGATGATTAAAAAAAATAGTAATGATGATTAAAAAAAAAATAGTAATGATGATTAAAAAAAAAATAGTAATGATGATTAAAAAAAAAATAGTAATGATGATTAAAAAAAAAAGTAGTAATGATGATTAAAAAAAATAGTAATGATGATTAAAAAAAAAATAGTAATGATGATTAAAAAAAATAGTAATGATGATTTTTAAAAAATAGTAATGATGATTAAAAAAAAAATAGTAATGATGATTAAAAAAAAATAGTAATGATGATTAAAAAAAAATAGTAATGATGATTAAAAAAAAAATAGTAATGATTAAAAAAAAATAGTAATGATGATTAAAAAAAATGGTAATGATGATTAAAAAAAATAGTAATGATGATTAAAAAAAAATAGTAATGATGATTAAAAAAAAATAGTAATGATGATTAAAAAAAAAAGTAGTAATGATGATTAAAAAAAATAGTAATGATGATTAAAAAAAAATAGTAATGATGATTAAAAAAAATAGTAATGATGATTAAAAAAATAGTAATGATGATTAAAAAAAATAGTAATGATGATTAAAAAAAATAGTAATGATGATTAAAAAAAAATAGTAATGATGATTAAAAAAAATAGTAATGATGATTAAAATACCAGATATCTCAGCTGGGAAAGAATAATTAGTATTTTTTTTTAAGAATCAAATTTTCTAACATGTATTTTATACTCAGTAATTTCCAAAGTTCAAATTTTCTAACATGTATTTTATACTCAGTAATCTCCAAAGTTCAAATTTTCTAACATGTATTTTATACTCAGTAATCTCCAAAGTTCAAATTTTCTAACATGTATTTTATACTCAGTAATCTCCAAAGTTCAAATTTCTTTGTTTTCTATTTAAAAAATTTGCTTCCTTTTCAGTTCAAAATTCTACTCCAAACTGCGCTATGTAAAGACATTGGAAGAGTTGACGAAAGTGGTTCCAATGGAACACGTTTATGTGCCTGAGCAAGTCAAATTGTAAGTATTTCCAACCGCTGATATTCTTCCTTGGATTAGGGAATATTCAAAATTATGACATGATTTTTTTTTTAATTGTAGAAAGTAAATAAGTTAAATTTTATTCGTCCCTCAGCGAAGGTGTTTGCGTAAGTTTCCTTTGGGATGTCCCAACGTCTGTTTTCAATCAAACATTCTTTGTATTGTTATTTTCTTTAATACTCTTCGGAAAGGTATTAACCCATTCATATTCTCCCCCTCGCCCTCCAGTTATAGGTTGAATAGTAGAATAAAATAGCAATGGCGCATTACTGACCGGTGCGGACTGTCGGCCTGGCATGCCATGTTAACGTTCTGTGAGGCTATCGCATCTCCTTCATTTAACTCCTTGAGAAAGGTATGAATCCATCCGCTATCCCACCCATGAGTGAAATAGTAGGGTAGGGTAGACTTTCAAGACTTGGTAGAGCAACTATTCTAAGAGAAAGAAGCTTCTGATGTGACACAAATGAATTCTAATGGGATATATTTGCCCTAGTTTCACCACAGATGTAAATAAAAACCCAATGTTCAGAACATGTGCTGCCCCCGTGGTCGACAGACGAAAGGATATATACGCGTGGGATTATTAATTGTTCGCTACTTCTTCTTTCCTTATTCTTATTGTTTGTAATCGCAATTGCCATATCATTTTCTAACAGTCAAATAAGCTTGGGGTTGGGCTACGGCTTCATGATGGCTTAATGTTGCGGCCGATGGAATTGGCTATGGCGAATTCAAATCCTATCTAAGATCTATTTGTAGTGATTATACATTAATATTAATATTGTGGGGAAAAGTATGCACCCACAATTACCTCTTAGCCATGTTTAAAATAGCAGATTGTGTTCAATGAATCATATTCAATAAGTATTGTTTCAGCATCAAATAACTCAAAAAAGAGGTTCATATGTCATATAACATAATCCAAAGCAAATGAACTGTGTAGATTATGAATTAGATTTGATTCTACTACAAGTCTCTAGAATGAATGGTGGCATGATAGCAATTATTGGGGATGTTAGGGGTGGCTAGGTGGTCAACAATTAGCTGATTTAGCCACATGGTTATCCATATTTTTATTTTTATGGACATCGCTCCAGACAAAGCATGAATCCACTTGATGTAAAGAGCTAAAAAATTATATATCACTTCAATATCAAAACACAGCCACCGATAAGTGTTAGATAGATTCTGACCCAGAAAACAGCAATTCTTCCCCCTTTGTCACAAAAACATCACTTATGAAATGTGAGGACGAAAGGACAAAATAAGGGAAGTGAGAGTTGCGAGGCTGCCGAAAGTAAACCCAAGGTCCACTTTCTACTCTCCTTAAAAATGGTGTGACTCACCTGACCTTGTGTCTAACCTCCTGCAGAGGAAGTAAATGATATCTGTAATAACAATTAAGAAACTGATAATTCTTATTGGGGTAACCAAAAAAAGGTCTTGCCTTGATTTTTCTATAATTGCGATTATATTGTCACTTTTAACCGTTACATATGTGCTTACAAGCATCTAATGTGTTGTTTTAGTTGGTTTATATGAAAAAAAAAAACCCACCTAAAACGTATGAGGCTTTACGTACAAATGAAACCACTCAACTTGAAAATAATGCGACCTTTATTCATCAAATCCATTTATTTACAATAATCATCAATGAAAGAACTGGCCTACAATGGTTTAACAAAATAATTCATAGCGTTCTCATTGAAATGATAAACCCATTTTTAATTTGGTTTTTAATCGAAGATCTATTTATCTGCAAACTATTTTGTTTTTATTTTTTGGACTACTTGGATGTTATTCTCACAACGTTTCAGCCGATGTAACCTCCGACCTTCTTCAGGTGCATCGTGTCGAACTCTGGAATCCTTTGTGTATAAGTTCGACAAGATGCGCCTGAAGAAGGTCGGAGGTTACATCGGCTGAAACGTTGTGAGAATAACATCCAAGATGAGAACAGCAGCCCAAATTTATCAATCCTCATCTTAAAAATTCCAAACAATTATTTCGTTTACGAATCAAATCAACAAAACAAAGATTTAGCATTAAGTGGTCCACAAAGGATTGGCGTACCGTTTAACAAATCAAATTATCTAATGTGAAATTTTGTTATTTTCATGTACGGGTTAATGTTCAATTAATACTCCACAAAGTTATAGAATATAATTTCATACATGACTTCGAAAGATCATAGGTAAAAAGTCACTCAATAAGTCCCGGGCCTAACTCATAACGCAACAACTTTTAAGCAAAATTCGACTTTATTCTTCAACAAAGTCTTCTCAAGATCAGTATATACAATGAATTACAGGTAAAATATATATTATAAAATCTTTCTCTCTCGGTGTTTTATGCAATGTTTTTTTGTTTCTGGTTTTATCTCGCATAACTCACGATCAAACAAAAATGTTTCAATGAAAAATAGTAAGATAATCGTGTATTTAATAATTAACTTATCATCGTTCGAAGAACCCAACTTTGCGTGCCTTTTCATAGAATGTGAACGGAAAGATATGGCAACATTGCATGGCTATTAAAATCTAATCCTACCAATGGTTATTAACAAGTAATTTCCTTAACCAGATGAAATAATTGTTTTTTTTTAAGCATTAAGCTTTATTAACTACTAACTGTATTAACCGGCGTTGCCCTGGACCCATTACATTCAATTTTTTTTTTTTTAAATATTTCTATCTTTCTACCACGCCTTTTCATTAGGTCTAGTATCTAAGCTAAAAAAACAAACAAATAAGGAACGCTAAAGAATAAGAGTTGTTCCCCTTTGCTGATTTTTTTTCTTTTTAGGTGCTTATTTAAGAATTTTTCATATAAGCAAAGTGTAAGTTTTTAGTAGTATACTAGAGAGTTCGTCTAGTATATATGTAAATCACACACAGTCACTGTCCAAATAGACGACCCATAACCTGAAGCATCGGTAGTTCTACTAGATCAGGTTGTCTGTAGATATCGGCTTTTAAAATGCACCGAACATTGATGTTATTGTTTTTTTCCCTTTCCCTCTGAAAAACTCGATCATGTTCTGCAAAGCCAAAAAGAAAAACAACAATTTTCCTCTACAAAACAACCAAACCAAAAACCATGAATTAAAACATATTTGAAGATATAAAGAACTCGAAGCATAAAAACTTTTACCAAACACCCGAAAAGGGTTGATATGCCGTAAAACAAAACAACCCACCTGAAGCATCACAGGTCGTTTATGTTTCTCTGTTTTAATGGATGACGTCATCCTTTTTGTTACTTCATCCTTTATGAGATCATAAAGAATCTTCCCAAAGTCTTCCACCTGTTTTAGTGGAATATGTCATCACTTTATGACATCATAAAGCTCTTCTCGGTGTTTTCCACCTGTTTTAGTAGGTGATATCTTCCCTTTGTGACGTCATCTAGTCTGCACAAACAAGATAACAAGCAAGATCCACAGTTTTAGTAGTATATAGATTAACATTTAAAAAAAAAAGCATAAGTACATGTACATATTATAAAAAAACGCATAAGTACATGTACATATTATAAAAAAACGCATAAGTACATGTACATATTATAAAAAAAAGTATAAGTACATGTACATATTATAAAAAAAAGTATAAGTACATGTACATATTAAAAAAAAAAGCATAAGTACATGTACATATTATAAAAAAATGCATAAGTACATGTACATATTATAAAAAAAAGTAAAAGTACATGTACATATTATAAAAAAAAGTAAAAGTACATGTACATATTATAAAAAAATGCATAAGTACATGTACATATTATAAAAAAAAGTAAAAGTACATGTACATATTATAAAAAAAAGTAAAAGTACATGTACATATTATAAAAAAAAGTAAAAGTACATGTACATATTATAAAAAAATGCATAAGTACATGTACATATTATAAAAAAATGCATAAGTACATGTACATATTATAAAAAAATGCATAAGTACATGTACATATTATAAAAAAATGCATAAGTACATGTACATATTAAAAAAAAAAGCATAAGTACATGTTATTACTTATAGTAGAAAATGGTGTACTAGTGTAAATAAATATAGCACGTATGAACGAAACACGACTGAGGATATCCAGGTTGGGTAAGGTCCGACAACTCCCTTTCTCCCTGAAGATGATTTCTTTGCCTTTAAATAAGAAGAGTCCATATTTGAGTGCATAAATTTGAATGTCAAATGGTTATGTATTACAAAATTGTTGTGTTCACTTAATGTGTTTTTACAAAAACGTGTTTTTAATCCTTTTGAATTTGGAAATTAATCTGTTAATCTTTATTAATGAGCATCGATTATTATTATTATAAAGAAGAAGAACAAATCTTGAAAATGCATTTACTATTCAAATAATTTGTATATTCGCTTCTTTGTATGATGTTATTTTTGCATGTCTGGCTTGAGGAAATCTAACATTTGTATAAATCTAACATTTGTATAAATCTAGCATTTGTTTTATACAGTTTGATGCAATTATTTAAAAAGAATGAAATGGGCAGGGCATAAAGATATATGCCAGCCTGTTTACATGTACATCTAACAGCTCATTTGCTGAACATTATATATATCATATCTCTATGCTGATGTATCCCGATTGAAAAAGGACGAAACGTATACGTACATAGATAATAAACAATAACAAATATTTATATATATATATATATATATATATATATATATATATATAATGAGAGAGGGAGAGAATAAGTAAATAAGTGGATAAATGAATGTCTATTAAATAAAAATGAAAACCAATCAGTCAAAATTAGAACAGAACCGAATTAAGACAACAGATCTCGGACAAAGGGCTCAATATCCTATTGGATAGAGCTATTTCAATAATAAATGATGATAAAATCTACTCAACACTTTACTGCCGTTATATGGCATTACCGATCATCTGAAGTGTATCCAACTGACATCAATTCGATTGATGCCAGTCGGATATATTTCTGATCATCAGTGATGTCATGAAACTGCAGTAACGTGTTAAGCTAAGAATATTTTATGATAATTTATTTATTTCAGTGTACAAAATAATTTATTAAAACATTTTGGTGTAATTTCCAATATTTATTGCAATAGTGCTCAATACATAGTAGAGTATTATGATAATAATAATAAAGTAAAAACTATGTTGAATATCTACACAAATGCATTCAACATATTAGGATTTGTATATATTTCTATATATTGTTTTATATATATATACATATTCTAAGATAATATATTGCGTATATATTTTCTGTTTCAATACAACAGTGCTCAATACATGAATACAGCTTAGTAGTAGTAGCATAAAATATAATATAATGCCATGAGTATATTTTTTATACTATTATATATAATGTATAGTTATCTTGTCAGATTTTCAAAGTCAGACCCAACTAGCATTTAAGTTAATAAATCAAACTTTTGACTAGTCAATTTTCATTTATTATTGTTGTACAATGTTATTGGTAATATAATAACGTACAATGTATTTTGAAAATTACTTAGTCAGGCCCGGACGACTGCTAATATGAAACATTTTTAAATAATCACCTAAAAATAAAAATGTACTTTCAAAATTACTGAGTCAGGCCCAGACGACTGCTAATATGAAACATCTGTAAATAATAACCTAAAAATAAAAATGTATTTTCAAAATTACTTAGTCAGGCCCAGACGACTGCTAATATGAAACATTTTTAAATAATCACCTAAAAATAAGTCAGCAAGATGGATAGTGCATTTTAAATCGAAGAATATAATAGGTGCCTACTTTAAATTGAAAAATGTGCAAGCAAATAAAAACTAAAACTAAAATAACTTTACTGCATCCCAGGCAATGCCGGGTAGGTATAGCTAGTATATATATATATATATATATATATATATATATATATATAAAAAAAGATTAAAAAGTACTTTCAACATATGAGTATTAATTGTTGCTTATGTAAATAATGATGTATTTTTAAGGGACAATTGAAACCTCGTTTGATTTGTCATTGAATTGTATAAAACAAATATTTACTAATCTTTGTTTTTTTTTTCTGGCAAAATTTTCTAATGTCAAATATTTTATTTGAAAAATGTTTTATTTTATTTTTTACTAAACTTCATATTGAAAACAATTATCAACTTTTATTATAAATTTTGGTACTTCTGCAGTTTACGGACCGTGCTATTTTTTTAGATATGATTTTCAAGTTAAATTAAATTTTTACTGTATCCTTTGTTTATTAAATTGTTAGGTGAAAGTACAGAATAGTTAACAAAGACCTAACCCCTCTCCCCATGTTCAGAATGGGTTTCTAAATAACAATGTTGTTATTTCAGCTTGGTCCGTAAACTGCAGAAGTACCTACATTTCTTGTTTACAAGAAATAAACAAACAATAAATTTATTTTTTAATAAATAAACAAAAGACTGAAAAATAATGGGCTAGACTAGACTTTTAAGTTTGCAGAGGGCAAAAACTGAAATAACACCTGGCATATGGTATACCATGCATTTGATCAACCATCACCAGCATGGTAGGAAGAGTGGGTTGTGTTCTTCACAATGCACAATCTCTTTTAATCAAATTCATCTGTGGAGGTCGTCTGCTCATGTGTTGTTCACAATGGAAAAATTTATCATCATGAATATTTTATGTGCATTTATGTCGTTGATTGGCACTTGAGTGATTGCTCATTCACATGGATAATGTGGTTGCTGTCAGAAAAAATCAGTACCCGTGACAGCACAGGAAAAGCTTTTTTTTAAAAAAAGGACTAAAACATTTCTTGTCAGTCTTATGCAACAAAAAATGTCTAAACTGTCCCTATAAGTAATCAAACTTTGTTCCATTAATCATTTTCAATCCTCTCATAATATTCTCCATCGTTCAACCGACAATCATTCAATGTCGTTAACCCTTATCCTCAAGTGACTTTTGGCCTTGATAAGTATTGACTCGTTAGTAAAAACAAAAAAAAAATTAATTCAGTTATATGAAAACTAGTTAAGAAACCAGATAACACGACACATAATTTCTTTTTTTATAAATGAATTATTTATTCATTTTTCTTTAAATAAATGAATTCTTTATTCATTTTATTTTAGATAAATGAATTATTTATTCTTTTTTTTTAAATAAATGAATTCTTTATTCATTTTTTTTTAATAAATGAATTATTTATTCATTGTTTTTATATAAATGAATTATTTATTCATTGTTTTTATATAAATGAATTATTTATTCATTGTTTTTATATAAATGAATTATTTATTCATTTTTTGGTTAAATAAATGAATTATTTATTCATTTTTTTTTAATAAATGAATTATTTATTCATTTTTTGTTAAATAAATGAATTATTTATTCATTTTTTTTAATATAAATGAATAATTTATGCATTTTTTTTAATAAATGAATTATTTATTCATTGTTTTTATATAAATGAATTATTTATTCATTTGTTTGTTAAATAAATGAATTATTTATTCATTTTTGTTAAATAAATAAATTATTTATTCATTTTTTTTAAATAAATGAATTATTTATTCATTTTTTGTTAAAATGAATTATTTATTCATTTTTTGGTTAAATAAATGAATTATTTATTCATTTTTTTGTTAAATAAATGAATTATTTATTCATTTTTTGGTTAAATAAATGAATTATTTATTCATTTTTTGGTTAAATAAATGAATTATTTATTCATTTTTTGGTTAAATAAATGAATTATTTATTCATTTTTTGGTTAAATAAATGAATTATTTATTCATTTTTTTTTAATATAAATGAATAATTTATGCATTTTTTTTAATAAATGAATTATTTATTCATTTTTTGTTAAATAAATGAATTATTTATTCATTTTTTGGTTAAATAAATGAATTATTTATTCATTTTTTTGTTAAATAAATGAATTATTTATTCATTTTTTTGTTAAATAAATGAATTATTTATTCATTTTTTTGTTAAATAAATGAATTATTTATTCATTTTTTGTTAAATAAATGAATTATTTATTCATTTTTTTTAATAAATGAATAATATATTCATTTTTTTTTAATATAAATGAATAATTTATGCATTTTTTTTAATAAATGAATTATTTATTCATTTTTTGTTAAATAAATGAATTATTTATTCATTTTTTTGTTAAATAAATGAATTATTTATTCATTTTTTGGTTAAATAAATGAATTATTTATTCATTTTTTTGTTAAATAAATGAATTATTTATTCATTTTTTTGTTAAATAAATGAATTATTTATTCATTTTTTTGTTAAATAAATGAATTATTTATTCATTTTTTTGTTAAATAAATGAATTATTTATTCATTTTTTTGTTAAATAAATGAATTATTTATTCATTTTTTTTTAATAAATGAATTATTTATTCATTTTTTTTTTAAATGAATAAATAATTCATTTATTAGAAGAAAAAAAATCCTGCTTCGTGTTATCTGGTTTCTTAGCTAATTTTCAAATTTATCGTTACACCGACGCTTCTAACTGTATAACATTGATTTCATAAATTTAGTAATATTTGAATGTACCGCTAAGATATGCAGCTATTTTAACGGTCATCTCTGAACGCATATACCATACACTGGACAAGGAAGGTGAAGCTAGGGCGGTAGCGCTCGATATATCCAAGGCCTTTGATAAGGTTTGGCATGAAGGGCTTCTCATAAAACTGCACTCATATGGTATTACTAAACAAATATTTAATATAATTAAATCCTTCCTAACAAAAAGAAAGATCCAGGTTGTCCCTGATGGCCGTTCTTCTAAACAACATGACATAAATGCTGGTTTACCCCAGGGATCCATCCTTGGACCTCTACTGTTCCTGATTTTCATAAATGACCTCCTTGATGTCATTGAGACTGAGATAGAAATATTTGCTGACGACACCACGCTCTACTCTCGTCATGTGGGCAAAACTGACACGCACATATCTGAGGCAATGGCTGAATCCTTAGAAAATGACCTCCAGTCTGTTGTGAAATGGGGTCAAAGATGGATGGTAACTTTTAATGCCGCAAAGACAAAGCTACTTTCCTTCAATAACTACAAAAAACCTCTTCAACTACCGATTGTCATGGCAAATAGCACACTGCCTGAGAGTTCATCATTCAAACTCCTCGGCCTAACTTTCACAGATAACATGAATTAGAACAAATACATTGAAAACATTGCCAGGGCTGCTGCCAAGAAGGTGGGCTCCCCATACCATGCTAGTAAACTTCTCACATCTGACATTATCCTATATCTCTACAAAGCCACCATGCGCCCATGCATGAAGTAGTATTGCCACATCTGGGCTGGTGCATACTCCGCTAGTCTCTCCCTCTTAGACAAGGTCCAAAAAAGAGTCGCCAACTTGATAGGTCCCTCACTATCCACCAAGCTCCAGCCCCTGTCCCATAGCTGCAATGGTGTTTCCTTGGGCCTATTTTACAAGTACTTCAATGAATTGTGCTCTGATGAGCTCGCTACTCTGGTACCTCCACGACGTAAGTTCACTAGACCAACCCGACAATCTGCCAAATCCCATCCATTCACTGTGGAGGTCCCCAGATGCCGAAGAGCTTTCTACTCCAAGAGCTTCTTTCCTCGTGCTGCTGGATGCTGGAACTCCCTCCCTTCTCCCTGTTTTCCTGACGTTACTGACATGCAGAAATTTAAAACTAATGTAAACAGACATCTCGCTGCGCAGTTCCTAATTTAGGTTGACCCCCCCCCCCTCCCCCGAACCTTCACCCTTTTTCTCAGTAGCCCCTTATGTCTACAGTGGCGGCCTGCCTTGTTTGGGGTGAACTATGTTTAAAAAAAAAAAAAATTCTTACTGGTTGTTTCCGGGATCTTGAAATGATTTTTTTACATGATGACTGTCATGAATATGCGCATAAATTCTGCTTACAAAACTGAAACACATTTGATTCAATCAAAACAAAAGATAAAACCAATTTCTAAAAATTAACTATGAGCGTGGAAGTCGCGGCGATAGTGCGGTGGATACTGGCATGCACTATGGACTCTGCGTGTCATTTTCTCTCAAGCCTATTGCATCTCGTTCACAAATACTCTTGCGTCAACCTTTCAGCGATTAGTGAAATTGTAAAGGTAGGGTGGACTCTAAAGTTTTGGCAAGGCAACTAATTTAGAAGAAGGAAAACTTCTAAATCTAATCAGTTATAGTAGTTTTAGAAGTCCTTTTTTGTTTTGTTTTAATTAATGAGGCGCGATTTATCAAGGCCAAAAGCCACTCGAGGATAAGGGTTAATGAGATGGAATGGATGTCAGTTGAATGATGAAGAATATTATGAGGATGGTTTATGACGAGTATTTGTTGACATTGGGTGAAGATGACCAGGCTGTAGTCTGCAGGGAGGCAGTTCCATGTTAATGTGTTCCACAAATGGGAAGTTCTTTGAAAGAAACTGCCCATGGAAATTCTGTTTGATGTTAGGCACACAAACGAAGAATGGAAAGTTCTTTGCAATTGTGGTAAGAAGACGAGTTCTTGCTGTAGATATCTTACAAGGAGGAAGCAGAGATTGGAGCTCAGTCGAGCACCTTCCATGGAAATAACGATAGTTATTACCACACACCTATTCGACTTCTTGAAAAATTGTCATGAAAAGTAAAAAAATTGCTTTGAGAAAACATTGTTATTGACCTTCAATTTTGTAGAGGTCACACAAAAAATATGAGGAGGATAGAATTTTCATCTGATTTCTTAATACTTTCTTCTCACAATTCAAAAATTGATTACAAATTAAAACAAGTTTGCAATATGAGAGACACAAAAAAAAACTGCTCAAATAACAAAACTAATGTTTGTTTTTTCTTTTCTTTTTCTTCTTTCCTTTCTTCCCAACTCTTGATAAAAAAAACTAATTTCCCTCACCAACTTTTGCTTGCGTATGATGAAGGTATGATGAACATTACGCCAATTACCATTCCAACTCCACCCCTTCCACTCCCTCTTCACCCAGCAAGTTCTTAGCACCAAGATGATCAACAGGTAATCAGTCGCTTCTGCTTTGCTGTCTGTCTGCCTTTCTGTCTGTCTGTCTGTTACCGTTTGTGCAAATATTGTAAAATAAATGGCTTGTTGTCAATCAAGTTTTTAGGTTCACCATTAATTCGTCCACCAATTTTTTTTTTAATTTATAGAAATAAAAAAAAAATTATAGAATTTAAAAAAAAAAAAAAAAAAAAATGGAAAATTCCGAAAGTGAAGCTGTATAATTTGTTTATAAACAAATTATACAGCTTTTTGAAGGAAGAGGAAATATTTCTTTCTTTTGTTTTGTGTATGTAGGGAGGGGAGGATTGCTTTATCTTGTGACATAGAAAAATAGAAGTGAAAGTTCATTATTTATAACCCCCCCCCCTTCTAAGACCTCAAAAGATAACATCTATATTTTATTCTTGCTCTGTTTTCTAAATTGAGCTCTCATACTCGAATAGTTTACCGAAATTATAACACACACACACATATATATATATATATATATATAAGTATAAATTTTTATTTATACAAACATTATTGGTTACATATGTGCATACATGTTTCGGTTGCACTTTTCCAAGAAAGTCAACCTCATCAGACCAAGAATTTTTCAGGAATGGATGGATTTGAAGAATTTTCTATCCTAAATAATACTTTTTTGGGATCTAGCATCTTCTATTTCTAGCATCTTCTATTTCTTATGAATTAGTATCGGATTACCTATTTCACTAGCTTGACCTTTTTTTTGCCAGTGTGTGTGTGTGTGTTAGTTTGATATAAACATATTTCATATATATATTAATTTGATATAAACATATTTCATATATATACATACATAAATTTAATATAAACATTTAATATATATATATATATATATATATATATTAATTTGATATAAACATATTTAATATATATATATATATATATATATATATATATATATATAGGAAAGGATATGGGCACTACCAGGTTCTATCATGCCCACAGAAAAGTTAGGACAAATAGAGTATCTGCCTGACTCTCCAGGGACGTCATGGGAAAACAACAGCATATACAACATATATATATATATATATATATATATATATATATATATATATATATATATATGAAATATGTTTATATTAAATGTCTGTGTGTGGCATTTTAAACTGTATGGCTAGTAATGTGTGTGTTTATGTCTTTATCCTAATATGCGACATTCTGTAACCTTTACCCACACATGTATGAAAGGTCACAATCAGATCTGATTCATGCGTCATAGTCATACACATACACATGCACATACACCAGTGGAGATAACTTGAATGCCTCAAAGACATTGTCCTCGAGTGTCTACGGTCTGTACAGGGGTTTGTCAGGACAACCTGGCATGAGGATACTTCAGCCTACAAGTAAACCATGACCTAATATTCAAAATAACATAGTATTCAAAGCCCAAATAAATCCCCTTGGTATGGCTACACCGGCTCATACAAAGAATGGTGCATCTTCTCCAAGTAATGTTGCCTCTAGTAACAACACTTAGCTGGATAGTCCACCAGACTAGATGAATTCTTGTCCTGGAATCCGGTAAGACCAAGAGACCACATAAAAGGTTTACTATAAAATAGTTAACGGGTCAATTGGGGAGAGGAGAATCAATGTTCTTTATTTCTCAAAAGTTGAGTTAATAAAGAAATAAAGAAAGAACTATAATGGAATGCTCGAATATCTATGTATCTCATATAGAGATCACGTGTTAACCCCAAGAAGGGCCCCCTTGATTTCTGAGAACTTCAACTGAAGTAAAATGAAAACAAAGATAGACCACTGTTTATTATACGTGCATGCATGTGTACTTCTAATTCTTATAACTAGCAATGTTTGTTAGTTGGGTTGGATGTATAAATACTGCATAAAGAACATTTTAATGAATGCAAATATCAGGGTTAATGGCGGAGAGAGATTGTGTCTTGATCGCTCGTTATGAAGGAAATAGTGCAGAATGGTCAGATCATTATTGGAAAGGAATCACATTTACCATGAGAAACTCAAGAGAGATGCAACTAAGAAGTTCGGCACCATTCTGTTTGGGATCTGTGAAATCTCAAACTGATTTGACCTGCAATGAATGTGGAAGAATTTGTCGCAGTCATGTTGGTCTTTGAAACCACCGGAAACCCTAACCCTAACCAGAAATGACAAATGCATCAAAGTTTTTGATCATGGCTTGAGTGATGTTTCGATTTCCAGAGTATGTAGAAAAGAGGCCTCAAACATCACATGAGGGTACGCCAAAACAATGGAACCGTTTTCTTTGCAAGGAGTCTGCATACGTGTTATATTTGTACGGTTGATATGCTGCAAGACAAAAACCAAAAAAGAAACCTTGTTGTATGACATTTGGGGATTTAGGAAGTGACTGTAAAACTCACTTTCACTAATAATACTATTAAAAAAGATGAATTCATCTGTCCTCCCTTTAACTATGGGTGATATAGTAGGGTAGTCTGGACTCTTAAGGTTTGGTAGGGTAACTAGTTATCGTAAAACAAAACTCAGAAATAACACCAATCCCTCTCTGCTTGTCCCAGCATTGCTTCTGATCATCTGAAATTTCTCCTTGCCACCAAACTCAAACAATTTGGTAGAAGATTGCGCAACCCTTGCTTCACTATAAACTTGTCTCACCCTAACACTTTTTCAGAGGGTGTCCATTGTCTCTTGTGGCAGGATGATTGCATGTGCAGTTTTTGTTTATATTTATGTAACTTCTCTTTGTACAATTCGCATCTATTTAAATGATGCAACATTGAATATAACTATTCATAACATTTGGTTAGAATTCTAAAAAAAACGTTCTTAGTAATAATTAAAAAAATGTTTTTCTTTTTTTTTTTTTTCTAACGATTTTATTGAGTTAAAGACTTACTTGCATTTCTTCTTGGGGTTGGGGGTGGGGGGGGGCTTATACTTTTCAGCTATTTGTTGTTGTTTTATGGTTCAGCATTTATTTGCGTCTAGTTGTGTCCCGCTTGTTTGTGTGCAGAATACTGTCTTTGTTATTGTCAAGTCATAGAAATCCACACTTTAGTATCTGTTGAATGTATCCACCTCATTTTGTTAAAGTTGTTCATCTTTTGTCACTGATGAGGATGGTGAATGTATTTGCTGCTTGCTATTGTTACTTGCTCTGCTGTTCAGCCTCCTAACTTCTCCCTTACTGATTTCACCATAGAAATCACTTTACCTCATCTCTCTCTGTCATATATATATATATATATATATATATATATATATATATATATATATATATATATATAGAGAGAGAGAGAGAGAGAGACCGGTAGTGAATAGTCATATCTCTATACTGAAGAGTCCCGATTGAAAAAGGACGAAACGTATACGTACATAGATAATAAACAATAACAAATATTTATATATATATATATATATATATATATATATATATATATGAAGAAGAATGGAAAGGAATTAGAGAAGCAAAAGCCAAATCAAAATTCAATTCAATTGCTCAGAGCAAGGTATATTCCGCAAAAAGGCAATTTATTCAAGTTAAATTTTCACACCACTTCATATATATATATATATATATATATATATATATATATATATATATATATTGTATTTTTATGTGATTATTTTTATTGGTGATTGCAGCGTTCATTGCTTTTTTTTTGGCTTACTATTATTTCGATTGTCTCAATTTGCGACTGATATATAAAGGCATATTCCGACATCGTTCGTTGAATACTCTAGTCAGTCCTTCTATATGTGCCTCCCTTCACATAAATAGGACTTAAATTCTCTTCTTGACGTGGTAATGTCTCGTGGCCGTATGGTTATGATGCTTGCTTGCAGAGTCTAGGTTGATTCTGTAGCAGGGTTCGAACCTTGCAGCCGTCTGAGATTATCATTCCCTACACTGATGAGAACGAAAGCTTGAAACGCTGGCGTATGTAGGTAAAAATAATTTAATATTATTTATTTCAAATTTATATATATATATATATATATATATATATATGTGAGAGAGAGACAGAGATACTAGCTGTAACTATCCAGTGTAGCCTGGGATACATTAAATATCATTTTAGTTGAAATATTTTGATTAGAAAAAATGTGTAAGTTACGAAGAGATAAACAAACAAAAAAAGCTCAAAATGTGCGAGAGATAATTCATATTGTTATCTTTAAGTTAAAATAAAAACTATCCCCTTTACATTTTGAGCCTTTTAGGTCATTATCTAAAATTGTCTCCATTGTAATAATCTTCCTTGCCAGTATAATTATTTTTGGAAACAAAACTAGAACCAATTACACTTTTTTAGTGTAAAGAACATGCTGCTAGGATAAAAAGAAAAAAAATTACTAGTCAGACCTAAATAGCAATGCATTTGACAAATCAATATTTGATACTAACCTGGAAAATCCGAAAAGATGATTTTATTTGCCAAAATAAACAGGAATGTATTTTCAGCAATCTATTATGTACAACACTGCTTTTTGATTGACACTTATGTGTGCATAGGTAATACCATTATGAAATAAACCATTGTTTATCCCACTGGGCTGGGAACATAAAAAATTCACAAATAGAAAAATGAGACCCATATAGGGGTCAAACTTGTGCCTACGAAGATGGAACCATTATTAGCTGACATCACCTTAGACCATGCGGCAAATGAGCGTTTACAATCTAGCGAGGATCGAATCTGTATAAATGACTCCCCTCCATTACTTTGTTAACAATGAGTAATGACGGTCCCTGTTAGTAGGCACGGGGTTAGGATTAATCATTCAAATGCAGCCGTAAATCTCTTGATATTTGGCAACTAATTTCACAAAAGTTACTATTATTATTGAATGACTAATGAAATAGCCGAAAGCACTCAGACAAGTGGAAATAAAAACGTTGAAACATCAAATGAAAAAAAATCACTACTTTTGAGAGCACAGGAATCTTCTAAAGAATTTCTTGTCAATCTTATTCAATGATACATGTCTATATATATATATATTAAAGAAGAAGTCTTCTGTAAGACATGGCGCACAATGGACAGATAAATAGCTAGCTGACCCTTATCTTATAGGGGAAAGCAAAGGTATATTGTCCATATGTCCAGAAATACTGCGGGTATAGAATCAGCTGAGAGTGAACAATTCTCTGGTCTTGAATTCCTTGTCAATCTTATTCAACAAAACATGTCTATCATTATATATATATATATATATATATATAATTAACTTGTTACAAATATCCAGGGGGTATGAATCCGAAGGAAGTTGAAACCGGGTTTATAAGAGTGCTCAATGAAAATTCAGAGCAAAATATATATATTTTTTTGATTTTATTCCATTAGTTGCGGCAAAACAAGTTCTGTTTCATTGGCGCAAATAGCGGCCAATTCGTCAGGCTAACGATGGAATCTGAATCGCATACGTTTTAACTTCACCTCAACGGGAGATTGAAAATTGAAAATACATTGGAGGGGGGAGGAGGGGGACAGAGTTTGGGGCTTTGGGGCATGTCACCGTTATAGACAAAGCCCCAAACTCTGTCCCCCTCCTCCCCCCTCCAATGTATTTTCAATTTTCAATCTCCCGTTGAGGTGAAGTTAAAACGTATGGCATTCAGATTCCATCGTTAGCCTGACGAATTGGCCGAAATGCGCCAATGAAACAGAACTTGTTTTGTCGCAACTAATGGAATAAAATCAAAAATATATATATATATATATATATATATATATATATATATATATATAAATATTTTTTAAATATTAAAGTGTTTTATACCTACAGATGACGTCGTTTCGGGTTTTCTATCCTCATCAGTGCAGGAGTGGTTGTTGCAGGCTGCCTATGCCCACACAGCCACGAGAAATTGCTACAGACAGTAATTGAAATTAGCGTACACCTACCCGGGAGGCAGGGGCAAGCGTTTTGTTGTCAATAGTGTTCAACACTCGAGCGGAACTTTGCATAATCGCTGGGATGACAACAATCTTCTAATTCCAAACAGGACTCATATATATATATATATATATATATATATATATATATATATATATATATATATATATATATACATTAAAGAAGTTTTATGTAAGACAAGGAGCTCAATGGACAGATAAATAGCCAGCTGACCCTTATCTCATAGGGGAAAGCAAAGGTATATTGTCCATATGTCCAGAAATACTGCCGGTATCAGCTGGGAGTGAACAATTCTCTGGTCTTGATGCTAAATGTTAGCTTCTAAGTTGGTGTCTATATCCTGTGCTGATGAAGTGACTCGATATCAATAAATATCCATATCGTCTCAGAAACGATCGTACACAAACTGTTGTTTATGTGTAATTCTTGGAATGTAAATAAATGATTATGTTGTGATTAAGTTTACCAAAGATCTCTCTCTCTCTCTCTCTCTCTCTATATATATATATATATATATATATATATATATATATATAATTTTAGAGGTGAAAGATGAGAATAAAGAATTGTAAAGATACAATATTTATTAAAACATCAAAAGTTCAGAGCAAGGAGCCTCATATCCTTAATCCATGGATTTTCAAAGATAAACTCTTCTCATCAGAGGATAGGGAAAGCCGATAATGTAGTTGTAAATATTTTTGGCATCTTACAAAAATATTTGGATTCCTGAACAATTTTAGTATTGCTTTCTTTTTCAAACATTCATTTCCAAATAACAGCTGCTTTTATTTTATTTTGTCCTGACGTGTTTTTGGATAACATCCACCCTGATTTTACGCTCTCACCTCAACATAAGACTCTTTACCTTTGGCCCTTATTTTTGTTCTTTATTTCTATTTTGTTTTACTTTTTATAAAATTTTCAAAGTTAAATGTTGCCGATAATATTTACAACTACATTATCGGCTTTCCCTATCTTCTGATGAGAAGAGTGTATCTTTGAAAATCCATGGATTAAGGATATGAGGCTCCTTGCTCTGAACTTTTGATGTTCTAATAAATATTGTATCTTTACAATTCTTTATTCTCATCGTTCACCTCTAAAATTAATTGCTCTATTCAATATATTGAGCTTTACACTATCACGATAGATTATTATTATTAAACGATAATTCAATTATCGTTATATAATTCAACATTTAAATATTATATATATATATATATATATATACGGTACAATCACGTTGACACACCGGTTCCCGTTAGATCACCGAAGTTAAGCGACGTCGAGCCTGGCCAGTATTAAATGGGTGACCATTTGGGACTACCAGGTGCTGTATGTGCTCTCTGCTTATCTCGGCATTGTTTCCAGTCGTCTTGAACTGCTTGCCATTGGAATCAAGCAGTGCCGACTCAGGAGAGGTGTTGTTAGGGATTGCGCAACCCTTGCTTCATAATTACACGCGCAGCCAGCCCCTTTATAGGGGTATCCATAGTCTCTCTAGACTGAACCGAGGGCTTGAATATATATATAATGAATATTTGCAATCTCCTCTAAGTCAATTCATTATCTAGGGTTAAATGATAAATTGAATGATGAGGGGATGATGTAAGCCAAATAACCCATGTACAGTGTACCAGCTCTACTAAAAACTACTTTAGTATCGAGCACTATTGGATCAGTCGGATATATACTAAATTTATTACCTAGTAATAAGTCTAAACTTATCCTACAGATATGGTGATAAATTAAATCTCACTTGAAGCTATCTATGCAAATTTTATTCCCAACTGCAAATATATTTCATCATTCAATAAAGTTGAGCTTTGTGTGTTTATGGATTTAAAAAGGCATTTAAATCAAGTTTCAGAAGTGAAGATTTCTGTTTACGCATGTTTCAAAACATCTTTTATTCAAGATTGGCACAAGGCAAAAAACAATCAGTCTTTTTCTTGGTCCGCTTAAGACAGAAAGATGCTTCCTTTCAGAAAATTACAGAAACAGCAATGCGTACCACCAGTCTAAAACTTGAATTTAAATGCCTTTTTAAATCCATAAACACTTGTATGTTATTATGTGTCCATCATTATCCGTCTATGTTTGTCCTTTTTTTTTTGTCTATTTTTTGTTTTGGTTTTGTACTTTTTTAAACTTAATTTTCGTTTTTAAACTATTTGTATTTTCTTGTGTTGATATTTTCGTTTACCATTCCATATCTGACATGTTTCCCCCATTATGAGTGTTGCCTGCTTCAGTTGTCGTATGAGATTTATTTGGCTTTCTCTGTTTTCAGACTTGCTTTCAACAACATTGAATGTCACTTATACTATGATTTTGTTAATAAACCTGAATATAGCTATTCAAAAGGGGCTAATTTGTGGTCAAGGAAAAATAGGGAGTCCATCCAGTTATTTTGCACAAAAGACCAGCAAAAAAGGGGCACCTGAGTTATGTTGCAAGTCCATCTCTAAAATCATTTTTTTAATTGTTTATGAAGTTGTGAAAGAAGAGAATGATTAATAAATAACAGGAATATTGTTAAAAGACTATTGTTAGAAGACTATTGTTAAAAGACTATTGTTAGAAGACTATTGTTAGAAGACTTGTTAGAAGACTATTGTTAGAAGACTATTGTTAGAAGACTATTGTTAGAAGACTTGTTAGAAGACTTGTTAGAAGACTATTGTTAAAAGACTATTGTTAGAAGACTATTGTTAGAAGACTTGTTAGAAGACTATTGTTAGAAGACTATTGTTAGAAGACTATTGTTAGAAGACTATTGTTTGAAGACTATTGTTAGAAGACTATTGTTAGAAGACTATTGTTAGAAGACTATTGTTAGAAGACTATTGCTAAAAGAAAACTAAATGTTGTTTTAAGTATGTTACGAGGTTGTCTATTGTTAACTCTTAATGTCCTATATCACCCAAAAGCACACTGACCAGAAGTGATGTTCATATTTCCACACTGTATGAGTGATAACCTTTTGTTTAAATCTATTTTAAGTATCTTTTAAAACATCACAGTCGAAGGGAACTAATTCTTACCAGTCAACCTAACATTTACATCTGGGTCATAATAATTATTTCACTAAAGTAAAGTAAATTCGTATGAATCAGAATGGTACAACTTTGTTGACCAGTTTGATTCGGTTGTCGGCATTTTTGCAGGAGGGACCACGTAGTGGTTGCCAACATCCCTAAGTGAAAGTGATTTTATGGAATTGACTGGATTCGATCTTGGCACACCCAGGTCGTCAGTCCGTGTCGTTATCCACTTAACCACCGTGACTAAGTTCATCAACAGTTGTGTTACTATCAAATGCAACATCCATGTTTTTTCATAATTTTTAATTATTACATAATTAAAAACCACGCACACAGAACATCATCTTTTGTGCAAATAACATCATATTAAAGAATAAAGTCTTTCCAGTCATACTGTGAAGTTTCATAAAAATCTGTTCAAAAATAAAGGCATTATGAACATTTAAATGGAAATAAAAATCTTATGAATTTTATTAATTTTTAGCTGTTTGAAAGAGCCAATTTTAGATGAGGTAAAGACGGGAACAAGGGAGCGTGCATTGGTTTGTGTTACTTTTCATTGTGCCGTGCAACACGATTGAACAACACGGTGCGCCGACGGGTAGTAGTTTTTATGTAGGAGAAACACAAGAACAATACAAAAGATCGTATATTGGGTTGAGTGAATGCAAACGAGATGAAATAATCTTTATCCCGGAGTTCGTCGACAGCAAAGAATTGCAAGATCACATCTTGTCTGCTTGGGAAACAATCTCGAACTGAAGTTGCTTTGTTGATCATGCGATCCGGCTTTAGCGATCGCGCGTGAATCTTGTTACACGCACACATGCTATACGTGCTCGTGTTGAAGGGGGCGATGATTACATAATCGCCAAGCCGAATCACAACTCACTTCGGTCGACAGAAAATAGTTTATTCATGTAAGCTGATGCAAATTAATTTTTTTTTTTTTTGTAATTGTTTATAGGATTGAGGTTCTTGACTTTTTCAATGGAATCTTAAATGTATGGTAGATTGGAATTAGGATATCAGAAGGCAATTTAGAAAATATGTAAAACCTTGGAAAAAAGGGGAATCATGAACAAGATGACTTTGGTGAATGTAAGAAATATAATTTATGTGTAGGGAAAATAACGAACATTTTATTTACAGGTTTAAATATTTGTGTGTATTTCATTTTATCTTGCTTGCATATAGTCCTCGACTGTCTTTGAGGATTCAAAAAATAAGCATTAAGAAAATTTTGTTTGTGACATGAGTTTTAAGACATATTTTTAAAATTTCATTTAAGTTTATTGTTACAAAATATTTTTATTTTTCAAAATAGCTGATATAAAAAAAAATTGTTATTACATCTTTCTGTTATTTATCTATTTCTCTTCCTTCATAAATTAAAATGAAACAATTTTAAATCTTTTCACCAACAAATTAACTGGATAAACCTTAATTTACCAGTCTTTACAAAATAACTCATGGGGAAGGGTCCTTATTTTGCGGAGACCAGTAAAATAGCCTCTTCGTTTTTGTTCCTTTCTGATACCAATACTGCCATCAGTATTATGGTCTGTGTTATTTAATAAAGTGTACATCATTGATAGGATTACCTGCTGTAAGATTGGTGAATGAGACAGTCTAACAAGCTATTGGTACTCAGTTTATTTATCGGTAGGAAGTGTATAAAGATAGTTATCTCCCAAAGCTATTGTACTTAAATATAGTTCAATATTGCCATAGCATATATTAAGTATTTATTATATTTAGATACAGAAATCTTAACCACTGACTGCATCTACAAAGATTGTATTCGAACTCTGCGTCGTTTAAAAATATTTCCTTCAATTATTTTTTTTTTTTTTTACACTCTGAGTCATAAACTCTTAGTATCTCAGTGTATTTCAAGAACAAATACATAGCTTTTTTTTAACTTGAATTTTACGATAAAGAGAGATAACATAGTTGAGATAATCGACCTGACTACAAGGGAGATAACTTATAACTGATTAGTGTAAGGGAGATAACTTATAAGTGATTAATGTAAGGGAGATAACTTATAACTAATTAATGTAAGGGAGACAACTTATAACATTGCAGTCACACACTCTTAGAATCTTTGTGCGTTTCAATAACAAACAAGTAATTTTTATTTTTACTTTTAAAATGTTACTTACAACACGCTACAAATATTGTGTGTTGCCATGTTGTTCTTTTAATTGTCGAATAGTCATAAATTCTTAGAACCTCGATAACAAATAAATGTATTTTTTTATTTTAAATTTTACTTATTACTGGTGCCGCAACGTTGCTGGCATGTTTATATATTTGTATGTACAGGATTCATTCTTAAACTAATGGATCGTTATGAATTGTGGAACACAGATGCTAGGCATAAGGGGTCGTAATGTGGGCTATATCTAGTTTAATTTGTTTTAATTTAAAAGTCAGATAACTTGTGAAATTTTAAGAAGAGATATTAGAGATCAATTAATAAATATTCCCTAATTTTCGTTTTTTTTTTGGGGGGGGGGTATTTTAAAGGTTTTTAGGGAGCATAATATGTGGACAACCTCCCTTTTGAAAATTCAAATATTTCAGATTTGCATTAAACACCAATTAAGCAAATTCCCTGAATTTCAATTTCTTCTCAAGAACCTTTACCTTTAGACATTTTCTAGAATCAAAATCATGTCATGGATTTTAATCAAAATTGAAATAAGGATTCTAGACATATGGTTTAGTGTCATTATATTTTGATTTTAATCTTTGTAAGGGGACCTAAAAGTCGTGCAAAACTGTTCTGTTTGGGGAATTAATTCATTTTACCCGTCCCGGGACGGGTATTTTTCTAATTGTCTATAAAAGCTGTGAATAATGGATTTTGCACTTGAGCATGGCTGAAAACATCTATCAATCCTTAAGTTTTACCTAGAAGAAAAATTATACTGCCGATAAAGTGCATACTTCAGCGATGGATTTAAGGCAAAAATGTTGTCACGCCCGTCTTCTATGCCATGAATAAAAACACAAACCATATCTGAGTTAAGAGAAAGAGACAGAACAAATTAATAGATTTTCTCATTGGAAAATAAGCAAGACGCCCAAGCAATGAAAATGTACGCATATCTTCTCGTCTAACAAATGGGAACAAGCAACATATAACATTTTTACATTTGTTCAGAGTTTATCAGCATAGATGGATTTAGCAAAGCCTGTTCTACTGCAGATATCCTAACAGTTATCTCTGAATGCATATACCATACACTGGACAAAGCAGGTGAAGCTAGGGTGGTAGCACCTGATATATCCAAAGCATTTGACAAGGTCTGGCATGAAGGTCTTCTCATGAACATTAATTTGTGCGGTATTACTGGACGAATATTTCATATAATCAGATCTTTCTTAGTTAAAAAAAAAAAAAAAAAGATCCAGGTCGTCCTCCAAGGCTGGACATCT
Organism: Sepiola atlantica; assembly: GCA_963556195.1. Classification (NCBI taxonomy): domain Eukaryota; kingdom Metazoa; phylum Mollusca; class Cephalopoda; order Sepiida; family Sepiolidae; genus Sepiola; species Sepiola atlantica. Next base: position 89,565,567 of record OY744533.1, read on the forward strand.
AAACAACACAACATTAATGCGGGTGTGCCCCAGGGGGCGATTCTTGGACCATTATTGTTTCTGATTTTCATAAACAACCTCCCTGATGCAATTGTGTTTGAGATGGGTATATTTGTTGATTACACCATGCTCTATTCTCAACATATTGGCAAAACGAACACGCACACATCCAAGGCAATGGCCAAATCCTTAGAAAATTACCTCCAGTCTCTAGTGGAATGGGCACATTTAATGCTACTAAGAAAAAGCTGATTTTCTTTTACAACTATAAGAAACCTTTTCAACCATCGATTGGCATGGCTAATAACATCCTACCTGAGAGTTCATGCATTGCCAAGGCTGCTGCAATGAAGGTGGGCTACCTCTACCAGGCTAGAAAATTTCTTACACCTGTCAATATCTTATATCTCTACAAAGCCACCATTCGCCCATGCATAGAGTATTGTTGTCACATCTGGACAAATGCACCAACTACTAGTCTCTGCCTGTTAGACAGGATCCATAAAAGAGGTTCTAATCTAACAGGTCCCACACTATCTACCAAGCTCCAGCCCCTGTCCCATCACCACAATGTTGCATCCCTGTGCTTGTTTTACAAATACTTCAATAGAATGTGCTCCGACGAACTTGCAGCACTGGTGATCCCTAGACATAAATACCCCGACCGATCCGACAATCAACAAAATCAACTCCTTCACTGTAGAATTCCTCAGATGCTCGAAGGCTTTCTACTCAAATAGCTATTTACCTCAAACTGCTCGCCTTTGGAATTTCCTCCCTGCTCACTGTTACCCAGACTGTACCAGCATGCAGAAATTTAAATGTAATGTGAACAAACATCTCGCTGTACAACTTTCTACTTACTAGGTATGGCCCCTAACTCACACTGGCCCCTTGCGTCTCGGTGGCAATGTGCTTTGTTTGGGGTGAATTAAAGTACAAAAATAAATAAATGTTAGAAATGCGGACTAGACAGACATTAAAGGCGGGTTAAAGACATGTAAATACGTGTAAATACACACAGAAAGCAATTATGTAAACCCGAATCCTAAACAAGAAATACAATGTCACATGACAATACAGAACTGCACAAGTTGTTAGACAAAATAAAATTGTGTGAAATGAACAGAAATGTAATGTTACTTACATAGTCGCAACAGTAACGATGCATCATTTGGAGAAAATACAAAGTCGCTTGTTCTCTGACCATTGTCTATATGTCATGATCACGTTGACACACCGGTTCTTGTTAGATCACCAAAGTTAAGCAACGTTGAGCCTGGTCAGTATCAGATGGGTGACCATTTGAGAATACCAGGCGTTATATGTCGGAGGACCGTGACACCTCTCTGTGAAAAAAAAAAATGCAAAGACTAACATCGTCAAAATTATCTTCCCCTGGCCAGGATATAAATGCAACTTGGCACTGCTTGTGAATTTAATATTTCCTAGAAACTTCCTGCTTTGGAGGAAGCCAGCTCTACCTGTCTGGAGTGAATGCTATACCAAGCAAGATGATTATTGTCTGAGAATCGATGGACTTAATCAGAAAAATAACCCTAACCCTAAACCTAACCCTAACTCTAATCCTAATCCTGTTAGGATTTAAAATGCATACTAAGAAGCAGATCGGGTTGGATAATGGCCGACCAGTTTGAATGTGACGCCAATAAGAAACAGTCTCGTTTCTGAATTAACAACCACATTGGTATGAAAGTACCAAATCTCACGACCATAGCAGCTTAAAACCAAATGTCTCCAAAGGAGATAACTCTGGTCCCAACAATAAATAAATGGAATAAATACATTTTTAAATTAAAAAAAATAAAAATAAAAAATTTTTTTGTTATTGAAAAATACAGATTCTTAAAGTTTATGACTATTTGATTATTCACTCCAAAGGCTGACTTATTTTTTTTTTTAAATTTAAAAAAACAAAAACAAAAAAAAACATAGTGATTTGTCATGGGTGTGTTATTGTGAAAAAAAAAAAGTACCTAATAATTTTTGTAACATTTATTTTCATTTTTGTTTTATATTGACATTTTGTTTGTTTTCACTGAAACATTTTAACTCATATCTATTATCTTTGTCTACTACTACTACTAATACTATTACTACTACTACTCCTACCAGAGTGGACCATTTGATGAGAATCAACCCGAAGACCATCAATGAAGAACGTTCCAAAAGAAACAGTTATCCTCCCGCAACTCCGGCCAGTTTGAGCACAAGTCACTAGTCCTGCTGACCAATGAAAAAAAGAAAGAAAGAAAGAAACCCACCAATGGCACCCTCTCTTTCATAGAGGAAGACAAAAAATAATTTTAAAAAATTTAATCAAACAACAGCAAGGTCACGAATGCCCTCAGCAAATATTTCTTAAAGTAAAAAGTAATATAGCTTTCAAGCAGCAACAACTACTATTTTTTTTTTTTTGTTTAATTATTAATTTTGTTTTGTTTAATTATTAATACTATCACCATGACTTGAATATTATACAGTTAATTTTATATTAAGAAACGTTTTGGAAAGTAGATACATTATGTTTAAGAGGAAATTCCGGTTTTTATATATACTTATAGATATATACATTTATATTTAGCCTAGTGGCCCCAAAACCGTATAATGGAGAAAACTGCAGATACCCATGACACATTTGGTTTTCGGGTCACCAATAAACCATTAAATAACAATGTAAAAGAAGAAACCGAACCTCATAAAATCGGAACATAAGCAAATTAAGACAGCCGACCTTGGACAAACAAATTAGTAATAAATGCTAATAAAATGAACTTAGTTTAACACTTCAGTCTCATGGTATTACCAATCATTGGAAGTCTAACCAATTGGTAGCTGACAAAAAAATTTATACCAATCGGTTACGCTTCTGGTCATCAGTGATGCCATGAAACTGCAGTAAAATGTTACGGTAAGTACATTTTATTATCATTTATTAGTATATTTTTTATGTTTCTGAATTTTTGAGATGAGGAGTGATAATTTGTATAATTTCGATTATTCGGATTACTGTTCTCATCTTGAGTTTTATCATCACAACGTTTCGGCCGCTGTAACCTCCGGTCTTCTTTAGGTGTATCTTTTTGAACTCTGGAATATTTCTGTCAAACTCGGGAATCTGGACAGAATTTTGAACAGAACCCTTTATTTAATTCACGGGGTAGCATGCTCTCGTTCCGTCAGCCATGACTGGGAGAAGTCTTCAGTAATTTGCAATTCTTTTGAAGAATTCTCCCAGTCATGGCTGATGGAACAAAAGCATGCTACCTCCGTGGATTAAATAAAGAATTCCGTTCAAAATTCCGTCAAGATTTTCAAGTTCGACAGAAATATTCCCGAGTTCGAAGAGATACACCTGAAGAAAGCTGGAGGTTACAGCGGCCGAAACGTTGTGATGATAACACTCAAGATGAGAACAGTAGTCTGAATAATCGAAATTATACAAAATATCTTATCATTTATTATTGATGTATAAACTGGAACTTCCTGTTCAATAGAATTTTTCTACTTTGAAAACATTTCCATGAAGTAAAATTTGCCATGAATTTCTAATGCATAATTAGAAGTAATTGTAGAAATTCTTGCTAGTCTTTTGCCGCTTTTCCTAATTCCAATCGGATGGTGCATCTATTGCAGCTAATTCATCTGCAGCATATTTCGGCTGCTGGTCAGACTTGGTCAGCTTAAATGTGCAGAGGACATGCGATTCCAGTGCTGGATTTTTATTTATTTTTGTGTGTGTGTGTGTTGGTCACTTTTCTACAAGGCTGGATTATAAAACCTGCGTTTGGTTTGATCAGTTGAATTAGGGATTGCGGCAAGAAGAATGAATAAACCAAAAAAGAATGGGGATCGAAAAGATTGAATATTTGATTTTAAAATATCAACATATCTGAAGACTTGCAAAACTTTACATATTCTCTCACTCACACACACATAATGTGCATGTATGCAAACATATGCACACACATACAAAAGTATATTTGATGACTTGTTACTCATATTTGTTTAAAAAAACTAACACAGAATTATACATAAGATTACACTCTTGTTTACTCACACACAGAATATATATATATATATATATATATATATATATATATATATATATATGTGCCATACTAATAATATTAATGTGGTAGCTTATGTAATTATAATCATACCTTTTGTAATAAAAAGTTTATTAATAAAAAATCAGATCTGCTAACTTAGATGTGATTTATTGGAAGTTAAGTTTATTTTTACCTTCTTGGTAATTACATGTGTGCGCATTGATACAAACGATTAATCCCACCTTAGTAAAATAATCGATGAAGAAAGCTTACATGATACACCTAACCCTAACCAATATTGAATATATATATATCTCTGCTTATGTAGAAGAGTTCTCGGAAGGTGAAAACATAACTTTCTCGACTTTTTACTGTATGTTTGGCCTTTTGGATTCATGGGGAAATCTTTGATTAAATGAATTTAACAAAGAAGGATATTAGAATAGAAACCAAAAACAGATTTTGTCGTAAGATGCGTCCAATTTGCAGATCTAATAATTGAAATGCGATTTCAAACTTAAGTGTGATGAATGGATGGACAGAGCCTCTTTTTTCGATGCTTAGACGCATCGAAAAATGTTATGTCAAACTTAACAAATGTGACAGACTGATGAAAATGCGATTTAAAGCTTAGACAGACTAAAAAAAATGTTATTTTCAACTTTATTGTGACAGACTGACCAAAGTGCTATTTTCTACTTAAGCGTGACAGACCAAAGAAAATGCTATTTCATAATTTAGGCATGACTAACCGATCAAGAAAGCCTCTTACGGAGATGTTTGGGTGCATCTAAAAACTTTTTTTCTTTTTAATGAATAAAGTGAATGAAATAAACCTGAAATGTCATTTGAAACTTAAGTGTGACAGACCAACCGACGGATAGATGCATCTAAAAAAAAAAAAGAATATTTCTTATGTAAAATACATTCTCTTTCTATCATCTTGATTGGCAATAGACGTATTTCGCTGAATACATATACCATGTAGTGTGAGAATGAGCAAGCATTTATAATCTTATGTGTAATTTGTACACATTTACACACACACACACGTATCTGCCTACAGCCTTAAATGCAAACATGAGCAAATATGAATACATACACATTGATATATAGAAGAAGAAAACCTGTGCATGTCTAAAAGCAAACATATACTGCTCTCACCACAAATTTGAATGAGTATTTTTTTAATGCAAATCTTTCAATGCGCGACACATATATCAAGACTCTACAGACGATATGAAGCTTGTAGATGATATTATACAGTAATAAATTGATTGGTTATAGATATCAGAAGTGGCAAAGTAGATAGTAAAGGAGAGAGGGGAGATAATCGCTACCATGTTCTCATTGGTCAACAGAGATTATTAGCCTGCTGACCGATGAAAAGATGGTAGCGATTAGCCTTGACACCCCCCCTCCAGAGTGGGGCAGATTTACTACCTACTTTGAAAGCTCAGGTATCTATGGCTAATCGATCTATCAGTGTATAGTTTCAGGTATAATAAATATATAATGCTCTTAGAAATGTAAATTACACCCTCTGTGTTTATTCTTCTCCAATTACATAGGTATATAAAGACATACATACATACATATATATATAAGAAAATGAATGATGAAAATAAAAATTGGATAGGATACAATATTTATTAGATCATCAATTAATTCAAACAAGAAATATATTAAAAAAATGTGTATATATATATATATATATATATATATATATGAATAGAGGGTAGTGCAGCATCAGTGCAGTTCCAACGAGAGAAAAATGTATATTTAAAGAAGTAAGACTACCCACATTTGTAAAAAAGATTTTTCAACAATTGTTTGTTATTTTATCATTTTATCATTTTGTAACGTATTATAAAATCACAAAATTATAAAATGATAAAATAAACAATTGTTGAAATAATTTTTTTACAAATGTTGGTAGCCTCACTTCTTTAAATATATATATATATATATATGTGTGTGTGTGTATAGTGTGTCAAATTATATTGAAAAGAAATCTATGAAGTGCTCGATCGTAGAAGAGTGAGAGCTAATACAAATAATTCATTTGAAATCTATGTTACATATTTCAGAATCGTACTGCGGTTTCATCCAGATGGGCTGACTTTTTAAATTTTAAAAAGCCTGTACCCAAGGGACACGTCAGCGTACTGAATGAGGTCAAGATTTCTCATTCAGTACGCTGACGTGTCCCTTGGGTATAGACTTTTTAAAATTTTAAAAGTCAGCCGATCTGGATGAAACCGCAGTACGATTCTGAAATCTGTAACATATAGTTTTCAAATTAATTATTTGTATTAGCTCTCACTCTTCTACTATCGAACACTTTATTGATTCCTTTTCAATATCAATTGACACACTATACACACACACATATATATATATATTTTTTTTAAATATATATTTCTTGTAAATTATTTATATATATGTATAAACAAGTTCAAATATATTGATAAAATGAACTTAAACCAAATATTTTTTTCAAAAGTGCTCAATACTAGACTAGAAGAGCTTTATAGATATTTGTTATATCTATGTACATCTAATTACCGATAAATCACACTAAGACCTAAAAAGAAACTCGTTCTGCCCGCAGAGAAAGGGCTTGTTGGTTCTAATGTAAATCGTCTTAATCAGCTTTAAAGTGAAACAACACCAACAAGTGTGATCTACGGAGGACAGTAAAAGAATCCACACTGAAGTTAGAAGCACAACTCGTATATATCTAAACACATTTTAAGTAGAGAGAGAATCAATCTACGGAGAGACTGAGTGACCTACCCAATTTTTGCATGCGTACCCGTATAGAGAACTTTGGCTTCAGACACACTCATTTTCTGTGACTGCAGTTTCATCCCTCTACCAAAACCACTTTGATTTCACTTACGGCCATTGTAACAAATCCGACTCCTGACAACACCACTATCTACGCTTGGAGTATTATGGCTATTATAATAAAACACTAGATAAACCCACCTCTGAAATTACCACCACTAATACCACCACTGCAATTGTTGCTGCTGCTGCTGTTGTTGCTGTTGCCACCGTTAAAAACAATAAAAAAAACTTTAAAAAAACAAAGAACACTTCCATATTTACTACCAAATGAAGTGGTGTTGTCAAGGTTAAAACTTTATAAATGAAAAAGGAAAAGTCACTTTATAAATAATTGTATAAATGGTGGTTATTATTAATTATTATTATTATTATTATTATAAAAAGACAGAAAATGTCTCCTGTCTAACTATATAAAAAAAAACTTGTATATTTGTATGTGTGCGCGTTATTTATTTTTTTTTTTAGGCTTTTCAATTATTCACCATACCAAGTTGGTTTATATGGTATCACTCCTAGTCAAACAGATCTTTTTTTCTTTGGTTTCTTGGAATTTAAAAAAATAAACAAGAAACTTTGTAAATATTTAAGGGATCAAAAATTCTGATGATATATATATATAAAGCCTGATTTTTTTTTTTTTTTTTTTTCAAATGTAATCTGGGTGCTTCAAAGACAAAAAAATATTGTATTGGATTGGAACTTGAATAAAAGAGTCAAAAGAAAAAACAAAAAACATTTCTGGAACTGCTGTTTTATTTTTTTTTTTATTACTTTTTTAATGTTTTTTTTTGTTTTTTTTTTTTAAAGTATTTTCGAATCAGTTAAAATCCTCATCGTCTCTTCCAGGTGAGAAGTTATAACTATCAGTTTTAAAATTACATCCCTTTCTTTATTAACCAAGTATTAACTTGTTTTTGTTTTTTTTTAATAAATGTGAGTATTTATTACATCTTTTTTCTCGTCTCATCTTACCTCCCTTTTTTATCATGGCCCTGATATCTGCCCTTTCCCCTCTTCTCTGAGCCAGTGTCAGAACAAACACGAACCAGCACCTACAGTCGATACATACACTTTTCCTTTTTCCATTTATGAGATGGATATATTTCTGACTTTCCTGACGTAACTATTTTGGCTTGAACAAATATTTGAAAATAAGAATCAAAGAAAAAGAAAATTCGGTTCTTTGATATGACAGGAGCACATTCCAAAATTCATATTTCCCTTTGGTTTAGGAACCCAAATGAATGATAATGCTTTACTTTTGCCTTTTAAACTTTAATTCAAGCTAGAATTTACTTTCTATTCGACAATTTAAAGGCTTCAAAATCACTTTCATATTTCCAATGATATTTTAATAAGTATTGGACATTTTCTAATCTATTAATGATTGATTAAAATGGCTGACTTGTGTACATACTATCATGATCCTGTTTAAAGGCTTAAAAAATCACTTTTGAATTTTGAAGGGTCCCGGCATAGTGAAAAAGTTGGTCATTTTAATCTATTATCATTAATAAACAAAAAAAAAATGGTTGACCTCTTTGATTTTTCAGAATTCAAAAGAGATTTTGATGTCTTAAAACTTGTGAATCTAAATTAAATTCTGGCTTGAATTAAAGTTTAAGGGCAAAAGTCAAGTACCATGGTTTGCCTCCGTCGTATCAAAGAACCGAATATTCTTCATAAAATCAAAAAATTTGTGTATCAAAATTTGTTTGTCTTGTCTAAGAAATGATCTTTTAATATCTTCTTTTCTTTATACATATACATCTTTTTTTCTTTCTTTTGTGTGTGTTTTTTTTTTTAGATGTTGCTTAATGATGTGATTCAAGCTTTTAGGAACAGCTCCCTTTATATTTTGAGTCTTTTAATCCATTTTTTAATATTTTTTTGATGATGAAAATTGCTATAGAAAAATGGGTTATTTTTGTAGAATAGCGCCTCTTAGAAATAGCGTTTTGGGAACAAAAATCACCATAATAATGAACTTTGATTCTAGCCAGCAATTACTTCCAAACTCAATTTTAAATTTTGCATGGCGCCGTGGTGACTATTTTGTTATCTAAATAGTTGGAAAAAGATGGCTGTAACAAGTAATTGCATTGTAGCGTTTGAAAGTGATTTTGAAGCATTTAAATTTGCAGATAGAAATTAAAGTTTACAGGCCAAAGGAGTTGTTGCATTTTTTTTTTTTTTTTTTCGAAAGAAATGAAAATCAATATTTCTCAGAAGTCACTATTGAGAAAATATTGCTTGTTATTTTATATATTTTAATACTAGAAAAGAATTGAAAAATGTGTCGCTACTAATTTTGAGGCCACAAAAAGATACAATTGAGATTGTTTAGAATTTTCTTTAACAGAGTTTAATAACTTGTTTAACAAAAATCCTCCAGGCAGAGTATAAGCAAGTTATCATCATCATTAGTAATATTGGTAAGTGGAATATTGGATAAGCATATGAATAGACTAGTAGAAAATTTTTTATTTCGAGCTTTATCTATTTTTTCCCCTGGCAATCATCTCCCCTCCTCCTACTTACCCTTCCATTTGCTCTTCCCTCATGCATTTGGCTCACCCCCATTACCTGTCTCCTACACTTTCCCTGCCTTACATCTCCACCTTCTCCCCTCCTCGTATATTCAACCAACTACATACAACTTTCGCACTTCCCCACCCCCCTACTTGGATTACCTTCCACGCTATATAAAATGTTGAGTTCTGCCCAATAAAGCTTATTTACACCAAATGAATATGCTTGAACGGATCAAACAAAATATCTTGGTTCAGCTTTAATGCTGCGTTTGTGTCTTCATTTTTACTCGTCTGTCACCATGCTTATCCACTATTCCATGAACTAACATTCCATTTTATCTGAAATTTTCATTTCATATTTTAAGTACCTCGATATTGATCAGTGTTTTATGATTTTGAGTTCAAATCCTGGCAGATCTATTGTCCTCATTTACACACTAATACTGTTAATAAAAAGTTTGAACCTGTACTCCTCCCACCCCACCTATGGGTGAAATAGCAACTTGGGTTCAATTTAATCGGATGCAATGAATCATTTACAATCGATATTGTGTGTTAGCATTAAATAACCTAAAAGGGGTCGGTTTACAGTAAAACAGACAAAACAATATATTATTATTGCCAAGGGTGCTTCATTCCAAATCCAGTAGTATTGGAATCTATAAGTGTTTTTATTATTATTATTATAATTGTCAGAAGTAGTTATAGATTTAGTAGTAGTCATAGTAGTATTGTGTTATTCACACAGTAGTAGTAATAGTACTACTTTCTTTTTCTTGGTATAATTATTATTAGTAGTAGTAGTAGTGGGTGTTTTGTAATAATTTTTACCCGCTTATGACACAGCTGGTGTATCGTGTGTTCCCCGTGCCAAATTTGGATCGTACTCTCCAGTATTTTGTCACAGGTTAATGGAACACAGTATGAGAGTAATCTCCCCCACTGGAAAGGGTTCAGTTCAAAATTATTTTTATGACAAAAGGCACCTGAAGAAGGCCGGACAATACAACAGCCGAAATGTCGTTACCATGACGACAGCAACAAAGATGGGGATAGCAGTCCGAAACCTGTAGATAAAAACAGTTTATCGCAGAAAATATCCGTTATTAGGTTTTCATGTTAAGATTGAGATATTTTTTTTATTACAAACTAACGCGATCCATGTCCCGTGGTCCAGAGTTGCCACGGAAAATTGAGGAAACCAAGAATCGGAATCACCAGAAATAAATTGACCGGAAAAAACTTTTTTCACTCAAAATGCTAAGCATTTATCCACGAGTTAAAAAATATCCGTAAATAGAAATTGTGTGTTATATTGAAATGAAAATAATCATTGGAAAAAAATAAATAAATAACAAGTAATAGTTAATTAATAAAATATCATTTTTCAAATGTGCAAATTAGTTAACCTTAAGACTTCGAAAAAATTGAGGGAATCCAAGAATCACCCCCCCCCCCCGAATTCACCCCAAATCCATGATATAAAAATATCCGTAAATAGAACTGTGTTATATTGAAAAGAAAACAATCATTAAATTTGAACACCGAGTAGTTAATGAGATGCCCTTTTGCAAATGTGCGAATTAGTTAATCTTAAGACTTCGATCGCATACACATGATCTATATATTAGAAAGCTATTGTTCTTCTATTGTGAATTTGAATTTGGCGTTTTAATCTCACTGTTAGTGCGATAGATGACCAAACTTTATGAATATAGAGATTGATGCAAGGAGTGGAGTGATTTACTATTATGTTCGGCGTCAGGAATGCGATTAAAAACGGGCAAGTCGGTGATTTATTTAAGTGAAATGACTACATTTTTAAACGTGTTTTTTTCTGGACGAAGAGGGGGGTTTATATGTGTGTGTGTTTCTTGAGGCATGGTCGTCAGTGATCTTATCGTGTCAGATATATTTCTTTGGGGCCATGTTATCTGGGTTTTTTTTTTTTTGTTTTTTTTTGTTTATTTCTATCTCTATCACCCCCATCTTTTCTGGGGTCACTTGTGTTTTTTGCAATATTTCTTCCAGTGAAAAAAATAAAAAATAAAGATCCAATTCCAGGGTGCTTAATACACAGCATGTGTTTAGTAATAGAAAATGATAATTTCAAAACAATTCAAGAATTGGTTCTGTGAACTTTTTAAATTTTACTAATTGATTTGTGAGAATCTGTGCAAAATACTTGAATCCCACCAGAGAATGTTGACATGTTTTCTTCCCATTTAACTTTTGTATCTTTACAGATATGAAACAATGTTTATTATTATTATTATTATTATTATTATTATTATTATTACTATTATTGATTATTATTATTATTATTATTGATTTCTGTGTTAATTCTGTGACATTTGCTGCTGTAGGGCAGTAAAAATGCAAAAAAGTCTACAAAAACTTTGTTATTGTTTTCCATCTATATAAAAAAAGAAAACTAGAATTAAAAAAAAATTCTAAACTGAAAAAAAAAAAAGACAATGCGATCTGAATTTCTGAGATGTACACTTCTTGTTATTCTTTGATTTATTTAGAAAACATTTTTATTTTTCTTGATATAAAAATAAACTTGGCTCCGTTCCTTTTGATGTGTTTCATCGGGATCCATCTTATTTCATATCCAGTTAACCTGAATAATGTTGAATAAATAATTAAACTATGACTGATATTTTCATGATTTATTTAGAAAACTTATTTTCATTGATATCAAATGAATTTATGTGAGCTTTGTTTATTTCAATGTTTTAGAAAACGTGATATCATTTTATTCATAGGAAAAATGCTGAATACAAAAAAAGATTTAAAATTCAATTATGAATAATAACTATAGCTTAAATTTGCTATATTCATGCATAAAGAATGTCTTTAATGCTATAGCTGCCTTGCAGAATGTCTCGAATGCCATATTCATGCACACAGAATGTCTAAAATGTCACGTTCTACATTCGTATGTACAGAATGTCCAAAATTCCATAGTTTCCATATCCGTATGTAGAGTGTCCCAAATTCCATAGTTTCCATATCCGTATGTACAGAGTGTCCCAAATTCCATAGTTTCCATATCCGTATGCAGAGAATGTCCCAAATTCCATAGTTTCCATATCCGTATGTACAGAGTGTCCCAAATTCCATAGTTTCCATATTCGTATGTACAGAGTGTCCCAAATTCCATAGTTTCCATATCCGTATGTAGAGAATGTCCCAAATTCCATAGTTTCCATATCCGTATGTAGAGAATGTCCCAAATTCCATAGTTTCCATATCCGTATGTAGAGAATGTCCCAAATTCCATAGTTTCCATATCCATATGTACAGAGTGTCCAATATTCCGTAGTTTCCATATTCGTATGTACAGAGTGTCCCAAATTCCATAGTTTCCATATCCGTATGTAGAGAATGTCCCAAATTCCATAGTTTCCATATTCGTATGTAGAGAATGTTCCAAATTCCATAGTTTCCATATCCGTATGTACAGAGTGTCCAATATTCCGTAGTTTCCATATTCGTATGTACAGAGTGTCCCAAATTCCATAGTTTCCATATCCGTATGTAGAGAATGTCCCAAATTCCATAGTTTCCATATTCGTATGTAGAGAATGTTCCAAATTCCATAGTTTCCATATCCGTATGTAGAGAATGTCCCAAATTCCATAGTTTCCATATCCGTATGTAGAGAATGTCCCAAATTTCAGTTTCCATATCCGTATGTACAGAGTGTCCCAAACTCCTATAGTTTCCATATCCGTATGTAGAGAATGTCCCAAATTTCATAGTTTCTATATTCGTATGTACAGAGTGTCCCAAATTTCATAGTTTCCATATTCGTATGTAGAGAATGTCCTAAATTCCATAGTTTCCATATCCGTATGTAGAGAATGTCCCAAATTCCATAGTTTCCATATCCGTATGTAGAGAATGTCCCAAATTCCATAGTTTCTATATCCGTATGTAGAGAATGTCCCAAATTCCATAGTTTCCATATCCGTATGTAGAGAATGTCCCAAATTCCATAGTTTCCATATCCGTATGTAGAAAATGTCCCAAATTCCGTAGTTTCTATATTCGTATGAACAGAGTGTCCCAAATTCAATAGTTTCCATATCCGTATGTAGAGAATGTCATAAATTTCATAGTTTCGATATTTGTATGTACACAATGTCTCGAATACCATATTTGCAATATTCATGTGTACAGAATATCTTGAATGCCTTAGTTACCATAGTCGTACATGCAGGATGTCTCAAAGGAAGTTACGATATTTGTACATACAGGATGTCTTAAAAGCTATAGCTGCCAAACAACAAACAAAAACCAGTCTGCATAGATTATTTCCAAAGTGGATGCATTTTTACTTGATATATTGTTCTACTTTTCAGCTTTTAATGGGGGTTTGGTGTCCGTCTGTAACCGATACAATGGCACTTTTTTAATGATGTAATTCTCAATGTTTTTTGTTTTATTTCTTTTATCTTAAGACTTATTGTCTTATATTAATCCTGCTGTTACCATCTACATTTAGAGATTGCATTCAAAACATACTGCCATTAATACATATTATTAACATGTAATGTTTTTATATATATATATATATGTTTATGTTTGAATTCTTGGAACTAATATAATGTTCTAATTTTGTTGATCTCAAAGCATATATATATATATATATATATATATATATATGGGGTAAGGTACACGATAAGTCATGAAAATGAAATGCCGTGGTAGACAAAATGTGTGAAAAAAGAGACAAACGGAGAACAGGTTAGAATACAAGAGAAAAACAAAAACAAGAGATTTGACCGGTTTCGTTCGTATTAACGAACATCTTCAGAAAAAGTGAAGATTTGGAAACAATTTTATTTTGAAGGCACACACATGGGAGAAGGAGAAGATGATCCGATTGGACCTTCTCCCATGTGTGTGCCTTCAAAGTAAAATTGTTTCCAAATCTCCACTTTTTCTGAAGATGTTCGATAATACGAACGAAACCGGTCAAATCTCTTGTTTTTGTTTTTCTCCTGCATTTTAACCTGTTTTCCGTTTGTCTCTTTTTTCAAACATATATATATATATATATATATATTAGTTTTTTTTTTATTTAAATAAAAGAAAAAAACGTCATATCTTGGGCAATAATTGATGTATACTCAAATTTCAAAGTGCATCTTTTAGAGGATCTCACTTGGAGAAGCTGTTCTGAGCCTGCACCATGACCTTCAAGTGGGACCTGAAGTCAGAGCATGCAGCTTTCATGGTGTCGTTCAAGTGACACCTGAACAGTGATCCTGGCAATCAGTTCGTCTTTGGTGTTGGAGGCGGTTAGGGTTTGTGTCTTCCTCAATGCTGGCAGACACATAATAGTCACTCGGGGTTGCAATCAGACGAGTTAGGGGTGTGTGACGTTGTTCAAATTTTCAAACAGCCAAATCTGGGTTTTCCTGGAAGTCTGACATTGAGCTGAATCCTACTGAGACACAACAACAACCCTCTCCACCCAGTGCTTTACAACAGTAGAGAGCAACTCGATGCAGCCATCTGAATTAATTCGAGTTTCTTTTCAAAGATGGGCGACAGCATAACAGTTTGAAGGAAGTTGGTTTTTATTATGCGCAGGACTTTGTGCAAACTGTAAGATAGCCACTTGTTATTCTGTGTGTTATGCAACAGAAGTTGTTCGCCTGAGAAGAACCAAAGCCTAACCCGGCTTGAACTGGGTATTTGACCTTTTCGTAAGGCAGTTTGCTTGAACCTTCGAAGTTGGCTCATATTGTATGAGGAGTAGCAAAACTCTCCTTCAGCGTTTTCTTCGTAGTCGCCACTCCAACGCCCATCGCTTGCAAAGATCTGCATTGCCATGCCTAGATTTTGCAACACATTTTTTTGCAGCTTATCAACGAATTTCAGTCTGCGGACACAGTCAGAATGCCTGCCATGATCCTTTCTGCTAGTCACTGATTCCACATCTCCATTTGAACTATTCAATTCACATCTCACAGCCTTGAAGGTATTCAAGGATCACTGCAGGCACTGGACGTGAAGAAATCCCAGGTATGACTTTATCTGAAACTGATTATGAATATACATACATAAATACATATATATATATATATATATATATATATATATAAAATTTAGGGTTCATATTTTTTTTTTTAAGCATCTAATTGAAATTTAATAAGGAATAAGGTAAAATAAATACCTTTGAAGCATTTAAAGGAAGCCGGGAAAATCCAAATCCGATAAGATCAGGATATACAGACACATTGAAAAGGCCAAGTTTTCAATTGGCGAAATATTTGTACCACTGTAGACTAAAAAAAAATTAATGTTTATAAAAGGAAAAAAAAAAAATCGGTTTCGATTTCTTTTTCTTTTAAAATTGATATCGCATCTTTAAATGCTTCAAAGGTATTTATTTTACCTTATTCCTTTTTTTTTTTTACTTTTTTTTTTAACATGGTTCACTCCAAACAAGGCAGTCCGCCACTGTAGACATAAGAGGCTACTGAGAAAAAGAAAAGGGGAGAAGGTAGAGGGCGGTCAATCTAGATTGGGATCAGCGCAGCGAGGTGTCTGTTTAAATTAGTTTTAAATTTCTGCATGTCTGTACTGTTGGGGAAACAGGGGGCAGGGAGGGAGTTCCAGAGGCCAGCAGTACGAGGAAAGAAGCTATTTGAGTAGAAGGCTCTCTGACATCTGGGGACTTCAACAGTGAATGAATGAGATTTAGTTGATTGTCGAGTTAGTCTAGTGAATTTACGTTGAGGGGGCACCAGAGTAGCCAATTCATCGGAGCATAATCCATTGAAGTATTTGTAAAACAAGCACAAGGATGCTACATTGCGGCGATGGGACAGAGGCTGGAGCTTGGTTGACAGTGAGGGACCTATTAGGTTGGTGATTCTTTTTTGGACCTTGTCAAGAAGGGAGAGACTAGTAGATGATGCACCAGCCCAGATGTGACAACAATACTCCATGCATGGGCGGATGGTGGCTTTGTAGAGATACAGGATAATGTCAGGTGTGAGGAGTTTACTAGCACGGTAGAGGGAGCCAACCTTCTTTGCAGCAATCTTGGCAATGTCTTCAATGTATTTGTTACAATTCATGTTACCTGTGAAGGTTAGGCCGAGGAGTTTGAATGATGAACTCTCAGGTAGGGTGTTATTTGCCATGACGATCGGTGGTTGAAAAGGTTCCTTGTAGTTATTGAAGGAAAGGAGTTTTGTCTTTGTGGCATTAAAAGTTACCAACCATTTAAGACCCCAATCCACTACAGCCTGGAGGTCATTTTCTAAAGATTCAGCCATTGCATCGGATATGATTGCGTCAGTTTTGCCAACATAGCGAGAGTAAAGGGTGGTGTCATCAGCAAATAAACCAATCTCAGACTCTATGCCATCAGGGAGATCGTTTATATAGATCAGGAACAACAAGGGTCCAAGGATAGATCCCTGGGGTACACCAGCATTTATGCCATGTTGCTTAGATGAACGGCCATCAAGGACAACCTGGATTTTTCTTTTGTCTAGGAAGGATCTAATTATATTAAGTAATTGCCCAGTAATACCGTATGATCGTATTTTCAGGAGGAGCCCTTTATGCCATACCTTGTCAAAGGCCTTGGATATATCAAGCGCTACTGCCCTAGCTTCACCTGCCTTGTCGAGTGTATGATACATGCATTCAGAGATGACCGTTAGGATGTCTGCAGTAGATCGTGCTTGTCTAAATCCATACTGGCGGTCAGAAAGAAGTTTAGCATTAACTAAGTGTCGTACTATCGCTAGATTGATTAAGGATTCAAAGATTTTAGCAAAGATCGGCAGCAGACTGATTGGGCGATAGTTCTGGGGATCAGTTCTATTTCCAGAATTCTTGTAGACTGGTGCCACAAAGGCAATTTTCCAGCTATCGGGGAAGCAAGATTTAACTAGACACTTATTGTAGAGTTTGGAGAGGATAGGGGCAGTTCAGCAGAGCATTTCTTTATTACTATTGTGGGTATAAGATCAGGCCCACAAGCTTTGGAGGTGTCAAGGTTTTTTATGATGTCTCTAACCTGAGATAGGGTGATGGCCAGGTTATCAAGTGTGGCTTCGGTCAGCAAGTAGTTCAGCCTTATCAGTGGCCGTGCAAGCTACATCATTGTGGTTTGATAGTGGGGGAATCGTTGATTGACCATTATTCACTACACTATTGTAGATTTTCCAGAAATTACGAGTACCTAATTTCTGTGACTGGATGCGTTTTTCTGTTAACTCATTAAACCTTCTCTTTACTTCACCTATCACGGCCTTACAATTATTTCTTGACTATAAATTTATTTCTATTAGTAGCTGACTTATGTCGGCCGAATTATATATTATATATATATATATATATATATATATATATATATTATTTTTAACAATGTTTGCATTAATATACATATGTATATATACATATGTGTGTGTGTGTATATATATATGTATATATACACATTATACATACATGTAATGGGGTATAAAGTCTTATGGTAGCTAATTAACAGAAAAGTAGTTTCTCATGTTAAGCCGTGTTTGAACAGTGTAGATAAGTAAGTTAGGGGCTTTTTACAACTTTATGGTCTAAAAATATTTTTAAAATATGAAAATAATTACACTTGTACGATTTTATAACATATATATTTTTTTCACTTCTCTGAACAGATAATAATTTGGAAAGCATTCAAAGGAAGTCAGATTAAATCTCTTGAATTACCTCCCTTTGCATCATGACAGAAATGTTATATAAAACGAAAGGCTAGCAATACTTCGATATATGATTGAGGACAGAACTTCCCAAATGGTCGCCCATCTGGTTCTGGTCAGGCTAAACCTAGCTTAACTGAAGTGATTTAATGAGAACTGGTGTGTCAACTTGATTTTATTTCATTTCATTTCATTTAGAAAAACAAACTAAAATAGTTATATTCATCTTCGTTTAAAATTTCCTTTTTGTGTCTCAATTCACTTGCCTCCCCATGAGGAAAAAGTTAGACAGAACGTTTCTAATGTGGGGAAAATCTAGCTCCCCCAAAAAGAAGCACTCTGGATTGGATCAAAAATAAATATTGCCTCAGTCTAGAAGGAAGGATTTCTCCTTCTGCTGACCAATGACAGAAAAGATGAAGTGGAATATCTGAACAGATACAGAATCTTGTATTTTTTTTTGTCCTTGCCAAAAAGGTCTTGTTTATCTTAAATTGGACAGGAAATTATAATCTCTGATTTTCTAATAACATTAAAAAGACAATGACACTATTTTCCTGCTGTGAATTTACGGTTTAATTGAGAAAAAATCCCGCTAAAAAGCCTCTACCATCTTTTCAGAACGATAGGATTCTTCTCTTGAAACGACGACTTAGATTCAAATTGACAGATAAAACAAACTATATAGGTTGAACGTCTCAACGAATGGTTGAGCAAATCGAGCAGCATCTTCTTCAATCACTTTTCATTTAAAAGTTTCGGAGTCTATTTTCATTTGATGAATGTTAGTTGAAAGAAACTCTTAGGAGACAATTTTATTGCTACATAAACTATTTAAAATTGCATAGCCATCAACATTTATTAAAGTGGTTTTCTTTATTCAATGGCCAAAAATGAGAACCTAGACTAACACAAAAATGGTTAAAGCAAAAGTCGTCTAGAATATGTTTTTTTTTTTTTTTTCTGTTCAGAGATGTAACTGAAAACTAAGACCTATAAAAAGATCAAACAACTTTTCTTGACTAAAATTTTAGAAGGCATTCAATGGTGATGTTCATTTTATATTCATTTTTTTTTTTTGTACAATGCTCTGGGCATTCATAAGCAGCAAAGACGTTTTACAGTATTTATAGCGTGAAAATTATAGAAATAAAAAATAAAAAAATAAATAAATAATAAAAAAAAACAATAAAATTAAAATTTAAAAAAAACAATAAAAATGAAAATAAAATGAAAATAAAAAAAAAAACAATAAAAATTGTAACAGATTGAGTATTGATTTACTCCTCTCCAGGAGTTAGGCACAAGGCCAGTTTTTATCTTACTCCCACAAGTAAGATGTGACCCAAGGTCGGGTCGGGAAAGTGGGGTTTAAAAATTGCCTGGGCAGCCCCGGTAGGGGCGCCTCAGGCAGTAAGCAATAAACTTACTCCTCCCCAAAGAGGGGAGGCAAAGCCTGGGAAGGTGGACCTCCCAGAACTGCACAGGACAGACCCATTGACCGGCATAAATCAAGACCCGAAGGCCAAGACAACACCAGTATGGGGTGCAGTATCCATCGGAACAGATACTACACTTTGATCTTAGCCAAAAGGCCAAGAAGAGATTGAGTAGAAGAGATTGAGTAGAAGATATCAAGTAAAAAAAAAAAAAGACCATAATGGTAATATAGACTGGGAAGAGAATTTTTTTTTTTTTGTTTAAATTTTTTATTTTATTGATTCATTCCTGGGGGAGGAGGCTTGTAGAAGATATTAGGTAAAAAAAAAAAAAAAAAAAAAAGGCAGAGGACAGATAAAGTTTTTTATTTCAACTTTATGAATTTTTACATCTGATTATTTTTTTTATAAATTGAAATGCCCTCCCAACCCCCGATGACATTTTATCATATAGACAACAGATACTTAGAAACATCAAAGAGCTTAAAACAAAACAAAAAATCCCCAGGAAAAGTACCAAAGTTTCAAATTAAAAAAAAAAAATTGCCATTTTATTTACAAATGATATGTAAAATAAATAGAAAAAACAAGCGAGTCTGAATTAAGAATGAATTCACAATCAACGACGATGTTCATAAGAATCACAAGCATTTGTTATTTGTTTTACTTAAAATAATCTTTATTAATAAAATAATCTTTATTAATAAAATAATCTTTATTAATAAAATTATTAGAGAAGCTCACTTGGAAGGGGAGGGGGGGGGGCAAAACATTTGTTAGTATAAAGAGTTTGTGTTTAAGCAACAAACAAAAAAAACAGATTAAGAAAAAAGGAATTGGATTCCTGAATGTTTTGTAATGTTTCTTGCAACATCTAAAATATTTTTGTAATATATTGACCGCTTTCTTTAAACAAAAATCACACAATGATTAAATACATTATACCCCCACCACCATTTGAATGTTGAAATGGAGGTGGGCTGAATATGCTGTTAAATACTGTATCATAATTGCTGTTTAGTAAGAGTGAATGATGACAATATGGAAAAGAGCTCAAACTGATTAAATTGAAGAAAAAAAAAAAAAAAAAAAATATTAAAAGGTTTTATTTAATTTTATTAAGATTTTTAAAAAGGTGCTTTTTATGATCACATCGCTGCGAAAAAAAGTATCTTATTATTTTTTTTTAAATAGTCCAATCTTTAGGTCATACACTCTTACAATCTCAGTAGATTTTTCGATAATAAATATTTTGAAATTTTTACTTAATATAAACATTACAGGTTTCAACCATGTTTGCCTGTTATAGACTTTGGCAGGATGAAAACGTCAAAACAGTGACTGTGTTAACCTATTTTTTGCAATCGAAGTTAAAATTTAATTACATTTCTAAAACTCCATAAATTTATTAACATACAAATCATTTTTTTTTTTTAACTTATTTTGCACCATTTTTAACTTATTTTGTCACCATTTTCTCATTAATTTTGAACGAAATTATTTTAAACTTTCCGATTTGATTATATTATCATTTTCTCATTTCTAATATTAGATTATTCCTAAATTAGAGAAACCCTGGAAATTAGGTTCACGAATGTCAAAACAGTGAACGTTTTTTGTCTGTTGCCATAGCTTATTACAAGGAAAACAAGATGGCTGTGATCTGTAATGTTATCGTGTAGTAAATAAAATTTGAAAAAAAAAAAAAATACTAATTTATTGAAATCCACTTAAATTGTCCAATTTTTTTATGTGAAAATCTAAGAAAATAATTAAATGTGATTGTAAAGAAGCATGCACATACACTAAAAAACAAAAAAAAACAACTAAAATGATTAACTATATTTCCTTTTCTAATTGACACATTAATTTTCTTTTGCAGTTTAAAAAAATGGAATGGTTAAACTTAAGGTTAACATTAAAGAAGTGAAGCTCTTTTCTATATTGTTTGATTAACACTTATTTTCATAAACCAATCATTTTTCATTTTATAAATACAGTCGATTATGTGGGTGAAATTTTAATTTATATATATATATATATATATATATATGATGGTAATAAGATAAATCCAGATATGCTTTTGCTGTAATTTAAAGTATGCTTCTTGGCTAAAAATAATGAATTTCTTCACATTTCGCAACAAAAGAAAAAAAAAAAAGAGGATCCCTTGAAATATTAAAATTTTAATTATAAATAACACCTATAATTTTACATGTTTTTATTTTTTCCATAAGGTTATTTTTTTCGTCAAATGTGAAGAAATTCATTATTTTTAGCTGAGAAACACACTTCAATATATATATATATATATATATTTAATGTATCTACATAAAATTTTATAAGGGGATATAATTTTTTATGTATACATTTTCAGTATTTACTTCAACAGTGCTCGATACGTAAGTAGAGCTAGGTAGTAAGTTATGAAAATATATATATGGCAATTAAGCTATACAGAGGCTCCCGCGTTTCATCCCCGGGGGGGGGGGGTCGTCAGGCTAAAATTTTAGCTTGAAGATTTCCCCTGGGGATGAAATGCGGGAGCCCTTGTGTAGCTTAATTGCCATAAATATATTTTCATAACTTACTATATATATATATATACATACACACAACATATTTTTATTTGGCACAATATATCTCTGAGTAGAAAGAGGATTTCTGTTATTTTTTGAGCAACTTGTAAGATTTTTCCTTTTTAATTCACCATTTTTTTTTTCAGAAAAAACAAAAAACAATGATATTAGTTATGATGCTTCAGTTATCACAGACTTAACGGCTGGAACTGACCAGAACAAGACCAGAATGCACAAGTGACTGTGAGAAGCAAGCAAACCAAATCCCCACATATTCAAATGAATAACAACAATAACAAATGACCATCCAGAAAAATGAGTATCACAGATCGAATAAGTACCGAAATTTGCCCGCTGTTAGAATGGACTATGGAAGCCTTTTTTTAATGGACGCGTATATTCATAAAAATGATTGACGTTGGTCATGTTAAAGCAAGACTGATTAAAGTGAGGGAAAAGAAAGGCTGGATGAGACCTGCCCCCCCCCCCCCTCTCTCCCCAAAATTCTTTGGGATCGTTTGAATCCAATAAAAGGAAAAGGATTTTTATTTTAAAACAAATTCACGGAATATGCCTATATTATCATAGAACCTTTTCTTCTTCTTTTTAATAATATAAAAAAAAACAACTTTATAAACTTCTTTTTCACACTATTTGACCCCCTCCCCCTCTTCCCCACGGCATAGGACTCATGTCTCCATTTCATGCTTTCCCTTCCCCCTCTACACATTTTTCAAACCATTGCATTTTTACATCAAACTTTGAACTTGTAATGAAAGATTTATCAACTTATAATGATTTACTGAGTGCAACAAGCTTAGACAAACACTTTGTTGTAATTTTTGAGACGGACAATTTTTGAGACGGACAATTCGCCCACTATTTCATAATAGGCATTTGAGTTAGAATTTAGTTTGTTTTACATGCTGGCATGTGTTGGACGGCTTTTAGAAATTGGCTTCCAAAGTAACCTATCTCTAGCCAGGTCTTTATTCATCCTTCTTTCTCTCAACTCCATTCTTACCACTTCCTCCCATGTCTTCCTTGACCTTCCACTGCCAACTAACCCTGCTGCTTCAAATGTTCTACATCTACTGTCCGAAGCACTCTCATCTATTCTTTCAATGTGACCAAACCAACAAAGTCGTCTCCTGTTCTGCACACATCTCCCTATAATGTCCAGGTTCAATGTTAGTTTTAAAAATAATATAAATTAATATTTCTTTTATTTGATCATTTCAAAAGAAAAAAGAATTTGAAGAAGATATTTGTACGACAAATTTGAAACAATATATATATTGTTTCATTATTTTATAAAATGTTCAATGACATATCTGAAGTTATTCTCCCCACTTAAATTAATAACAGGATCATTTATATAGAAATCTACCCCGGGTAGAGATATGATAATCAAACTTTGATACCAATACAAGCCATCGACCAGATTGGCATAAAACTGCCAGTTATCATGTGACTGATCATAGATAGATATATATAGAGAGAGATTGTTTGTTTTATTTTACTTCGGTCAAAGTTCTCAGAAATCAAGGGGTCCCTTCCTAGGGCTAACATTTGATATCTATATGAGATATATAGATATTCCATTAAAGTACTTCTTTATTTCTCAAACGTTGAGTTAGTAAAGAAGTTAAGAACATTCATTTTCCTCTCCAATTGACCCGTTAATTATTTATCTTTAGATAAACTCGCACATATAGGCCGTCTGCTGGGCAAATTAATCTCAAACACAAATCTAAATTGCTTCTATTTTATAAGGTATTTTTTTGTTGATTAGTCGTTAGCAGAGTTCGACTAGTCCAGTTGGTTTCATGAAGCTGCCATTTTGGTTTTATACCCCCCCCCCCGTTTCATTTTACTTCAAAAGTAGTTCTCAGAAATCAAGGGCTCCCTTTCTGGTACTAACACTTAATCTCTATATGAGATACATCGATATCCGAATATTCCATTAAAGTTCTTCTTTACCTGTCAAACGTTGAGTTAGTAAAGAAGTTAAGACCATTAATGTTTCCTCTCCCCATTTGACCAGCTAACTTTGTTATGGTATCTCTTTCTTGTGGTCTCTTGGTCTTACCAGATGGCAGGACAAGAATTCATCTAGTCTGGTGGAGTATTCAGCTAAGTGCAGTTACTTGAGGTAACATCACTTGGAGAAGATGCACCATTTCTCGTATGCGCCAGTGTATAGCCATGTCAGGGGGGATCTTATTTGGGTTTTGAATACTATGTTATTTTGAATATTTGGTCAGGGTTTACTTGTAGAGGAAGTATACTCATGTCAGGTGGTCCTGACAAACCCTTGTACAGAAAGACGTGTGTGTAAGTAAGTGAAAACCTAAAGCTGTTGTATATCAGTATAACGTTTCAAATTACCTAGTCATTTTCAAAGAATCTAGTGAACGAAATGTTGGTAACTAATGATGTTTATTCATTTGGGAATCAACTAAGTTCAAGGTCAGGTAAAAATTGTCTGGGTTTCCAACGACTATGCATTTTCGGTTACTAAAATATTTGCCCGGATCCGTTTAAAAAATAGAGTGTGTGTGTGTGTGTGTGTGTCTAAAACACAGAAACAACCAATGATAAACCCATAAACCATATATATTTTGCTTCAGTGTCACCCAAGGCAAGTTTTGGTAAAAACAATTACTATAATATTCCTTCATTTAAAGTCTAGTACGTTAAAAGTTTGTGTAAAGTACATTTTTTATAATGTAGGTGTTTTTTTTGTTATATGATTACAGTTTTTTGTTATATGATTACAGTTTTTTGTTATATGATTACAGTTTTTTGTTATATGATTACAGTTTTTTGTTATATGATTACAGTTTTTTGTTATATGATTACAGTTTTGTGAGTTTTGGAATTTGTTTTGCGGTTAATATTTTAGTTTGCTCTGTTTTTGATATCGATGTATTTTTTCATTGGCGAAGGCTATAAAGTTGTCTGCCCTTATGTCCTCAAATAGTTGTCTGCCCTTATGTCCTCAAATAGTTCTTTCATATCTTTGATGTTGCGATAGTTCTTTTATCTGATGAGAGCAAAGTCAACACAGTTTATCAAAATGTGTTCGACTGTACATTTGGTCTGAGTCGAGCATTCAGGCGGCTGTTCCTGCCCCATAATGAAGGAGTGGGTCAGCCTCGTATGACCAATATGCAATTGGGATATTGTCACCTTTTTTAATCAACGATTTTCACTTAAAAATTATAAATTCTTTCTTTCGTGTGTCTTTGTATTGAGGAAAAACATAATGAAACGCGTTATTAGTTTAACCATGGCAAATAATATCTTACGACAACATTACAACGGCTCGGATCAAATTGAAGAATAAAAGCTGGGTGGGATCAAATTTGGATTTCAGTGATCAGAGCATTCCTCACCCGACTCACAAAAAAAATTTTTTTTAAATTAAAAATAAAAAGAAAATTGAATTCGTTTGGAGGCTGAAGAGTGTTAAAATGCTCATCTTTTTTTCTCTTTTATTAATTAACAATATTTATCTTCATCGTGAAAATTTTCCTTTTTACAAAAAAAAAAACAAAAAAAAAAAACAAAAAAAAAAATCACAATACTTTTTGAATAAATTTCTTTTGGAACAACCTTGCCTGAAAAACAAGAAACAATGCCATAAATTGCTACAAATATAGAAAACTGATTATCACATTTCAATACCCTTATTAGAACGGGGGTGGGAGGGGGGGGGGGGGGTAATAGCTTGCAATTTTTTTTTTTTTTTTCAAACCATTGAATGCCACTAACTCCACCCCCTTTAAACAGATGTGGTGGGTTGTTGTGTCCGAGTAAATATTGTGTTGGGAGACGGATTTTTTAAAAAAGATTTTCTTGTTTGATTGATGAAGAATAAAAGGTCAACTGTTCTGTAGTTTCCAAGTTTTGAAGATCATCAAAAATCCAACATTCAAATTTTGGAATTGGTCAGAAGACGAGACTTTTCAAGCTCCCAGAGAAATTAGGGAGGAAAAAATAATTCTTGGAAAGGAGAGAACAAGAGAGGTTGTACAAAACAAAAAATGGTTCTTTAGAAATTTGGAGACGGGTGGGTGGGGAAGGGGTAGGCAGATGGTTCTTGGAAATGGGGGGGGGGGGGGACAAGACAAAAATGATTCTTGGAAACAAAAACAAAAGTTTCTCAGAGAGCAGTGGGGCCTAAAAAACTGACGATAGATAAAAACTCTGGAGGATAAATTGGCATTTCTTTTTTTCAGGCCTTCAATGATTAATATAATTTTATAAAAGAAAAACCAAAATGCTATTTTCCCTATTCAAAATTCTATATTTTTTATCCAGCTACTTTCTGAATCAATTTTAAACAAATATTAGTTATTCTTTAAGTAGCTGTAAATTAAGGATCAACTGCATTGAAAACTCCGGAAAGAGCTGTCATTTTGTTTTACTGAATTCCCGAGTTGATAAAAAGATATGATTTTGGCTTCCAAAAAGACTAATTGATTCTAATGGGTTATACTTGATGTGCTTAGAAAATCTTGATTTCATCAATTAAGTACAACCCATTGGAATCAATGATCATGGGAAAGTTTCTATAGAAACTTTCCCATGATCACCAAGTTGAATAAATGTATGATTTAATCAGCAAAACGTATTCTAAACAAATGATCAGGGGTAAATATCTGTTTGTTAAGTATCCTAGATTTTGTGCAAGAAGACGGCATTGAAAGACTTGGGAATCAACTAAGTTCAAGGTCAGGTAAAAATGGATCAAAATAAGAAAGAAAAAAGCATCTAGTAGACATGGTTTATCACGCAGTTTGGATATGTTTGCATTGATTCAAAGAGAGTGATTCAATAGATCAAAATAAAAATTCGGCAATCATCCAGCATAGTTAACAGCCAAGAAATCCAAAATAAACAAAATATACAACAAATAAATTTTACCAAACGCATTAAAATTTAATTTTCTACTGACCTGTATCGTTTTAAAGTTCTGAAACAGCAAGTTTCATTATTGAAAAATTTGTCTCGTTACTTTCACTTAGCCGAACATGGGTCAATCAAACATGGCGGTTGTTTTTTTCTTGAGGGAGGATGGTCGCTAATTTCAGGTTTAAAAGATAGTAAACAAGAAAAGAAATCTTACCCTAATCCAACTGGCAACCACCCCTTTGACTTAGGGTTAGTGGTAAAGTAGGCCTTCTTTTTTTCCTTCTTTTAAATTTAAAAATCGACCGCCATCTTTGATTGACTCGTGTCTGGCTAAGTGAAAGAAAAAGTTATTTGCCGTATAGTTTTTTGATTTTAGATTTCTCGGCTGTTAACTCTACTGCATGATTGCTGAACAAATCTGAGAGAGTGTCTTCCAGTTATAAATGCTAATAAAATTGTTTGTTGAAAATTATTTTCATTTATCTTTGAATAAAAAAAAAAACGACAAAAGCAGAAACAATAATAATAAAAAAAAGTTAACGCTGAAATGTAAATATTAATCAGAATAATCTTTGATTGTTAATCTATTTTATTGATTCACTTATTTATTATTGTTATTTTAATTAATGAACAACAAAAACAAAAACTGTTGAACGCTATAATAATCTTCCCAAAGCTAGAAACTTATCTTCAATATATAAATCTCGTTTAATGTTTTTCTTGTAAATATATTGAAATTCTTTAGAATGGCTGTACTGTAAAAGATTGATCGATACACAAATCGGTTCTTTTATAGAATAGTGGCTCCCCCAAGAAATAGTTTTTCTTTGCTTTCAGAGCACAAAGTAACCATAGCAAAAGACTTTGACCTATAAACTTTACTTCTAGCCAGAAATTACTTTCTGTTTGCCAATTTAAAGGCTTCAAAATCACATTCGAATTTGCCACTGTAAACATCTTGTTGCACGTTTGTTTTCATGATATATTAAAAAAAAAAAAAAAAAAAATGGCAGTGCTGGTGATTTCTTTTGTAGCCATTAGAAATTTTAAGATGATTTTGAAACCTTTAAATTGGCAGACAAAAAAATGATTTCTGAGTAGAATTAAAGCTTATAGGCCCAAATCGAGTATCATGGTTCATTTGTGCTCCTAAACCAAAGATAAACAGTATTTATCGGAGGAGCCACTATTCTAGAAAAGAACCAATAAACCCATTTTTCCATAAACTGTTCAAAATCAAAAAATTAAATAGAAACTTTGCGAATATTATTTGGCCTATTCAGACTACTCTATTCTCATGTTGGTTGGCATAGTTACAACATTTCGAACAATGAAGAAATCTCCGACCTTCTTCAGGTGTATCTTTTTGAACTGAACCCTTTTTAAATAAAAGGGGGGTAGATTGTTCTCATTCCATCGGCCATGACCGAGTAGAAGTGTTCATTTATGTCATTCTTAGTTGTTAACGATTGAACCCTCAAAAGACTGTCACTTTATCAACGGATTGTTAACCAACGCGCCTAACCATTAGGCCACATGTACATGTTATTCTTAGTCATACTAGAATTGTTTACATCAAATTAACACTTTTATTCGGCCATGGCTGATGGAATGAGAACAATCTACGTCCGTGGATTAAATGAAAAGGGTTCAGTTCAAAATTCTGTAGTTTCCCCAAATTGGAAAAGATGCACCTGAATACAGTTGGAGGTTACACCGGCTGAAACGTTGTGAATAGTAGTCCAAATGATACCAATTGTCAATACTCATCTAAAAAAATTCTAAATTTGTTATCAAATAATAATAATTTTTTAACGAGTTTTCAGGTGTGGTTTGAAAGTAGATAAATATTACACCGATTGCGGTGATGATATCTTTTGCTCGTATGATCTATCGATAGGAACGGATCTTGAAATCAGTCACTCAGTATAGAGTAATATTATCCCGTTACGGAAATCATTCAACGGGATAATGGACTAATCGTCAGTTATCAAGAGATAATAGAGGAAAATTGAAATCCGCATAAGACAATATGCAGATAATCAGGCAGAAAATGTAATCGATGAATATCAACTTCTGAACATTGATATTTTTTTTTTTATCTATCAAAGAATTTGTTGATTTAGTATCTCTTTTTTTTTTTATTATTATTGGGGGGGGGGGTCTTTTTTGTTGCTTTTTCTGTATTGTTTTTTTGTAGATATTTACAATAGATATTTTTTTTAAATTCTAAACATGTATTTTGCTGCATCGATAATTAAAGAAACTGAACGGGTCAATACCTGATTGCTAGGTCCGTGTTCCCTTAAACGTGTTATATTTTGAATATTAAATGAAGACGTTTATCTATCCATATACTACTAAAGTTGTTTGTTACCTCATCATCTTGTCGCCGTGCACACTTTTCAGGTGTAAATGAATGTTTTAAATGGTGGGAGGAAGGGCAAATCATGCAAATAAAGAAGGGTCTTGGTAAGAGAAGTGGTGAGAGAAATTGAATACTGTAGATAATTAAATAGGGAGGGGGAGGAAGAGAGAAAAAGTGTGGCTATTATGATATCACAATGTATTTTGAAATCCTTCGACTTTGATAATGATCATCATATTCAGTTTAACACTCATTTTACATGCTGGCATGTGTTGGACATTCTCAGAGTTAGTGTATATAAAATAATGACCCGATGAACCGTGTAGTAGTAGTAATAATAATAATAATAATAATAATAATAATAATAATTATTATTATTATTATTAAAAGTTTACTTAAATGTTTTCTTTTGAATTTTGATACAGAATTAATTTAATAAATGTTGATTTGTCTCAAACTTTAAAATAGTTAAGAGAAGATTCAGGTTAGTAACATTGACACCTGCCTTGATCTTGTCTCAATTGACATCATCGAAATAGTGTTTGAATCAAATCTAATTGACACGAAGCCATTAAAGACGATAATGATAAATAATATAAAATGAAGGAATTCTTTTCAAATCTATAAAAACGTTTTCAGAGAAAAAAAACAACTTTTTTTTGGGAAAATTGCAAACCAAAAATGTATTTCAATTGCAACATGTTCAACAATTCATTTTAAAGCATTTCGACGAGATGCGAATGTCTTATCAGCAAGCAACCTTCTCTTTAAATAAATAAACAATTAAAAAAAAAGATAATTTCTGAGTTGAAGGGTGTTAAAATGGCTATCAAGAAATAAATCGTTTGTATTAATTGGCAACATTTACCTTAAGCTTGAAATTTTCCATTAAAATCAAAAATGATTTTCAAATTGATTTTTTGCTGCTTCTGCTGTTTCACAATGACATGTTAGGCCTCTCTTAAAAAAAAAAAATAGCTAAAGAAATGTATAAACTTTGTTATGTATTTACTTGGTAGCTGAAAAAAAGACTATACCAAAAATTATGCAAATTTATCCAGTATTTATTAAATTAAAAATAAAAAACGATTTCGATCTGTCGTCGCCATATTGTATCTTCGCCCGATTTTATCATTGAGTTATCTCCCTTGCCTAAACTGGTTACAAAATGTCTAACGATACATAAAATCGTTTTTTTTTTCTTTCTTCTTTTTCTTATAATTTAATAAATACTGGATGAATTTTTGTAATTTTTTTCTGTACAATCTTATTTTCAGCTAACACGTAAGTACATAACAAAGTTTATACATTTCTTTAAATATTTTAATGTCATTGTGAAACAGCAGAAGCACCCGTTTTTTTTAGTATTGTTTACAAGCATAAGAAGTCATGTTATAAATTATTGTTTCAAATAAACAAGAGTAATTAGAACATTTCAATAAGCTGATAGCAATTTGTAACATTTGCCACTTTAAAAATTTTATTAAAACTACTGAATGCCATTACTTCCCATGAAAATTTAATGGACCATATAATGAATAAGGACCCCGGAAACTGGAAAGATGAAAAGAGACAAAATTCGGTCTACACCGGTTGACCTTACCGATTTTTGTAAACAAATGAATAATAACACTGTGTTCTTTGGGTTTTCGTCAAAAGCTTGCTTATTAAATAAGGAAAGATTTATTAAAAAAAATATTTATTAAATATTTTTAATGTAGGATGCTTTTTTTATTTTTTTTATTTACAAAACTTTTTTTAATAATCCAGCAAAACATTGCAGAATTCCTGTTCTAAAATGTTTTCGTGTCACTATTTACTTGCCTCCCTACGAGGGCAGAATGCATAATAAAATAAAAAATATTATAAAAATATTATTAAAACGTATTGTAAAAAAAAAAAGACGCTCCGTCTTTATTTTTACAATACGTCTTAATAAACACAGAAGATGCTATTTTTTGTGTTGTGTATGTTAAGAAAAAAATGTATATATTTCATTTATTTAAAAGTTTTGTAGATAAAAATAAAAAAAACGCACCCTACATGAAAAAAATAAATATTTAATATACCCCCCCCCCTTTTCCTAAAATGCACAACACAAAAAATAGAATCTTCTGTGTTTATTAAAACGTATTGTAAAAAAAAAAAAAAAAAAGACGCCCCCTATAAGATTTTTTATTTTATTATGCATTCTGCCCTCGTGGGGAGGCAAGTAAATAGTGACACAAAAACATTTTAGAACGAGAATTCTGTAATGTTTCGTTTGATTATTAAAATAGTTTTGTAAAAAAAAAAAAAAAAACGCATCCTACATTAAAAATAAATATTTAATAAATATTTTTTTGAATAAATCTTTCCCTATTTAATAAGTTTTTAACGAAAACCCAAAATACACAGCGTTATTATTTGTTTGTTTACAAAAAACGGTAAGAGCAACCGGTGTAGACCAAATTTTGTCTCTTTTCATCTTTCCAATTTCCGGGGTCCTTATTCATTATATGGTCCGATTTGATTAATTTCTTATCGTCTTAAATGGCTTCATATTAGAATGCGATGTTATTGCTTTAATGGATGTCAAACGAAAGATCTTCTCAAGAGACATTTCATCAACATGAATCCACTTCTAAACAATTTTAAAGTAAACCTGGAATTTATAATTTAAGTTTCACGATTTTGTCTGCTCTGATGGTTTGTGTTTTGGTCTTCAGGTAACAGAAATAGATGAATTATTTAGCCATGTTTATTTAATTTTTTTTTATTTTTTAATGTATTTCATTTTTTAATCTGTTTGTTTTACGATCACTGACAAACTTATTTTTTATTATTTTACAATTCTTATTTGTTTTTTTTTATCTATTAATTGTTAATTTGTACACTAAAGGATTGAATTGTAATATTTTTTTCATAGAGATTTAAGATTGATGCACTACGCTTTCAACCCCACAATAATTGCTAGGCATGATTTGGCAGGTATTTATTAGAGTATTTCAGAAAATTCAAACAAAAATGTTCATATGTACAATTATCATAAAATGTAAATCCCTGTAAACACAGCTAAATCTTAGCAGCCATGTTTTATTAAAATGAGTTTTTGTTACGCTTGTTCACTCTGTTTGTGTATTTCTCCAGGGCAGTCGGTCTTGTTTGCTACCAATATTCAAGACTTTCGTGACAGTTTTGGTTTTTTACTTTCATATTTTTTTAAGTTAAAGTTTGATCTTTTTACTGTTAAAGACAGGCAGTCTTTAGCTGGCAAGTAAATGGTCATCTTCTTTGCCGACAGTCACGTTTGTTTGGGGGTCAGTTTTGCTTGGCTGCGGATCGGAGTTTTCTGCATTTTCTTTGTCATCGTGAGGTTCGCTCGCAGGCTCCGGTTTATGCCTGAAAGTCTGCAAATTAAAAACAAAAACAAAAAAGGATTTTATTATCTTGAAAAATATTGCTGAATCATTGCTATCAAAATACTGGTTCAATTTTAAAATAGTGTCACAGTTGAAAAATCTTTGGTTTAGGAAATTTTGTCTTTAAACTTTAATTCAAGCCAGAAATTACATTCTGATAAACACTATACAGGCTTCAAAATTATTTCAAACTATAATTAATCACTGGCAGGGCCATTGTAATTCATTATTTATATAAATGGTGGTGCAAGAATTAGAAAGTGATTTTTTAATAAAGCCTTTAAAATGTTAAATAGAAAGTGATTTTTTAATAAAGCCTTTAAAATATTGATTAGAAAGTGATTTTTTTATAAGGCCTTTCAACTGTTTATTAGAAAGTGATTTTTAATAAAGCCTTTCAAATGTTGATTAGAAAGTAATTTTTTAATAAAGCCTTTCAAATTTGGATTAGAAAGTGTTTTTTTATAAAGCCTTTAAAATGTTGATTAGAAAGTGATTTTTTAATAAAGCCTTTAAAATGTTGATTAGAAAGTGATTTTTTAATAAAGCCTTTAAAATGTTGATTAGAAAGTGATTTTTTAATAAAGCCTTTAAAATGTTGATTAGAAAGTGATTTTTTTATAAGGCCTTTCAACTGTTTATTAGAAAGCCTTTAAAATGTATAATAGAAAGTGATTTTTTAATAAAGCCTTTAAAATGTTGATTAGAAAGTGATTTTTTAATAAAGCCTTTCAAATGTTGATTAGAAAGTGTTTATATAAAGCCTTTCAAATGTTGATTAGAAAGTTATTTTTTTATAAAGCCTTTCAAATGTTGATTAGAAAGTGATTTTTAATAAAGCCTTTCAACTGTTTATTAGAAAGTGTTTTAATAAAGCCTTTAAAATATTTAATAGAAAGTAGTTTTTTTATAAAGCCTTAAAAATGTTTATTAAAAAATCACTTTCTAATCAAGCCTTTCAAATGTTTATTAGAAAATGTTTTAATAAAGCCTTAAAATGTTGATTAGAAAGTGATTTTTTTAATAAAGTCTTTAAAATGTTGATTAGAAAGTGATTTTTTTAATAAAGTCTTTAAAATGTTGATTAGAAAGTGATTTTTTTTAATAAAGTCTTTAAAATGTTGATTAGAAAGTGATTTTTTTTAATAAAGTCTTTAAAATGTTGATTAGAAAGTGATTTTTTTAATAAAGCCTTTCAAATGTATAATAGAAAGTGATTTTTTAATAAAGCCTTTCAAATGTTGATTAGAAAGGGAATTTTTTAATAAAGCCTTTAAAATGTTGATTAGAAAGTAATTTCTAGCTTGAATCAAAGGCAAAGTCAAGTATTCTGGTTCTTGTTGGTTCTTAAACCAAAAGAAAAAAGTATTTTTTGATGGCATCATTATTCTTAAAAAAAAAATAATATCTAAGTGCATTTACAAAAAACAATTATATGGAGTTTTGCTACATAAAAAGAAACAATGAAGTGATTTTCCGGGCTATGTTGGCGTTTCATGGTGTATATCCACCATTCTTGTCTTCGGTTGTGTGTGTGTGTGTTTCTCATGTCAATGTAACTTTTGCTATTAATTTTGTTATTTACTATTAAGCGAATATTTATTGAAATAAAAAAATACAATAGTATGAAATAAAACAAAATTTTAAAATCCCATCTAAGCAAATAATGCAATTAAGAAATTAAATCCCACAGAATGCATTTCAGTTTCTTTGTAAAAGAAATCAGCCATAAAAAAACTAAATTACTTCGAGACCTTTGGAAATTTGAAAGGATTTAAACCGTCGAATAGAAAGTCATTCAAACTGTTTTAAAATTCTTAGCAAATCCTCATTTAATTAAAAGCTTTGGAAGCCATTTACAACAAATCATTTTATAAATAGAGATTAAAACATTACTGGAACAAAAATGAAAGTAAATCAACTCTCCGGCCACACCGAGTAAAAGCAGCGAGTCACTTGCCTCTCCACAGGGGAAAAGTTAGACAGAAGGGAAAATCTAGCTCCCACTCTGGATTGGGATAAAAATAAAAATTCCCTCAGTCTAGAAGGATTTCTCCTTCATTGACCGAGGACAGAAAAGACGAAGTGTAGTATCAGAACAGATACTACACTTCGCTCCTAACCAAAAGGCCAACAAAACAGTGCAGCTAGTGTTAAATACAGAATTGATTCCATTGCCAAAAACCAAAATGTCCGTTTTACTTTGATAAAACAATTTAGACAACGTCATCTTTTTCTAAAATGACGACATTTAAAAGGTCATAAACTAAAAAAATAATTAACTTTAATCTTTATACATTTTTGTCTGTGGATTAAACAGAACTTGATCCTAATCTTGTGTTTGGCAGCTGCTCTTGATTTTAGGTAAAGGCCAGATAATCAGGTCTGTAGATTTGAATAATAATTGCTAATTATTTCATTGAAGTCAAGTGTGGTAATTCCGTGTAGTCACTGAGAAAGGATGAAATAAAGTCCCCCCCTCCTAAATTACCGGTTGACCTATTTATATCTGTTGGGGAGGGAGTCACTTATTATATCCCTCCATTTTTTACTGTTGTTTGGTCACAATTCAATTCGATCATAAGTGGCTCATTCAGTCACTCTTAAGTTTGAAATAACATTTTATTATCGTTGCGCAGAAGCAATCAGGGGTTTTTACCCCGCCTAATAAACCGGTATCGTCCGGGCCTTCGGGTCTGGATTTACGCCGGTCTATTGGTTGTCGGTCCTGTGCAGTTCTAGGAGATGCACCCTCCCAGGCTTTGCCTCCCTTCTTTGGGGAGGAGTAAGTTTATTGCTTACTATCTGAGACGCCCCTACCGGGGAATGCCGACGGGACTGCCCAGGCTATTTTTAAACAACCAGAGTGCTCAAATTCTCGAGCACCGGTTCTTTTCCACTTTCCCGACCTTGTGTCACATCTTACTTTGTGGGAGGAAGATAAATAGAAACATTTTTATCATCAAATTCTCAATGGTTGCATCTTAATATCCATTTTTGTTTATAACACAAATTAGATTTGTTTGTTTCTTGGTTTTTCTTTTTACAACTGTGGTTTATACTTAAAACAAAAAAAAAAGCTATTTCATACTATCATCGCTACCCAGCATTGCCCGGGAATACATAGAGACCCCCGTGTAACCTTGCTTCCAGCCCTGAACCTCATATTACCATTTATATATTTTTTTCTATAATTTTCAATGTTAATTTGTTCAGCAGAAATAACTATTATAATTATAGAGTTATTTCCCTTGATTTGAGATCTTACTAAATCAGAATATGTAAGGTTTGTAGTTACTGATTTTTTTTTTTTTGCCGGACAGACAGAAAATATAACTTTACTTTATATAATAGACAATAATGATGAGGTTTTTTTTTTTATTACTTTCTCTCTATCTCTTTTAGTTATCGGTTGACTTATTTATATCAGCCAAAGTGAAGTAACTGACTACATAAAGTTGTTTTTTTTACAGTCAAACACTACATCTACAAATCTAGTATAGTTTTCTTTCTACACAAATAAAAAAAATATATATATAAAGGTAATTTGTAGAAGGCAATACAATGCAGAGGTGTAACGGATAGACACGAACTGAAGCAAATTAAGACATATAACGGTGGAACGAGTTTTACAGTTCAGTTCGTGTTTATCCGTTATACCTCTGCATTGTATTGCCTTCTACAAATTAGCTTTATATACACATTAAACAATACTTCAAGCAAACTCTGTTGACCTCTTGAAAAAATATGATTTTAAACAAACTCACTGATTTAAATACGTGGATACAAATCTGATATAACTAGTGGCTGATGACCTCCGAGGTCAGTTTTAGGTAGCACATCACACAACTCGGCACTTATCATAACTCAACATGAAACAATGACCTTTTACCAAATTCAGACGGTTATCCCAATCTTGGTTGTTATATACGCATTTTGATTATCGTACTCTCGTATTTTGTGATAGTCGATAAACTTCCCAGAATTTTAATCTGAACCCTTTCATTTAATACACCCCTGGGGTCGATTGTTTTTAATCTGAACCCTTTCATTTAATACACCCCTGGATTAGATTGTTTTTAATCTGAACCCTTTCATTTAATACACCCCTGGGGTCGATTGTTTTTAATCTGAACCCTTTCATTTAATACACCCCTGGGGTAGATTGTTTTTAATCTGAACCCTTTCATTTAATACACCCCTGGAGTCGATTGTTTTTAATCTGAACCCTTTTATTTAATACACCCCTGGGGTCGATTGTTTTTAATCTGAATCCTTTCATTTAATACACCCCTGGAGTCGATTGTTTTTAATCTGAACCCTTTCATTTAATACACCCCTGGGGTCGATTGTTTTTAATCTGAATTCATTTCATTTAATACACCCCTGGGGTCGATTGTTTTTAATCTGAACCCTTTCATTTAATACACCCCTGGGGTCGATTGTTTTTAATCTGAACCCTTTCATTTAATACACCCCTGGGATCGATTGTTTTTAATCTGAACCCTTTCATTTAATACCCTTGGGGTCGATTGTTTTTAATCTGAATCCTTTCATTTAATACACCCCTGGGGTCGATTGTTTTTAATCTGAACCCTTTCATTTAATACACCCCTGGAGTCGATTGTTTTTAATCTGAACCCTTTTATTTAATACACCCCTGGGGTCGATTGTTTTTAATCTGAACCCTTTTATTTAATACCCTTGGGGTCGATTGTTTTTAATCTGAACCCTTTCATTTAATACACCCCTGGGGTAGATTGTTTTTAATCTGAACCCTTTCATTTAATACACCCCTGGGGTCGATTGTTTTTAATCTGAACCCTTTCATTTAATACACCCCTGGAGTCGATTGTTTTTTAATCTGAATCCTTTCATTTAATACACCCCTGGGGTCGATTGTTTTTAATCTGAACCCTTTCATTTAATACACCCCTGGAGTCGATTGTTTTTAATCTGAACCCTTTTATTTAATACACCCCTGGGGTCGATTGTTTTTAATCTGAACCCTTTTATTTAATACACCCCTGGGGTCGATTGTTTTTAATCTGAATCCTTTCATTTAATACACCCCTGGGATCGATTGTTTTTAATCTGAACCCTTTCATTTAATACACCCCTGGGATCGATTGTTTTTAATCTGAACCCTTTCATTTAATACACCCCTGGGATCGATTGTTTTTAATCTGAACCCTTTCATTTAATACACCCCTGGGATCGATTGTTTTTAATCTGAACCCTTTCATTTAATACACCCCTGGGTCGATTGTTTTTAATCTGAACCCTTTCATTTAATACACCCCTGGGTCGATTGTTTTTAATCTGAACCCTTTCATTTAATACACCCCTGGGTCGATTGTTTTTAATCTGAACCCTTTCATTTAATACACCCCTGGGTCGATTGTATTTAATCTGAACCCTTTCATTTAATACACCCCTGGGGTCGATTGTTTTTAATCTGAACCCTTTCATTTAATACACCCCTGGGATCGATTGTTTTTAATCTGAACCCTTTCATTTAATACACCCCTGGGATCGATTGTTTTTAATCTGAACCCTTTCATTTAATACACCCCTGGGATCGATTGTTTTTAATCTTAACCCTTTCATTTAATACACCCCTGGGGTCGATTGTTTTTAATCTGAATCCTTTCATTTAATACACCCCTGGGGTCGATTGTTTTTAATCTGAACCCTTTCATTTAATACACCCCTGGGGTCGATTGTTTTTAATCTGAACCCTTTCATTTAATACCCTTGGGGTCGATTGTTTTTAATCTGAATCCTTTCATTTAATACACCCCTGGGGTCGATTGTTTTTAATCTGAACCCTTTCATTTAATACACCCCTGGAGTCGATTGTTTTTAATCTGAACCCTTTTATTTAATACACCCCTGGGGTCGATTGTTTTTAATCTGAATCCTTTCATTTAATACACCCCTGGGGTAGATTGTTTTTAATCTGAACCCTTTCATTTAATACACCCCTGGGGTCGATTGTTTTTAATCTGAATTCATTTCATTTAATACACTCCTGGGGTCGATTGTTTTTAATCTGAACCCTTTCATTTAATACACCCCTGGGGTCGATTGTTTTTAATCTGAACCCTTTCATTTAATACACCCCTGGGGTCGATTGTTTTTAATCTGAACCCTTTCATTTAATACCCTTGGGGTCGATTGTTTTTAATCTGAATCCTTTCATTTAATACACCCCTGGGGTCGATTGTTTTTAATCTGAACCCTTTCATTTAATACACCCCTGGAGTCGATTGTTTTTAATCTGAACCCTTTTATTTAATACACCCCTGGGGTCGATTGTTTTTAATCTGAACCCTTTTATTTAATACCCTTGGGGTCGATTGTTTTTAATCTGAACCCTTTCGTTTAATACACCCCTGGGGTAGATTGTTTTTAATCTGAACCCTTTCATTTAATACACCCCTGGGGTCGATTGTTTTTAATCTGAACCCTTTCATTTAATACACCCCTGGAGTCGATTGTTTTTTAATCTGAATCCTTTCATTTAATACACCCCTGGGGTCGATTGTTTTTAATCTGAACCCTTTCATTTAATACACCCCTGGAGTCGATTGTTTTTAATCTGAACCCTTTTATTTAATACACCCCTGGGGTCGATTGTTTTTAATCTGAATCCTTTCATTTAATACACCCCTGGGATCGATTGTTTTTAATCTGAACCCTTTCATTTAATACACCCCTGGGATCGATTGTTTTTAATCTGAACCCTTTCATTTAATACACCCCTGGGTCGATTGTTTTTAATCTGAACCCTTTCATTTAATACACCCCTGGGTCGATTGTTTTTAATCTGAACCCTTTCATTTAATACACCCCTGGGTCGATTGTATTTAATCTGAACCCTTTCATTTAATACACCCCTGGGGTCGATTGTTTTTAATCTGAACCCTTTCATTTAATACACCCCTGGGATCGATTGTTTTTAATCTTAACCCTTTCATTTAATACACCCCTGGGATCGATTGTTTTTAATCTGAACCCTTTCATTTAATACACCCCTGGGATCGATTGTTTTTAATCTGAACCCTTTCATTTAATACACCCCTGGGGTCGATTGTTTTTAATCTGAACCCTTTCATTTAATAAACCCCTGGGGTCGATTGTTTTTAATCTGAACCCTTTTATTTAATACACCCCTGGGGTCGATTGTTTTTAATCTGAACCCTTTCATTTAATACCCTTGGGGTCGATTTTTTTAATCTGAACCCTTTCATTTAATACACCCCTGGGGTCGATTGTTTTTAATCTGAACCCTTTTATTTAATACACCCCTGGGGTAGATTGTTTTTAATCTGAACCCTTTCATTTAATACACCCCTGGGTCGATTGTTTTTAATCTGAACCCTTTCATTTAATACACCCCTGGGATCGATTGTTTTTAATCTGAACCCTTTCATTTAATACACCCCTGGGATCGATTGTTTTTAATCTGAACCCTTTCATTTAATACACCCCTGGGATCGATTGTTTTTAATCTGAACCCTTTCATTTAATACACCCCTGGGATCGATTGTTTTTAATCTGAACCCTTTCATTTAATACACCCCTGGGATCGATTGTTTTTAATCTGAACCCTTTCATTTAATACACCCCTGGGGTCGATTGTTTTTAATCTGAACCCTTTCATTTAATACACCCCTGGGTCGATTGTTTTTAATCTGAACCCTTTCATTTAATACACCCCTGGGTCGATTGTTTTTAATCTGAACCCTTTCATTTAATACACCCCTGGGTCGATTGTATTTAATCTGAACCCTTTCATTTAATACACCCCTGGGGTCGATTGTTTTTAATCTGAACCCTTTCATTTAATACACCCCTGGGATCGATTGTTTTTAATCTGAACCCTTTCATTTAATACACCCCTGGGATCGATTGTTTTTAATCTGAACCCTTTCATTTAATACACCCCTGGGATCGATTGTTTTTAATCTGAACCCTTTCATTTAATACACCCCTGGGGTCGATTGTTTTTAATCTGAACCCTTTCATTTAATAAACCCCTGGGGTCGATTGTTTTTAATCTGAACCCTTTCATTTAATAAACCCCTGGGGTCGATTGTTTTTAATCTGAACCCTTTCATTTAATACACCCCTGGGGTCGATTGTTTTTAATCTGAACCCTTTCATTTAATACACCCCTGGGGTCGATTGTTTTTAATCTGAACCCTTTCATTTAATACACCCCTGGGGTCGATTGTTTTTAATTTGAACCATTTCATTTAATACACCCCTGGGGTCGATGTTTTTAATCTGAACCCTTTCATTTAATACACCCCTGGGGTCGATTGTTTTTAATCTGAACCCTTTCATTTAATACACCCTGGGGTCGATTGTTTTTAATCTGAACCCTTTCATTTAATAAACCCCTGGGGTCAATTGTTTTTAATCTGAACCCTTTCATTTAATACACCCCTGGGGTCGATTGTTTTTAATCTGAACCCTTTCATTTAATACACCCCTGGGGTCGATTGTTTTTAATCTGAACCCTTTCATTTAATAAACCCCTGTGGTCGATTGTTTTTAATCTGAACCCTTTCATTTAATACACCCCTGGGGTCGATTGTTTTTAATCTGAACCCTTTCATTTAATACACCCCTGGGGTCGATTGTTTTTAATCTGAACCCTTTCATTTAATACACCCCTGGGGTCGATTGTTTTTAATCTGAACCCTTTCATTTAATACACCCCTGGGGTCGATTGTTTTTAATCTGAACCCTTTCATTTAATACACCCCTGGGGTCGATTGTTTTTAATCTGAACCCTTTCATTTAATACACCCCTGGGGTCGATTGTTTTTAATCTGAACCCTTTCATTTAATACACCCCTGGGGTAGATTGTTTTTAATCTGTGTTCCACGTCTTTTAGTTATTTCGTATTGGTTAATCCATTTTTTTCTTCAGTTCCTTCACTAGGGATTTAATTCCCAACCCTTAGATAGAATCCACTTTAGAATATCTCTAAACCAATACTCGGTTTCCAGTAGAACAATCTAGAGTGATTTCTGCCGGGTTTTAGCGTGTGTGGCAGTAAAGATTTCCTCTATTTATCTATCCTTTATTATCACCGTGCACACTGGATGACATACCAAATATAAATGGATGATTTTAAAGTATATGTAGATTTCTTTCTTCATAATAATAATAATAAGAAGAATTTGGAAGAGGGGAAAGAAGAGAGGGGAGGGAGGAGGAAAGAGAGATATTTAAAATATACAGGATGATTGGAAAGTAACGCCCTATACTTGTAAGTTATACTTGTAAGTTATTACTGAAATATAATTCTTACAAGAAATGAAGGAGGGGGGGGGGCACGAGTTATGAATTATGCGTTATTTTTTCCTTTAGTCTTCACATTCCACGAGCGATGTTTCTGACAATGGGGAAAAATGCTGTTTTCAATACTCCCA
Organism: Sepiola atlantica; assembly: GCA_963556195.1. Taxonomy (NCBI): domain Eukaryota; kingdom Metazoa; phylum Mollusca; class Cephalopoda; order Sepiida; family Sepiolidae; genus Sepiola; species Sepiola atlantica. Next base: position 89,607,922 of record OY744533.1, read on the forward strand.
TAGTATTCATCACCATTCATCTGTCAATCTGTCCATCTTGTTGACCCTAATCTTTGAGTGGATTTTTAGCTTTGATAAGTGTTGACTCATTAGTAAAAAAAAAAAAAGAAAAAAAAAAAAGAAGTTCCTTGTGAAATCAGTTGATGCGGTTTCCAGGCAGCTTTAGAAGCTGGTGGCGATTGCTGGCACCCATATCGAATTTTGAATAAAACCCTATGCTATACAATTTCTTATCGTATTCATTTCTTGTAAAAATTATATTTCAGTAATAAATTACGAGCACTTAATAATAGGGAGTTATTTTCCATTCACCCTGTTTATAACAAATATTCATCCAATGAATGACGGGTGGTCAAGTAAGGGTTTAAAAGTAGAAATTTAATTCATTAATCATCTGAAGTTGAAACTTTTTTTCGTTTTATCGTTTTCATCATGTAATGTTAACTTCTAAACGTTTTCAGAAAAATCCTTTTGAAAAATAAAAATTGAAATGAGGAGTCTTCATTATTTGCAATTTAAAAAAATTTTTTTTTTTTTACTATATTCCTCATTACTATATTCGGTTTGACATCCATTTTATATGCTGACATGTGTTCGACAGCTTTTAGAAATTAACTTCCAAACTAACCTATCTCTGGACAGGTATTTATTTATTCCTCTTTACCTCAAGTCCATCCTTATCACTTCCTCTCATTTTTTTCCTTGGCCTTTCCCTGCCAACTGACCATGTTACCTCAACTGTTCTACACCTACTAACCCAAGAACTCGCATCCATTCTCTCAATGTGATCAAACCAACAAAGTCTCCTATTCTGCACACATCTTATACTGTTCAGATTTAATCTTCCTCTGATGTCATCAGATCTAAATCTGTTTTTAAGACTCACATTACACATCCTTCGTATGATGTCTCTCGATGAAAATTTTCTCAACCCTCACTGGCCAGATTTCATTTCTATACATCATCACATTGCGTACACATGCCTGATGGACTCTCCTTTTGGTAGACAATGGTAACACTCTGCTGGTTAGTAATGACAAAAGTTCCCTGAATTTACTCCTAACTCTTGCAATCACACTAGCTCCTTATGATTCAATGGTATTATCAAGGTAACAAAACTTCTGAACAACCTCAATAGCCTCAGCATCTAAATATACTTACTCCACATATGAGCTGCTGAGAACTCCTGCCCAGTGCTATATATATATATATATATATATATATATATATATGATTATAATTTATTTAAAAAATGGATCAATGAAATTGTATTTTCTACCATATTTGCATTGTTTTCCTTCAAACTATCGTCTTGTTTTGGTCCATATGCCCTCCTGATTTCTTCAAGTGTTTTGTTCATCCACACACAGAATTTTACATAGTGAAAATGTTTTACCTGGATTATATATATATATATATATATATATATATATATATATATATATAATCCAGGTAAAACATCCACAGAGTAGTAATCCAAAGAATTTCAACCGGGTTTATAAAAAGTGCTCAATATCAAATAGAGCTTTTATATATGATTATTTTTATTTACACAGAAATGTACAAAATCTGCGACACCAGCATGTCGATGTTATCGATCAACAGCTATTACAAACTGAGATCTCATCAGGCAGAGTTAGAATCCGATCTTAACCTTAGATCATATAGTTTCTTTCCAAATATGATCTAAGGTTAAGATCGGATTCTAACTCTGCCTGATGAGATCTCAGTTTGCGATAGCTGTTGATCGATAACATCGACATGCCAGTGTCGCAAATTTTGTATATGTCTGTGTAAATAAAAATAATCATATATAAAAGCTCTATTTGATATTGAGCACTTTTTATAAACCCGGTTGAAATTCTTTGGATTACTACTCTGTGGATGTCTTACCTGGATTATATATATATATATATATATATATATATATATAATCCAGGTAAAACATTTTCACTATGTAAAATTCTGTGTGTGGATGAAAAAAACACTTTAAGAAATCAGGAGGGCATATGGACCAAAACAAGACGATAGTTTGAAGGAAAACAATGTAAATATGGTAAAAAATACAATTTCATTGATCCATTTTTTAAATAAAGTTTGCTGTAAGATTTTTCATGCAATTTCTGTCTGGGATTTCATTGAATGATTACATCATTTCCTGCACCTGTAAAAGCTGGCGGGAAAATTCAAATACCGATATGTCGTAGTTGACTTCTAAAAGAGATCTACATCAAACACACACACACATATTTATTGAGGAGAGTTTGAATTATCAACTGGACACCATCCGCGAGTGTCTTCGGTCTCTCTGTACAAGAGTTTGTCAGGACAACCTGACATGAGTATACTTCACCCTACAAGTTAACCCTGACCAAATATTTAAAATAACATAGTATTCGAAGCCAAAATAAGATCCATTCGACATGGCTATACACTGACTCATACGAGAAATGGTGCGCCTTCTCCTAGTGCTGTTACCTCAAGTAACAGCACTCAGCTGGATACTCCACCAGACTAGATGAATTCTTGTCCTGGAATCCGGTAAGACCAAGAGACCGCAAGAAAGATATACTATAACATACTTAACTAGTCAATTGAGGAGAAGAAAAGTAATGTTCCTAATTTCTTTACTAACTCAACGTTTAACTGGTAAAGGAAAACTTTAGTGGAATATTCAAATATGTATGATCAAGTGTTAGCCCCAGAAAGGGGTCTCTTGATTTCTGATAACTTCAACTGAAGTAAAATGAAACAGAAAGTGAGACAATATATATTTGTGTGTTTTTTGTGCTTATATCAACAAGTCAAAGTTTTGATCAAAACCAATCAATCATTGAACAATACAATATTTACTATTTGGGATGATGTTGGGGGTTAGCGTTAGATTTAGTGGATGATATAGGGCGATGTTAGGATTTTAGCATCTGATTGCTGGACCTAAGATAATTCTGATGAAAAGTTATTTTGAAGTTCCAATATCCCCCCCTCCCGGTGGCTTTAATTAGTGTCTGTGAGGATCTTTGCTCCATTCTGTAGGGTTAGCAGCCGATCAAGTGGGCAGCAAATCTTTACCAGTCTCTACACAATGGTCAAGCACTTTAGTATTCATAGGTAGATAAATACCACATGAAAACACGGACATAACTGTACACATACGTCCACACACATGGGCATATGCACAAATACTTACACATATGAGCAAAATGTTAAATACATATATATATATATCTGTATGTATCTAACATTACATACCTATATTTACACGGACATATAAAAAATACATTGAAAATAAGTATACATATATGAGCAAACGCAGACATATTCACATACATATACATGTGTATATGTACATGCACACACACTCTCACATAACATAAAAAAAAATCAACCTTCCGAGATCAGAAAGACTCCTAAAACAAAGGATCTGACATTTTACCAGACAGTGCTTTATAACAAGCAATAATCAAATATTAAACAATTAAGACTATGATAATCTTAGTGTTTTTAATTATGAGTCTATTATATCGATTATAGAGCTTTAAAGTTATTTTTTGATTATCCTATAAAGTTCCTTTAAGATATTTGTTTGGATGTTAAGTGAAAAAGGAGGTGTGAACCATGTAAAGTTTCTATTTTTTAAACTTATTTTACATTAAATGTTTACTAGATTCAAGATTACTTTTCTCTATATCAATTAAAGCATTATTATTATTATTAGGAACAATATGAGTGTCCTTATTATTGGCTATGGTTATTAGTATCTTGATATTTCATCTTCGTTATGAGTTAAGAGATATTCGCACCTTTCAAAAATGTAATCCTATCTCTATATTCTGAGTTAGCGTGTAATTATAAAATTCAGAATTATGACCAAAGATATTTTTATTTGCTGACAATCTAGAGATTCTATCAGAGATGTTAATAACAATAGATTTAATTATAGAATAGGGTGATTGAAGCTTTTTATTATGTAGATAATATAGGGATAAGTTAGATTATAGTAAGATGAGTAAGTATTGGCATCTCAGTAAAAACAGTGAAACAAAAAAAATTGCGTTAATCCATCTCAACATGAATAAAAAATATCTTTTTGAAAAAAAAAATGAATAAAATTATTTTTAAGTAAATAAAAAAAATAAAAAATGGTTTATTTTTGTTTATCACATCTCTATAACTTCTAGTAAGTTCAAATTTTTTTTAAATTCTCATCTGAAGGCTCCCAATACTATCTACTCTTTATAACGCAATCATGAAATCAGTCAATATTATTTAAAAGAAACCAATTTATACAAGTTACATGTCTGACATGTTCCAATAATTAATTATTCTCTCAGTAAAAAAAAAAAAAAATCCTGATGTTTATTGGGCTGAGCGATCAAATTACTTGTTCTCTTTAAAATATTTAAAAAAAAGTTTCCTGCACCTTTAAAAGCTGGCGGGAAAATTTAAATACTGATATGTTGTAGTTGACTTCTAAAAGAGATCTACATCAAACACACACACATATTTATTGTGGAGAGTTTGAAATACCTAGTAGACAACAATTAAAATTTAGGATAGAAAAAAAAAATAAATGCTACACAAAATGAGCATTTTAAATTCATTAATAAATTGATTTCAGATTTATATAACGGTTGACCAATGGTCAATTCCAGAGTTCACATTGATATTTTATGTGATGCATCTGTTCAGAGGCCACTTCCCCCCCCTCCCTCTCTTAAATCTGACATTTTTACAGATTGTGAAGAACATTTCTATTTTAAGCATCAGATTTGCAAGAACAAATTTGTCAATGGAAGAGTTGGGTGTCATCAATGTGCAGTAAGTTACTCGAAGTAGAAGATTAAATTGGTTTGATCATGTGCAAATCAGAAGATCCAAGCAAATTAGTTTTAATGAACATAGGTGGCAGGATTGCAGAATCGGGAAGTACAAGGTTCAACTCCGATTCCTAGGATTTAAAAATATTCGACTCCTTATTTTAATGTCTTCCAATATTCAGACTGTCTGTTGATTCTTCAGAGATTTAGAAACCTGACTCCGACTCCTTCCCAAACTTCTGACCCCGCAACTCAGATAGAAGGTTCACAAAAAGCGAGTAGACATCGAAGGAATTGGGAAACAGTTGGTGACTGAAAACATGGGACGGTTGGGATTGACGAATCAAGACGCGAGTGATAGTATATTGTGGAGACAACGAACGAAAAAAAAGTCTAACCCCATCAAGGGAAAAAGAACTTTAAAACGAGAAGAGAGATTTTTTTTTTTAAATCCCGTGCAGTGACGTGCGCAAACAATACAAAACTTGGACAACACGGCTGCAGTTGTGAGAGCTGAGTAGAAGCAATTCTATTTTGCAAAGCCTGACCTGCTTAGGAGTCTCCCGAAGGTTGCTTAGTATTTTCGCTCCTCGGACATGTACACTTCACCTTGAGGGTCCTACACTTCCCACATGCACCTTTCACACCGACCTGGCACCAAGCAATTAAAAGATGAAGGAGGTGAAAGAAAAGGCAAATACAATGATTGGTTGGATGGTTATTAACTTTATTTCAAGGGATGCAAATGTTATTGTAACAATATACACAACTATATCTCGCTTCAGTTTTTTTTCTGAAAATACATATTCCGGCTAAGAAGACTGTTAGAGTGGAGACATTTTCCCCCCTTACTCACTGAAACAGATTAAAGGGAAGTTATAGTGTGCAATTATACCGTTTTTTGTTTTTTTTTCAAATGGAAAATTCAAAATGGCTTCTTATATCGCAGGGTACGTAAATATTCAGTTCTTTTCGTTTCTTTACATTATGACTATGTTTTAGGAATTAAATTCAAACACTTACCACATATATGATTACTTATTCACAATTATTTCATTTTGTTGTCTTTTACTTTGTGACCATTTTATAATCTTTATTTGGATATAAATTCCTTCATGAGAGGTAAATTCACATATTTTTTACCGAGTTGTGGCTAAGTGGTTAACGACGCGGACTGAGGATCTGGGTGTTCCGGGTTCGAATCCAGTTCGTTCCACAGAAACACTTTAATCAAAGCCCACGCCTGACCTTGTGTCTAACCTCCTGAAGAGGAGGTAAATAAGATACTGTATTAATTAATATTAACTTTCTAATAAATTTTTTTTGGTAAATAAAGTAAACATTAATTGCAAAAATAACAAACAAAAAATTAAATTACAAACATTTCCGGTCTACACTCGGTACTTCACGTCCGATATATTTAACTTTTATGAGATTTATAGATAAATAGAAATAACATAAAAGTCACGTAGAGGCAAGAAATGCGTTTTGATTAAAGAATTCCGAATTCACTTTGCTACTCATTCTTATTCATTTATTTATTTTTTTAAATAAATCAAATCAATGGTTGAGTTCTTTCTTGACTGCTAATGTTTTTTCCCCTCTGTCGTTTTTGAAATGAAAAAGTTTGCTGACTTACTTTTTTAATGTTTATTGTTATTAGTAGTTATCTTTTAATAAAGTATGGTTTTAAATAAAAAATAATTAGTTTTGGAACAATGAAATCTTGTCGAAACCCATTTCATAGTAAATAGCCAGCGACCGTACATAAGGACATCACTCAGTTTAAAGGCCAAATCATTTTCGATTTTCAAAACGGGAAAATCTTGGAATTATCTCCCTTTGTGATTTATTAAATATTTTTTGGAGCATGGAAAGAGAAAAGAAAGGAAAGTCCATTTTTAGTCATTTTTGTATGATGTCTAACATTTAATATGGCAATGTTGATATCAATCCACATACGTTTTGACATCACATTTTTTTTCTCTTTTTTACATTATCAGAATAAACAATATTTCACTTTTCAATTTCTTTATTATTTTGCAAGACACTTGTACTAAAAACAAACAAAAATTATCCGTAGGAATTGACTAATGCTTCTCGACATTTTATGAAATGGCAACAAAACGTTCTGATTTCGAAACAATCATAATTAATTGGTCCCCCGATTTTATAAAATCGGGGGACCTATGTTTTGAGGCATTTCCGTCCGTCTGTCTGTCCGGATTTTTCTCCACAACCATCGATTGAATTTCTCTGAAATTTTGCATGAAGTTGTAACTTTGGTCAGGTTAGAAAGTGACATTCTCCGATTTTTGAAAACAAATCTGGTTAGCCCCCCCCCCCAGGGGGTCAAAAGGCCCTGAAATGGCAAAAAATGACATTTTTTGCCCCATAACTTTTCATCCATCCATTCAATTTCTCTGAAACTTGGCCAAAATGTAGAGGCAATTCTTTTAGATATAAAATGAGCATCCTTGATCTCAGAAAAATTCTGGTTCGCGCTCCCAGGGGGGTAAAAAATTCCCCAAATTTATTGCATTTTACACTCGCTACATTGAGTCACATACAGAGGGGGACCACGCATGCACGGCTTGTTATACTTGTTTTATTGCTGCTTCTATGCATGATTTTTTTTTAAAATTTTCTTTTAAAATCAAGGTCGCCTTACTACTGTTACGGCAACCTAACAAAACAGAATCGAGTTATTTCTCTTCAATCAAAATTAGGAGTTATCACCCTTGGATAAAAGAAGTCGTCTGCCATGACAGTTGAAAAGTAATCAGAACGGCTCTCACAATCAAACAAGCATCTCGCGTCCAGCGGTTTTCTACATTTCAATTTAATCTGTGTTTTTGTTAAATAAATTTGTTAAAGATTCTTCGTCCTTCCTTCATTTTTGAGTTGAAATTAAACCGATAACAACGTATAAACATCCAGGCATAACAGTTACCTACGTGTGACAAAACAAAACGGAAGTGATTTTGTCGTTGAATAAGAAGAGAAAGTATGTTTAGTGAAGCGGAATTGAGATCTAGTTGCGACTCATAATGTTATTGTATTTTACAATATTGCAATTATGTTGATACTACCCATTGTTGTCCGAGAGTTATTTAATTTCATTTCTTTTATGCTTTTTACTGAAAGGCAAACTATCGTCACATGTTTTGGCATACACACACGTGCCGAACAAACATGCATAGAAACGCACTCACAAACTTGTTGTTCAAATGGAAATGTTTTTGTCATTGAAGTTCTTCTTGGAACTCTTCTGCCATGACTGATGACCTGCGTCAAGGAGATTCATACGCCCAGTAGTGTCGTGTAAACACACCATTCTCTCACATGGTTTAGCCCGCTAGCTGAAGCGGTTTCTCAGGACATAACGCTTGGAGTCAACATGAGAGATTTAGGAGATGAGTGAGGACCAGTGATGTTGTCCACCCTACCACTACAAATGCTATTTGGTATTGTAAAAGTTACGCTAATTAATAAGTAATGGAAATTAGTATTTAATATTGTAGCATTGGTGTCTTTGTATAAATAACCATGGGGGCATCTCGGGGCTCTCGATAGAGGTAGTACCTTTTAAGTTTTCTAAGCTGCATCCTATCTGGTAGGGTGGACAGCATCACTGGTCTCACTCATCTCCTAAATCTCTCATGTTGACTCCAAGTGCTATGTTCTGAGGAACCGCTTCAGCTAGCGGGCTAAACCATGTGAGGGGATGGTGTGTTTACACGATAAAACTGGGCGTATGAATCTCCTTGACGCAGGTGACTGGTCATGGCAGAAGAGTTCCAAGAAAAATCTGACACAGTCTGCCTGCTTCAACGAGTGTTTGGAGCTAGGGAAAAGACCAACAAGCAGACTGAAAACCCTGCACCAAACAAAGAAAAACAAAAGCACAAATTTGCGATTAGCAAGGTGGAATGTCAGGAAAATGTCCTTTCTGATGACCTACAACAGGTCAATGACTCCAGAAAAACAGCTATTATTGACCGGGAGATAAGAAGGCATAAAATTGACATAGCTGTACTACAACAAACAAGACTGGCATCAATCGACAGCACTAAACGTTTTTCTGGCATGGCAAGGAACCTGGAGCACCAAGACTGCATGGCGTTGGATTCGCAGTGAAGAATTCTCTACTCACCAGATCTTGTCTCTCTGCCTGTCAGCCGCCTCAGGCCCAGCGTTTACACTCCCACGCTCTGCTCCCCAGCCATGGCTAAGAACCACTTGACACGATCATCCCTGTCAGCGCTTACTTGGCCTCTTGGCTAAGATCACAGTGTAGTATCTGTTCCGATGGATACTACATCCTATAGACCGGTACCGTCTTGGTCTTCGGGCCTTGATTTCGTCGGTCTGTGGGTTTATCCTGTGCAGTTCTAGGAGGTCCACCCTCCCAGGCTTTGCCTCCCCTCTTTGGGGTGGAGTAAGTTTATCGCTTACTGCCTGAGGCGCCTCTACCGGGAAATGCCAACGGGCTGCCCAGGCATTTTTTGTAGGCCAGAGTGCTCACCTTCTTGGGCGCTGGCTTTTCAAATCCCACTTTCCTGACCTTGTGTCACATATAACTGCTGTGGGAGGAAGATAAATAATATCATCCCTGTCACGGAAAAATTATATCTGCTCGGTGACTTCAATGCACAAGTGGGTTCTTACACTTGGTCCAACTGCATTGGTCATTTTGCCGTCGGCAAGCTGAATGAGAACAGACAGAGGATCCTTGAGTTATGCTCCTACCACAACCAACACATTCTTCGCCACCAAGCCGCATCATCGAGTATCCTGGCGACACCCAAGATCCCATCACTAGCACTAGCTGGACCATGTCATCACACGGAGACCTTCACCATACATCGCTGGTTGGCAGTAAAGTCTATCTCCAGTCCAAGTTGACCCATCAAACCAAGCAAAAAAGTCCCCTTCACATTAACCCCAGTAGGAATGCAATATCAGACCTACATGAGTGCTTCGACAACACCATCGAGGATGCTATCAAAGATGGCCCTGCTGGCAATGCTGAAAACAGGTGGGTTCACATCTGTGATGCCATCTACAACTCTGCAGTGACCACCTTTCGCAAGAGAGAGGCAAAACCCAGACTGGTTCGAAGCCGGCATTGCGAAATTAGGGCCAGTTATCAATGTCAAAAGAGAAGCTCTCGTTAACTACAAGAGGAACCCTTCTGAAAATACAGTGGCTGCACTCAGGAAGGCCAGGAATGACGCTCAACGGATCGCTCGGTGCTGTGCCAATGACTACTGACTAAACCGCTGTGAGAGTGTCCAGCTTTCTGCTGACTGTGGCGACATTCGTGGCATGTATGATGGCTTAAAAAAGGCCTTTAGCTCAAGTATAAACAAAATCGTACACTCGAGATCAACTGCCGGGGACATAATATTAGACTGCAGCAGGCAGATGGAGAGGTGGGCTGAGCACTACCAGGAACTTTACTCGGTAGAAAACGTTGTCACGGATGCATCTGTTGAGAGCACCATCAGTCTAGCTGTTAAAGAACTGCTAGACGTTCGCATCTCTGTAGCAGAACTAAATAAGGCCATCGATCTGTGACAAAGCTACAGGAAAAGATGGCATCCCACCTGAAATCATCAAGGTAAGAAAGAAGACAGCTCTGTTCCAACAGCTGCTGGGAAGAAGAAACGGTGGCCCAGGAGATGCGTGACGCAAGCATCATCACTCTGTACAAGAATAAAGGTAACCGCAGCGACTGCAACAACTACCGTGGAATATCCTTCCTCAGTGTTGTTGGGAAGGTTTTTACCCATGTTGTCCTTAACAGACTGCAGTTGCTTACAGAGCGTGTATACCCCGAAGCACAGCGTGGGTTTAGAGCAGGAAGAGCAACCGTCGACATGATCTCCCTATGACAGCTCCAAGAAAAATGCCACAAACAGAGACAACCGTTGTACATCGCCTTCATCGACCAAACTAAGGCCTTTGATCTTGTCAACAGAAAGGGAATTTTCACTCTGCCGCAGAAGATTGGATGTCCTCCCATGCTGCTGAAAACTATCACATCTTTTCATGAGGACATGCAGAGCACCGTACTTTTTTGGAGTGAAACAAAGGTGCGTACTCGCCCAGACACTTTTTGGCATTTTCTTCTCTCTGCTGTTGTCCTACGCCTTCAACAAGTCGGAGGATTGAGTGTACCTCCATACCAGGAGCAGTGGCAACCTCTTCAACCTTCGAGCCAATACCAAAGTGTGGAAGGTACTTATACGCGAGATATTCTTCGCTGATTATGCAGCACTGACGGCGCACTCTGAAGAAGAATTGCAGCGACTCATCAGCTGCTTCGCACACGCATGCAGAGAGTTTTGCATGACCATCAGCCTAAAACATCATCGGCCAAGATCTAAGCAGTTCCCCAAACATAACCATTGGTGACTACACTCTCGATGTTGTCGAGAACTTCACATACCTCGGCTCCACTATCCCCAGCAATCCCTCCCTAGATGCAGAACTCAACAAACGCATCGGCAAGGTGACAACAGCCATGGCTCACTTGATGAAGAGAGTCTGGAATAACAAGATGCTGACCACCAATACCAAGATGAAGATGTACGGAGCTTGCATGCTCAGCACGCGGCTCTACGGCTAAGGGAACAAACTCAACACCTTCCAGCTAGCAACATCACGAGAATCCTAGGAATCACCTGGTAGGACCACGTCTCAAACAAGAGCGTCTTTGATCAGGCGAACATCCAAAGCATGTTCGTTCTGCTTACTTGTATATATATATATATATATATAACACCATGTGTATATAAAATCACTCAGTAACACAAATTCCATGCACTTTAGTCTGACGATTACCTACAGGGATGAAACCCGGACACCTACATGTTACTTAGTTGCCATAAATATATTTTCATAACTTTATATATATATATATATATGATTGCCTTCTCGTTATATGAGTTTTGCGACCACTTTTATTCTGTGATAACTCTGGCATAGACTACATGTAAAGTCAGTCTGCCTAAATCTTTCCACCAGCAAAGTGGTCTTCCATGGGCAGGACAAATGTCACTATATAGCGGCGTATATAAATCTTGAGAAAAACCCCCATTTGTAAAAATAATTATCTTGCCTTGAACCAGATATTCATTGACGCAATTATCTATCTCTCTCAAGCAATCACACAGGGAAGCAGCTATCTCTCTCTACCTCACCCTATCACACACTATCTCTATATTTTTTTCAATCACAATCGAAACGTAACTCTTTATTTACCCCCCTCCCTCTTCTTTCTATCTCAATATGTATGACTATCTCAACTTATATATATATATATATATATATATGTGATTATTTTTATTTACACAGACATATACAAAATCTGCGACACCGGCATGTCGATGTAATCGATCAACAGCTATTACGAACTGAGATCTCATCAGGCAGAATTAAAATCCGATCCTGTTCTTCCTAAATATGATCTACGGTTAGGATCGGATTTTAACTCTGCTTGATGAGATCTCAGTTTATAACAGCTGTTGATCGATAACATCGACATGCCAGTGTCGCAGATTTTGTATATGTCTGTGTAAATAAAAAAGATTTTGTACATGTCTGTATGAATAAAAATAATCATATATAAAAGCTCTATTTGATATTGAGCACCTTTTATAAGCCCGGTCGAAATTCTTTGGATTCCTATACTGTTGATGGTTACCTTGCCTGGATTATATATATTAAAAATTATTTTAAATAATTTAATATATATATATATATATATATATATATATATATACATTATATATATATAAATATTAGACTAAAAGTATGTGGTGAACACCACAATTAGGTACTTTCTTTCTTTCTTTCTTTGTTTAACCCTCTTTTGCCTCTGAAGTGGAGAAACTCGCGAAATCTCGCAGAATCACGTTGGCCAAAGGATTTCGGCCAATAAGATACGGACTGACCGGCTTGACCACGCGTGATTTGAAATCTATAAGAAGGTACGCTTCCCTTCCTCATCCTCTCTTTTTCCCTCAGCGTTCTGAGACGAACGAACGCACACAAAGAACTCTCGTTGACCCCCCACCCCCACCAGCTCGAACGAGCTGTGTGGGGAGGGAGGAAGAAGAAAGGTAACCCTTTTCAATTCAAGAATTTATCTTTCAATTTAACGAACTTTTTCTCCAAACATACACGTTAAGATTGTCACACAAAAAGACATTCCTCACGCTCGTTCGACACACACAAAAAGACTTTCAGCCCGCTTGCATACATATACATATATTTACACTTACAATTATGTTTAAGTAAATAAATTGTTGTTTCTGTTAATATAAATGTTTTACGTTTTATTAACTTTTATAAAATGCCATATTCTTATATGTTGTTTAGCTTCCTCATTCCTTCGCTTCCATTTTAATATAAGTTTTAAATAATAATGTTTTCTTCCTTTCTTCTTTGTTTGTCTTAAATTTATTTAATCTACACGTGGTCCGATGGTGGAATCTGAACAGTGAGATTACATGCCGTGACAAAGGCATCTATCACACTACCTATCGTTGGGGGATTCATTATCGCAAAACCATTTGTCCGGCATCCTTCGAGACTGTCGTTAATATCCATAATCCTTTGTTCTTCTTCTTTTGAATCTCCCGCCATTAACACACCTCCACGCAGGCCATAAGTATACCTTTAGAGAATTGAACCTATAGTTAAACTCCTTTATCATATATATATATATATATATAAGATAAAGAAGGAATTTAACTATAGGTTCAATATACACACATATATATATACACACACACACATATATATATATATACACACATATATATATATACACACATACTCCTCTTACTCTCTCATACACACACACACACAAAGCAAACAATCTGTTATGGATTTGCAAGTATGAATTGTGGTAGTGTGAATTTGATGGCATATATAAACAATAGCGGTATGTATTAGTATTATTAGTAGTCATAGTGGTATGTATGAGTGGTATTATTGTTAGTATTATTAGTAGTAATAGTGGTATTTATTGTTAGCATTATTATTAGTCATAGTGTTATTTATTATTATAGTGCCATTTATTATTAGTAGTAGTCATAGTGTTATTAATAATAATAGTGGTATTTATTGTGAGTAGTAATAGTAGTATTCACTCATAAGATTTTTTCACACAAATCATTATCAGTGATTGCTCACTAACATTAGAAATCTGATTGTGCTTGAGTGTATGTGATCATCCGCGTGATGTAAGCCTGTTTAAAATGTATCATGATGGACTGATGAATTAAGAGCATTAAATGAGAAGACACACGTGTGTGTGTGGGGGGGGGGGTTAAGGGGTCGGGGGTAAGGGTGGGGTAGGGGTGATTGTTAATCTCTAACCAAAGGTGAAACAAGTAAAACATCAAACAATCAATAAACATTATAAAAAAAAAGAAAGAAAGAAATGGCTCTTTTTTTTTGTGAAGGTCATTCATCGATGCTTTTATAGCACGTATTGACATCCATACAAAGTCATGTGATCTCCTGCTATCTACTTATAGAAAGTACAGACAGACTAAATGGCAAACACTCTAGATATTGTGTCGGAACTTTACTCTTGTATTTGTGAAATAAGGAAAAAAATTCAACCAGATTTAATGAAACATGTTTCTATCTGAACTTTAAGATGTAGTGATACTGGCAAATTAGTCGGCCTGATTGGCGTAAGTGAAGGAGAGAGACGATATAAAACTCTCTCTAAGAATAGCCAAGACATAGACTAGCCACTAACCAGTGCTAACCTTTCACTTCATAACATAAAACATTTTATTTTGAAATGAAATAAGTGGATTTACATGACGTCCCTCTAGAGAGTATTTATTTTCTCTTATTTTAATCAATAATCCTATTTCAACTTTTACTGAACAAAAACACAAAACAAAAAAAAATTATCTATATACTAATAAAACTGAGGATCTTGCTTGTTTGTCCCTGTGCAGAGTGGGTGACGTCATTTATTGAGAGAGAGAGCGAGAGAGAAAGAGAGAGAGAGAGAGCGAGAGAGAAAGAGAGAGAGAGAGAGAAAGAGAGAGAGAGAGAGAAAGAAAGAGAGAGAGTGAAAAAGAATGATTGGATTGGATGGTTTTGTGGCATATCAACCTATGTGGTCATTTAATGCCGGAGTTTTTCTGTTTTTTTTACAAGCTTATTTTGGTTTGGTTTGGTTGTTTTGTTTTACGGCATATCAACCCTTTTCGGGTTATTTAATGCCGAATGCAGTCATTTTGGTGAAAGTTTTTATGCTTCAAGTTGTTTATATCTTAAAATATTTATTCATGGTGTTTAGTTTGGTTGTTTTGTTTTACGGCATATCAACCCTTTTCAGGTTATTTAATGCCGAATGCAGTCATTTTGGTGAAAGTTTTTATGCTTCAAGTTGTTTATATCTTCAAGTATTTATTGATGGTGTTTGGTTTGGTTGTTTTGTTTTACGGCATGTCAACCCTTTTCGGGTTATTAAATGCCGAATGCAGTCATTTTGGTGAAAGTTTTTATGCTTCAAGTTGTTTATATGTTCAAATATTTATTGATGGTGTTTGGTTTGGTTTGGTTGTTAAAGTATATTTGTTTACTTCTCTTTTTTGTTTCTTTCCCCTTTTAATATCTGTTTCTATTTAACCCATAGTTGGGACCCTAACAGGTACTACCACTCCGGGTCAGGGTGGACCTGGGAGCAATGGTAATTAAGAGGAGGCTCCACATTCCCCAAAGTCCGTAAGCCGGATCTCACCATCGGATGTAGTTTAAGGTCATATCCAGGACCGGGAGTAGGATAGGAAAAATAAACTAAAAAAGGGGAGGGAGAAAGGGAGACGGGCTGTTGTTTTTGTTTTTGGTTTTGTAGAACATAATTAAGTTTTACAAAAAAAAAAAAAACAAAAAAAAAAACGTCAATGTAGGTGAATTTCGTCTCAGGGAGCTACAGGGCAGCCTGATCTGGTATCACCAGGAGTGAAAAAGAGAAAGAGAAAGAGCGAGAGAGAGTGAAAAAGAGAAAGAGCGAGAGAGAGTGAAAAAGAGAAAGAGCGAGAGAGAGTGAAAAAGAGAGAGAGTGAAAAAGAGAGAGAGAAAGAAAGAGAGAGAGTGAAAAAGAGAGAGAGTGAAAAAGAGAGAGAGAAAGAAAGAGAGAGAAAGAAAGAGAGAGAAAGAAAGAGAGAGAAAGAAAGAGAGAGAGAGAGAGAGAGAAAGAGAGAGAGAAAGTCCTTTATGATGTTTTATCTAAATGACCAGTGACTCAAAAGCTTTTACTAGATGAACCATCTAAACTTTTGGGGCATCTACAAGATACAGCTCATTCGAATGCAACCAGAAAATACTGTTGCATACCGGGTAACTAACAGAACAGTTGTGGTTATCAGGAGAGAACACGCTTTGTTTCGGAGCTTATCTCTCTACAGATTTCTTGTGCATCGTGCCTCTCCCCCCCGCCGCACCTGCTATTAGATCTACTGGGTTAGCGGATGTAACGTTTAACTCTCCATCCATAATTTCTGTTGGTGGACGCACGCCTGCCGATGCTATAGCATCAATCACTCCACTGTGGTTTGTGTCCTGGGAGGATTTAGGGTTAGAGTTAGGATTTACGATGTGCTTTAGGATGCGAGGATCCACACTGCCTTGGCTGCTTCGTGCATATGGTCCCTCAGTCTCAATTATTTTCACAGGCTAGGGTTGTAAGCCTTGGAAGCTGGGTCGGTCTTTCCTGCACCAATAGTCCTTCCTATAATCAACCGATCTTTCCAAGCAGCCATCTTGTCTGATTCTAGATGTCAATGGCTTTAACTAAATTTACAAGAGATACAGCTCATTAGAATGTAACCAGCAGATACTCCCGCATACCAGATAACTAACAGCATCATTCGGGTCATCAGGAGAGAATATTACTAACACTCTGCGGATCTTATTTGTATCTTTTCAACTGGTTCATGTTTCAAAAACTGATGGATAGCATCATAAAGTCACCATTCGTGCTTTATAATGTCATCCATTTTCAAGTCTATATATTTGATTCTTGATAATAATCACCCAGAAGAGCGGAAAGAGAAAGGAGAAAATGGGGGAGAGATATTTACTTATATAATAAATACTGACCCGATGAGTCACAAGTGGTCTAGTATTGTATAAAAATGACTAGAAATTATTTTTATGTCAAACAGGCTTTATTTAGTCCATACGACGTTTCGGTAAATTATGGACTTCATCAGAGACGCAAAATCCGAGAGAAAATAAAAAATAAGATTGTTTTTATATCAGAAATAGCATTAGAAAATAATAAGGAATGAGAAGAGAGCAAAGAGAGAATTGATTTCTGGCGACCTTTTATCAGTGTCACAAACGACTTTTTTTGTTAAATGTATACACATATGTGTACAAATAAATAGAATTCTCTTTTCATTTGGTTGAGCGCCAACATATCTTTATAAATTCATTATGTTATGCCATCATTTCTGAATTCATGGAATTTATTTGAAAAATGTTACGGACTATTATCATTTTTTTTTATTCGAGTTGTTAAAAAAAAGTATAACTATTAGAAATAAAATTTAATTGTGTGGTAACATTGACTTGTTGCTACTCTTTGTGGGCCTTTTGGCTAAGATCAAAGTGTAGTATCTGTTCCGATGGATACTGCACCCCATAGACTGGTATTGTCTTGGCCTTCGGGGCTTGATTTACGCCGGTCTATGGGTCTGTCCTGTGCAGTTCTAGGAGGTCCACCCTCCCAGGTTTCGCCTCCCCTCTTTGGGGAGGAGTAAGTTTATTGCTTACTGCCTGAGGCGCCCCTACCGGGGAATGCCGACGGGGCTGCCCAGGCAATTTTTAACCCGCACTTTCCCGACCCGACCTTGGGTCACATCTTACTTGTGGGAGTAAGATAAAAACTGGCCTTGTGCCTAACTCCTGGAGAGGAGTAAATCAATACTCTTATAGATGACGCACCATGTTTCCGTGACTTTGTGTCGTCAACATTCGGTCAGGTCTCGGAAGCCGCCGAGAGTTGACAAAACTATTAACCAATCTGTCAGCTCGTTGAATCTCCCGAAGGACTAATTGAGTTCTGCCAGCAAACGTCACTTTTTTGCGAAACCAAAAAAAAACATGCGATAAATGTCAATGTATGTGTCAGAAACAAAAAATAATTTGCTTATTCAGTGTTTATGTTGACAAGGACAAAAAATTTGACAAAAACAAAAAAAATTTTTGAAAATTCTTTTTAAAAAACAACAAAAAAATATTTTTAAAAAAACAAACAAAAAAAAACATTTGCTTAACAAATCAAACCAAATCATCTTTCGAAACTTTTCGGTGCACAAACAAAAACAAAAAAAACATTTGATTAACAATGATTCCTTTGACAAAAAAACAAACAAAAATAAACATCTAATTAATAACAGTTGTTTAGCTTTGGTTTGTTCTTTATTTTTATATGTGTATTTTAGTTTGATTTTCTTTGTCGTAATTTATCGGCTGCCAGTCTTCAATTTATTGTATACCAGTTCTCGCCTCGTCAACTCTCGGGTGCTTCCGTAACCTGCCTGAACGTTGATGATGCGAAGTCATGGAAACATGGTGCATTATCTATAAGAGTGCCGACTTGTTATTAATTTAAGGCTTTCTAGCCACAACCTAAGAATACTGAGAGTTTAAAAGGAGATGATACGACCATTGTTTGTTGTGTACCTGGTGAATAAAAATAACCGTGTTAACCATAGTCTCTCCTCCTCAAGTGTAGACTGCTATTTAGGGTGAGCTGAAACTCAATGAAGTGACAAATGCTGTTGGCAAACTTTATAACAGGTTTATTAGAGTAGAGATACATTCAGTAAAGTTCTTGAAAAATGTCTATGTTGCCAAATGGTGAATCAGGGTAGGTAATACTGGCTTAGAAAACACTGCGGACTGCTAGGAAGAAACGTCCATCTTCTTGGACTTTCCAGTGTTTGATTTTCTATACTTTGTGAAGAGCAATTAGTTATCACATGTTTTATTGGCCTGCTAATACACACTCGTCTGGTTGCTAAATGTAATCCCCCCTCTCTTTCACTGAAACAAATGAAAATTTTAAGGCAGTTAAATAAAAGGTCACCAAAAATCAATTTCTCCCTTTCCTTGTCCGCCTTCTCAATAATCTTCCCTATTCATTTGTAATGTTGACAAATCATTTTTTTCTCTTGGATTTTTTTTTTATCTATTAAAGTGTTTGTGCATAGACACTATTATTTACTAGTGCTATCAGATCAGGCTGTCTGAAGATACCGGCTTCCTGACTTAAAATGCACCAAACATTGATGTTATTGTTTTTTTTTTCCTTTCCCGTTGCAAAACTCGGTCATACTTTTTTTTAAAGTGAATTTTCCTATCTTTTAATACAATTTATTTTGATCAATCTGCCGGTAAAATACATGAAGACTGAAAAGAAACAGCAAAAGTCAGCTTAATTTAATAAAGTCTTGGAGAATATCTCCACGACCAAAAGTCATATTCATATCAACAGGCTATATTATTGGATTGCAAAATTGAACCTCAGACTAATATTTTAGGAAAGAGAAAAATCCTCACCTTTTTTATTCTACACTAGTGTTGCGCGGGAAAATCGAAAAACCCAAGAAACTCCTGCTCCCATCTCTGAACCCCATAAATATTTTTATCTTATTCAATTTTAGTGTTCTTAAAGTTAAATTAATAAATAATCATGGACACTTAAACGTTTGTATTATTTCATAACTATGAAAGAGCAGCCTCACAACAACATACAGGGTGGGCAAAAATAAGGGTCCTATTTTTAAAAATTCATAACTTTTTTATTTATTGATTTTTTTTTTTTTTTTTTTTAGAATAAGTAAAGGACCCCTTCCGAAGCAAGCATGAGCCGTATTAGCCCTAAGGAACGTACCCTCATTTAGAAAACATTATTTTTGCTTAAAAAACTCAAAACAGTGTAAAAAACAATACTTTAGTTTTTGTAAGTTTTAAGAAGTGTTTTTCGGCTAAAATTTGTTTTGTTTATTTCAAAAAATCTCGGAAGGGTCAGTCTACACACACATAAAGTTTGGTGAGTTTAACTTTTATTTTGTGGAAGTTATTCAAATTCAAGTTATTCAAATTTAAAGATAGGACCCTTATTTTGGCCCACCCTACGTAGTGAAGGTAAGGTAAGATATTGCTTAATGGCACATCAACCCTTTTCGGGTCATTTCATGCCATGAATGTAGAAGGAAATATCCTTCATTTGAGTCTTAAGTCAGTGGGTCATTTATAGTCATTAGTTAAGAGCTTTGGTATTTTGAATTGTTGTCATTTTGGTGAAGGTTTTTATGCTTCAAGTTTTTTATATCTTCAAATGTTTAATCATGGTTTTTGGTTTGGTTGTTTTCTTTTACGGCATATCAACCCTCTTCAGGTTTTTTAAATAACAAATATAGTCATTTTGGTAAAAGTTTTTATGCTTCAAGTTCTTTATATCTTCAAATATTTATTCATGGTGTTTGTTTTTGGCTTTGCAACGGGAAAGGAAAAAAAACAATATCATCAATGTTTGGTGCATTTTAAGTCAGGAAGCCGGTATCTTCAGACAGCCTGATCTGATAGCACTAGTAAATAATAGTGTCTATGCACAAACACTTTAATAGATGAAAAAAAAATCCAAGAGAAAAAAATGATTTGTCAGCATTACAAATGAATAGGGAAGATTATTGAGAAGGCGGACAAGGAAAGGGAGAAGTTGATTTTTGGTGACCTTTTATTTAACTGCCTTAAAATTTTCATTTGTTTCAGTGAAAGAGAGGGGGGATTACATTTAGCAACCAGACGAGTGTGTATTAGCAGGCCAATAAAATATGTGATAACTAATTGCTCTTCACAAAGTATAGAAAATCAAACAGTGGAAAGCCCAAAAAGATGGACGTTTCTTCCTAGCAGTCCGCAGCGTTTTCTAAACCAGTATTACCTACCCCGATTCACCATTTGGCAACATAGACATTTTTCAAGAACTTTACTGAATGTATCTCTACTCTAATAAACCTGTTATTAAGTTTGCCAACAGCATTTGTCACTTCATTGAGTTTCAGCTCACCCTAAATAGCAGTCTACACTTGAGAAGGAGAGACTATGGTTAACACGGTTATTGTTATTCACCGGGTACACAACAAACAATGGTCCTATCATCAGACGATCGCCATGATTAATCTGGAGACTACCCACATCAACCAAGAGTTGTCAGATTTATCCACTCTACAAATAGGTTGGACGATGCACATGCAGTGAGTGAAAGGTTATAAATATATATATATATATATATATATATATATCTTTTTCTTTTTTTCTTTTAACTTCTTAACCCCTTTCCCTTTTGACATAGAATATTCTCACTTGACCCAGACAGGGAACATCTAATCTGGGTGGGGTGGATGGCGGGGCTGTATGTTGCTTTCTTTGAGTCCATCAAATGGGCTTAAATAGGATGTAACACAGACATAATTTCAGTTATATTAAAATCATTCAGAGATGTAGACAATTTAATATCGCCTTCTGTTCGTTAAGGATTTGTCATGTCTGGTTGAATCGTTGGGGAGAGAAGATTGCTTATTTCTTTGTTCTGCTAGCAAGATGCGTCCGGGATTCAGTCTTGTTTTGCTCAATTCGGATTTAACGGGTTTCTAATTAAACAACGAACTTTGATTTGACTTGGGTTGCACATATCGGGATTTTGGAACTTTGATTGGACTTTCTATATTATTTGATTTATTTATCATTAACACTGAATATTGACACATTTCGGGACTGGATAACTTTGTCAGCCCCTTCAATTACACGTATTTGAACTGCTGTTTATAACTTGGAGTAATGTCTTTCCTGATTATGCTTCTCAATATGTATGACCTGGATAGACTGTATGGATTCAACAAAAAGTATGTTTTTGGGTTGATATGTTTGATGTTATGTATTTTTATGTATTTGTGTATATAATTTTATATATTTTCAAAGCGTAATTTTATTACCTGTAGTAGTATAACTGCGGTAATGGTCCTTTGAAGAGAAGAATTATCTGTGAAAACTCATGAGCTAAGGACTTAAGGATACTTTGCTTGAACTTTGAATTCTAATAAAATTTAATTGACACCTTATTTTATTACTTCATTTTATATTATATTATAATATATATATATATATATATATATATATACTTATTTATTTTGGTTCTCTTCAGTTTCTGTTGTCATGCCAACAGAAGCTGAAGAGAGTCTGATGGCTAAGTCTTTTCGTGCTTGAAACCGACGGTACGAATGCTGTACTAATTTTTCTGTACCAAAACAAATAAATATTACGCTCTTAATTTTTAACTTTAATTCTCAATTAATCGAGCACTCTGCTGGGATTTTTCCTGCTATATTACAAAAGTTATATATATAAATATATATATATAACAAACGTCAAAACGAACACATCAAACAAACTAGCAAGACACACATATACAGATGCAGGCAAGTACACACACAGGCAACAGTGGGCCGATGACCCACAAAACCGTAGCTTTAGATGGCGGGGTGTAAATTTTTCAAAATACCGAAACAATTTTTCTCATCTTATTTCATTCCTGACAAACTGCATGAAATGGAGAAACACGTGTTTGTAGCAAATGACACCATAAATAATATCTATATAATAAAAGTGAATGTACGTCTGTCCAGCGTGCTTCGCAATATTAGAAGAGAGAGGGGGGGGGGGCTTAAGTTTGAGGTAGCAATAACATTAGTTTTGTCTTCTTATTGATTAATTTTGTTTTCTTATTGATTAATTTTTTTTTCTTTTTCTCATCAATTAGCTTCGTTTCAATGATTTCAAGTAGTGAACAGGAATTAAATTGCAAAGCCAGTGAGTATAAAATATATCTGAGGTACAAGTGTGTGGGCTCAGCATGCCGAGTTAGTTCTATTCAGGACAATTAAAGCCACTTGCACTACTGCCATTGAGAAAGGTATGATCCCATCTCCCTTTTCCTCAACTCTGTGTGAAATAGTAGAGTAGACTAGACTCTTAGCCTAGTTGCACGACTAAGGCTTAAGAAAAATCTAAAATAACACATTTGAAAGAAATAACATGTTGAAAGAATGGATGAGTTCCTTGGGTTAGAAGATGTAGAACAGTTGAAGCAGCAGGTTCAGTTGACAGAGGAAGGTCAAAGAAAACATGGGAGGAAGTGATAAGAATGGATTTGAGAGAAAGAAGGATAAATAAAGACCTGACCAGAGATAGGTTAGTTTGGAAGTCAATTTCTAAAAGCCGTCCAACATGTGTCAACATGTAAAACGGCCGTTAAACCAAATATAATGATGAACACAAAGACATGGTGTACATTTATGAAAGTAGGTTTCAATCAGGGTTGTGGAGTCGGTATAAGGTCTGACCGACTCCTAGGATTCCAAAATTCCAACTCTGACTCCTTATTTTAAAGTCTTCCAAAATTCAGAACGTTCATTCTTCGGAGATCAAAAAATCCAACTCTGACTCTTAACATTCGTATGAGTCCGACTCCTTCTAAAACCTCTGACCCGACTCCGTAACTGGTTTCAATCACTGACAAAAAGTCTGGCAAGAGGTTCACTACTGTTTTTCATTATGGCTTTTCTGTGCCACTTGATTTGAACTGTTCAAACCCAGATAGTTTTATTGCTGGTCATCTGCGCAACCTCCTTCAGAAAATCTATCTTATTGTGACAATTGATCCTTTTCTGTCTTTCTACTCAGGGAGATCATCATCATTACTTACCAATAGTCTACGTTAATCTTTATAGTTTGGGGGGATGCAAATCTGGGAGAGAGAGAGGAGACTTCTTCATCAGAAATTCAGTTTTTAAAAAGTAATTGCAATTAATAAGCAATAAATATTTGATTATTAAATTAGCAGTAATTCAAAATGTATTTAAATTTCATAAATTTCAGATCAGAGTCAATTCTTTCAGGAACATCAGAAATTGAGCACAGCAAACCAGCCCACCATAAACACTACATCATGCATATAATTATATATATATATATATATATATATGTGTGTGTGGGTTTTTACAAAAAATATATATTTAAGTATATACTCTTAATAATGTTCGAAAATGTTCCAAATTGCAAGCTCAATGAAGTTGTATTATAAGCTTCAGAGTATATATATATTATAGTTGGATTCCAATGACCATAGGAAAAATCAATCCATAACCATAACTTTCATTTTTTTTTTTTCATATATCAGTGAATACCTGTAATTCCTCTCTGTCTCACAAACAAATTTTTTTTTTTTATATTTATATTTTTTAATGTTTATTTTTTTCAAAATTCAATACATTTTCTATATCTTACGTGCGTTTCACAGCAAAATCAAGAGAAATGCATAGTTTTCATCTTAACCTTGTTGATCATCATAAAAATTGTTCATTCAATAGTAATAGGAAAAACCAATCATCCCAAGAACATGAGAAAAGTTTAAATTATATATATATATATATATATATATATATATATATATATCATCTGGACCCCGGCAACAGAAAACTTGCATGCAGCAAGAGAATACATCAAGAGAATACATCAAGAAAAATTATAAAAAGAGAAAGTTTTTGTATCAATACATATATATATATATATATATATATATATATATATATATATATATATATATATATATATATATATATATGTGTGTGTGTGTGTGTGTGTGTGTGTGTGTGTGTGTGTGTGTGTGTGCATTAAATCAGCTGTCTTGTAGTTCCGATTTTGAGAAGTGGATTTACACACACACACACATATATATAATTGTAAAAAAACAAGAAAAAAAATTGGAAAATATTCTTGTCTGCCATTTGTTAATTTACTTTTTGCACCCCCTTCAAAGGAAGGGGGTGCAAAAGAAAAAAAAAAGGGCTTTTTTGATAATGGGTAAATTGAGTAAGCGGCTATGTGTGAAATGCCAGTTGGCAAAGTTCCTTGGCGCCAGACGGCCACGAAAAGTTGATGCCAAAAGCAAAGAATGTAGAGGAAAAGAAGACAAGGAGAAGGAGATATGTTTATAAACTTCATAGAAGCAACGCCTGCACTAGTGCTACCAAACTCGAAATTAATCTCAGATAAGATAATTGATCTTGAACAATGCAGACGGATTAAATGATCATTAAAAGATGTCCATTGATGAATGCATATCAAAAAGTAAATGAATGCGTTTTTAAGTATGTGTAATCGACATCAAACATACATTTGCTTGGTATCATGTCGACAATAAAGTGTTGTTGTTTTTGGGTTTTTTTTTTTTTTTAATTTCATACCAAAAAAAGAGAAATGCTGACTTACCAAGAAACTTCCTGTCCACATTGTTTTCAATTCTCCTCTGATACAAGCTGGAATGATCGTTGACAGCAAGACACACGGCACAAGATACAACAAAGCTGGCTGGCCAACTTTCATTATAGATAAAACCACAAAAGCCAAAATAAGACCGACAAAATAGGCTGGAAAGAAAAAAATAAACAAAGAGAATCTTTATTATTATTTTGACAATCTGATAATATGAAACATTTAAAAAAAATGAAATTCAGCAAGGGGAATAACTCATATTTTTAATTGAAGACAGTAATAAGATCTGTCTGCCCTTACAACTAAAATTGTGTTTCTTTTTCTGTATAAGTTTTAAAAAATGTGCAAACAAATAAAAATTAAATGATTTCACTGCATCCTGGGCAACGACGTGTAGGGACAGCTAGTATAAATTTAAAATCAAAACAGGTACAATAAAAAAAAAAAAAAAAAAAAACTAAAAAAACTATTAGAATTTAAAATTAATACAAAAAATGTGGTTCGGGTGTTTTTTTTTTGTTTTTTTTTGTTTTTTTTGTAAGGATGTCTTTTTCTGAGGTGATGTTCTCCATAAAACTTCGGAAATTAAGCTGGAAATCTTCTGATTCCGATACCCCAAAAAGTTATGATTTTTCCGACCCCTGATTCCGATTAATCGTCCCGACACTAATCTGTATGCAATAAAAAGAGATAATAAAGTGATAGAACCTTACCAATAACAGACAAGACTAAGTAGAGCTTCTTCGTACGAGCATAGATGTCAAAAATGTGATTGTAGACAATTAGCACACCTGAAAAGAGAAAGATTATTACTTCGCAGTGGTTATACAGTTAAGTGTAGATATGATTCGCCAGGTGCAATCTGTTACTAAGTATGATTGATGGGGTACATGGTCTTGGAGTAAGCTGGAGACTCATATGAGGGTAGGCAGCTAATTGGTTAGGGTTAGATGACATAGGGTAGCCGTTTTTGGGGGATCTAAAAATGATCCCCCCCCCCCCTCAAAATTAAAATATCCCCGATTTGCACGAAATTCAAATCACATATATTAGAGACCAATTAAAAAAGACTCCCAAAATTTCAGGACCATCTTCGTATTTTAAAGGGATGTGAGAAGGTATCAAAGGCACACACGACCCCATTTGAACGTTCGTTATGATGTTCGGTTTTATTTCCTGTAAGAATAAGTTTACTCAGCAGCCGATTTGGTATGGAGCATTCTTGAATTGCCAGGGGTTTCATGAATGGGGGATATACTATTACTACTACTGAAAAACAACAAACACTTATAGGGTTCAAAACTACTCGACAGAATTTTAGCAAATTTGGCATGAAGCATCCTTGAATTGACAAGTGTGACATGGAGAGGGAGATCAATTACTACTACTACTACTACTATTACTACTGTTAAGACTCAAAAACAAGATTTCTATAAAATTTTGATTATAGTAGTCATAAAAGAGAGTCGAATGAGTTACGTTCGATTTATTTCTCGGGAGGGGAAAGAGGGCCAGAACCCACTATCTGAAAATAAATATACCCATAAAATTTATTCCTTAGTTTAAGATGATAAAATCATCCCATTTTTCCGGAAGAGTAGAACGTGCCACTTGGGTTTACTTTCCACAACCTTGTAATTCTCAATTCCTCCCCTATTTTGTCCTCACATTCCATATTTCTGACAAAGGGGAAAGAATTGCTCTTTTCTGGGTCGGCTGTTATTTTGAGTGCAATCCTCTCATAGTACTCATCATCATTCAACTGTCAATCTATTGGCGTTGATAAGTGGTGACTCATTGGTAAAAATTAATTTTCTTTCCTAAATCTACATTTCCAAATTTATTTTCTTCTATGTAAAAATTAAAGTTTGTAAAAATCGGGATTTATGAATAAATGTTGTATAAAGAGGACAAAGGCTCTGATTGCTTGAGCAATATCACATGTTAGGATAGAGGACATGTTTGAAATAGTTAAAGTAAAAGTTGATGTTTCTCAGTGGTTAGAGTTGGTGTTAGTCAGTGGTTAGGGTTAGGGTTGGTGTTTGTCAGTGGTTAGGGTTAGGGTTGGTGTTTGTCAGTGGTTAGGGTTAGGGTTGGTGTTGGTTAGGGTTAGTGTTGGTTAGGGGTTAGTGTTGGTGTTGGTTAAGGTTGGTCAGTGGTTAGGATTGGTGTTGGTTAAGGTTGGTCAGTGGTTAGGATTGGTGTTGGTTAAGGTTGGTCAGTGGTTAGGATTGGTGTTGGTTAAGGTTGGTCAGTGGTTAGGGTTGGTGTTGGTTAAGGTTGGTCAGTGGTTAGGATTGGTGTTGGTTAAGGTTGGTCAGTGGTTAGGATTGGTGTTGGTTAAGGTTGGTCAGTGGTTAGGATTGGTGTTGGTTAAGGTTGGTCAGTGGTTAGGATTGGTGTTGGTTAAGGTTGGTCAGTGGTTAGGATTGGTGTTGGTTAAGGTTGGTCAGTGGTTAGGATTGGTGTTGGTTAGGGTTGGTCAGTGGTTAGGATTGGTGTTGGTTAAGGTTGGTCAGTGGTTAGGATTGGTGTTGGTTAGGGTTGGTCAGTGGTTAGGATTGGTGTTGGTTAAGGTTGGTCAGTGGTTAGGATTGGTGTTGGTTAAGGTTGGTCAGTGGTTAGGATTGGTGTTGGTTAAGGTTGGTCAGTGGTTAGGATTGGTGTTGGTTAAGGTTGGTCAGTGGTTAGGATTGGTGTTGGTTAAGGTTGGTCAGTGGTTAGGATTGGTGTTGGTTAAGGTTGGTCAGTGGTTAGGATTGGTGTTGGTTAAGGTTGGTCAGTGGTTAGGATTGGTGTTGGTTAGGGTTGGTCAGTGGTTAGGATTGGTGTTGGTTAAGGTTGGTGTAACAAAAAACCTATGAGGGACCGCTATTCTCATAGCCAACTTACAAGAGAAAAATGCTGATGAGAAGTTTCTAGGAGTCAATTCTGCGACTAATAACCCAATCAGAGAAATTGGTGTGAGAATAAATAAAATGACCCTGCGAATATTAATTAATATTTCTATCTATTTCTGGTTATCTTGCAAATAATAGGAATTCCATAAGTCCAAATGAAGCCACTAGATGTTCACAAACTTAATTTTTACGTTTTAAATACAAACTAGACGTACCCGTGACCCGTTGGGTCACAACCACTTCCTACTTTGATTCTTTATTATTCTTATAAGGAAATTATTTTGAATAAGGAAATTATTTTGAATAAGGAAATTATTTTGAATAAGGAAATTGACAACATCTTTGAAGCACCCATGAAAATGTATTTAAGTGAAATATTTTTGAAAATCAAAAAGTGCCAATCTGCGCCAAACATCGACCGGACTCTACTTATTATAACGTCTTTTACAACTTGACGTGATTTTCTGCCTCTACCATGATTCGACTCCTCGGGTTAAATACCATCAAAATGAGGAAGAAGAAGAAAAGAAAGAAATTACTATAAGACAGTCTCGCCTGACAAAGTTGTTTTACAACGATAGCTTCAAAAAAAAAAAAAAAATTTAAAAATGATTTTTTAATTTAAATTGCACCATGTGTTGATTTTCAAAAATATTTCACTTAAATATATATATATATACTAGCCAAAATATGCAACCAGAGGAAGGAGCATATTTTTTCGCTAGTTTTGACTTAATAATAGATTGCAAAACCAAACATGAGATTGGATGCAAAATTAATTAGTAGATAAACATTCTTACCCGGTAATATGATGTCTCCAAACCCCAGAAGAGATTCCTGTACATAACACACTGAAAGTGGTGACAAATAGAAACGAGGCACTCGGAAAACTAGAGGGAGCTGAAAAAGAGGAGATGAAAAGAAAAAAAAAAACAATATTTAAAAAAATATAAAATAAAAGACGGCCAGGAAAAGAAGGTAAGATCCAACGAGTCCACGGTTTGGGTTAGGGTTAGGGAAGATCCAACGTGTCCACGGTTCAATTCCTAAAAGTGGAATAGTTAACTTTAAAAAAAAAAAAATGTTTTAAAGCTGAAAGTGTTGAAAGACAAAGAAGGTTTGATTCATGTGTTTTTATGGCATATCAACCTTTTTGAGCCGAAACAATACTTATTGCAAACAATTGAAAACAAACTGATGTTTGACTCAAGGACATTCAAACTTTTCCCACATTATTTGTGATCAAATAAATTTTATAGATATGACAACACTTAAGATATATATATATATATATATATATATATATATATATATATATATATATATATCTAAGTAAAGACACGAATTCCCTTCTACCTTTGACCGGACTAACTTTAATAACAAAAGATACAAAAATCTGATCTGTCAGCGATGTATACCAAATGTTTGTTTTTGTTTTAAAAGAACAAACTTTTATTTTAAATCTATTTCTTCGCTTTAGGTATTTAATTTTGTTTAGTCATATATATAAAAAAACGGAGGATTTTTACCCTCTCGTTTCTATCTACTCCCTCTGCTACCCATTTCACTAGTAAAGATTATTTAGTAAGCCACGTATTTTCAATTTCATCACTGCTTTCAGAAATAAAGCTTATGACATTATTAAAACAACAAATCTACAAGTAATCTGACCATAGCAGCTTTCTGATAAATGCTTACAATCGTTAAAATAAGTATATACTCATTTATTTCTTAAATTTATTTGTATATCATAAGATTAGCTATACTAATTCGCTTTCAAAGTAGTAATTACATATTGTTTTCATTTATATAACCGGCCTTGCTTTTGTCATGATGAGTGATTTCCTAAGTCGGACTAAATTATCTTCAGTAAGTAAATGAACATCATTACTGAATTCCAACACATTATCAGATCATTTTTTTTTTTCATTCAAAATTTTTCGATTTTACCTTCTTTTTCTGCACATCTCAGATATTTCTGATTTGTTCAAAATAGGTACTTTATAAATTTTCATTATCATCATTTCCTTTAAATAAATTCATTTTTAGATCTTATCTTTTTTAAAATTGTTATTATTTTGTACCTATAAAGTTTTTGATTTTGACACTGTTGTAATCTCACGCAGACGTGACTTAATAGTCCTATTTTTTTTTTCGAGGTACAAACTGAGTAATCGTATAGAAATACATTTTCTTAACATATTAGTTGTGAAGCTGAAAAAAAAAAAACCCACAACCGATAGAATTAATGCATCGCTGCCAGCGATTAAATAATTTAATTTAAATTACATTTTCTACAGTTAAATAGCTTTATAATTCAAGACTAAAATATATTAGAGAAAAAAACAAATGAAAAGGGGAGAGGAAATATGTGAAAATAATAATAAGACGAATACTAATATCAATAATAGGTAATAGCGTCCCAAATTACAGTTCCATCTAATGAAATAAGATTTTGGGACGCTGACAATTTTTAAGGTCTGCTTTTATGCTGGACATCCATAAACAGCGAACATTTTATTTTTAATAACAAAAAATAATATGGGGTTTACGGATGGAGCAGGAGTTTCTTGAGTTCCTCAGTTTCCCTAGCACAGGCCCTGCTAGTATAATTTTTTATTTATACAAATATTTCTTGCTATGGATCTGCTTCAAATCAAAATCCAAAATAAAGAGTTTGTAGACTTATCCAAGCTTACAGCCATTTCCAGATGTTATTTTCAGTTATATAAAAAAAACAATAATACAACGCCACCTTTCATCCGAGCAGAATTCGAGAATATCTTCTTCAGTACTCAGAAAAAATAAGTGACTGAAAAAATATTACCAAAACAAACATCAGGCATTATTAAGTGTCAAATATTTTCGTAGAACATAAAAATATATACCATCAGAGCGCTATTATATTTTAAGGTTCATGAATGTAGAGAAAAGAGAAACTATTCCGATGATTATGTTTACATTTTTGGTTATAGCAGCAAAATCCCACCCCTTCACTGTAGATGTCTCCAGATGCCAGAAAGCTTCTCAGTTTCTTCTCTCAAACTGCTAGACTTTGGAATTTCCTCTTTGTTTCCTGCTTTACTGCCTGTACTAATATGCAGAAATGTAAATGTAATTCAGATGAAGACGCAGTATAGTATAATTTTTTTATCTATCCAAATATTTCTGGCTACTAATGTGCATTATATATATATATATATATATATATATATATATATATACACACACACACACACACATATTAGATTGGGTGGGCTCCCTCTACCATGCTAGAAAACTACTCACACCTGCCAGTATCCTATATCTCAACAATGCCACCATTCGCCCATGCATGGAGTATCGTTGCCACATCT
Organism: Sepiola atlantica; assembly: GCA_963556195.1. NCBI lineage: Eukaryota > Metazoa > Mollusca > Cephalopoda > Sepiida > Sepiolidae > Sepiola > Sepiola atlantica. The sequence continues at coordinate 89,639,389 of OY744533.1, forward strand.
GAGCTGGTGCATCTATCCAAAAAAGAGTCTCCAATCTAATAGGTCCGGCACTGTCAACCAAGCCCTAACCCCTGTCTCATTGCCGCAATGTTGCATCCCTGTGCTTGCTTTATAAGTACTTTAATGGAATGTGCTCTGATGAACTTGTAGCACTAGTGCCACCTCGATGTAAATACCACTGACTAATCTGACAAGCAGCAAAATCCCACCCCTTCTCTGTAGATGTCTCCAGATGCCAGAAAGCTTTCTCAGTTTCTTCCCTCGAACTGCTAGACTTTGGAATTCCCTTTTTGTTTCCTGCTTCTCTGCCTGTACTAACATGCAGAAATTTAAATGTAATGCGAACATCTCACTGCTCAACTCTCCACTTAGAGTGTCCTTGTAGGCATAATCCCTAATTCACAGTAGCCCCTTACATCTCAGTGGCAATGTGCTTTATTTGGGGTGAAAAGAGTAAAAAAAAACAACAAAAAAAAACTTAAAAATTAATGAGATATATGTTTATTTCCACAATCAGACAACGCCGCAGGCCACACAAACCATGAAAGTCACAGACTAGAGTTTTGCCCTCTTTTGGACTCATCAAAGGAGGACGAAACTCAAGTCTAGGGTTTATGTGGGCTGTGGCATTGTGTCTGATTGTGAAATAATGTATATTATTTGGAGTGCAACAATTAAAGACTTTTTAAAAGAAAAGAATTCTTCCTTTTCTTTATTCACTGAAAAATCACATTCGACAATATTTAAAAAAAAAAAAAAAAAAAAAAAAAAAAAAAATCAATATAAATCGGATAATAAATCGGGTGATTCAAAATGAATAAATAAGTAATATAAAAAAATAAGTAATAACAAATAAGTAATCATAAATAAGTAATCATAAATGAGTAACAATTTTTTTGGACAATGAAATTGGGCAACAACTTATTTGCATAAAAAAGTTAAATATTTTAGAATACTAAAAAGAATTTTGGGGAGTGGATCAGTTTTGTTTTTTAGTGAAAAGACTGAAAAAAAATACAAAGTGAAACTTAAAGTTTAAAACATTGATTCAAAGAAGAAAAAAACATTAAATGACTTAAGGGAGAAGAGAAAAAAATATATATTTAAAATAAAAAGTGTTATGAGATATGTATATATATATGTTTTTTTGTTTAGTTTTTATTTTTATTTTATACACAGTTTTTTTTTCTCTTCTCCCTTTTAAAATATCCCTCGATACAGTCCTTGTTGAGTGAGGGCGAAACTGGTCGGATAGCTTTCTTTTCTTTTCTTTTTTTTCACATTATGAATGATAAAATATGTCTTCCCTTCATACTTGCAGTAATAAAATTCTGTACTTTAAAAAAAAAATCATGAAATATATATATATATATATATATATATATATATATATATATATATATATATATGAAGGATGATTTACCTGTGTAAATTCAGCCTTCACTGACTGTTGGGCTTGTTAGCCAAGTGGTTAAATTGACTCCTGCCACAAGTGGTTCCTTCTTTCTGAGGCACAGGTTTGAACTCTGTACAAGTCTAATTTTTTCTCTTTATGATTTTCTGTATTTATCTCCAGCCCTGTGAGCTGAATTAACCGTTTATTTAAGGGTACTACTCATGCAAACAGAGTATAAACATACAGCAGCATTATATATATATATATTGTTAAGTAATAAGTACAAAACTATAATGCTAACTATAGTTTTGTACTTATTACATAATTCCCGCCAAAACCATCTATAATACGAATACATGGTCTTTATCTGATTCATCTTATTCCTCTGAAGATGGACCCGGATGAGTCTGAAAGTACTTGGGATACAAATGAAAACTTTGGCAGATTCATCGGCCAATTCCCCCCCCCCCCCACCCGAAGCTAAGATTCTGATTCGGACAATGGAAAGGATCTACGAAAGGATATCCAGACATAAGTTGTCTGTTATATTTAACAATACTTGCCTTCAAGAGAAGAGGCTGCCTAGATATACATATACATATATATAATTATTATAATAAATTGTACTTGTCTTACCATTTTACTCCAGTTTCATGGCATAACCGTAATCAGAAGCGTGCCTGACATTAATCAAGAAGCAAACCCAAACAGTTCACAGCATTTATACACTTGGCGTCACATTTCGACCTTTTATTATTCTTATGTACTTTGATTTTCACGAACTATGGAAACACATCAGATTGAGCACATGATTATCATGTAACATTTCAAGCGAAAAATATAAAAATAGTACCACGTGCTCTAAATTATATGGAAACAAAATAAAAAAAGTATTAGCTCTAATATCAATTGGGAAATCTTAAAATGAGCCCCCTTTTTTGCAATATAAATCATGTTTAGAGGAAAAATACCGAAGTACGAACTTCAAAAAACAACTTACATACTTAAATATGAACAAGAATTTGTAGTCAAATGCAGGCCTATAAATAAATATTTTCTTTGTTATTTAAGCTCCAATTAAATAAAATACTTATGTGCCCAATCGAACTTGTTGTATAGTTTCTGAAGAAAAATAAAATAAAATTAAAATAAAACCACTGGTACATGAGGATAAAAAATTTATGAAATTCGACATCAGGTATATAAATACTGTTAATTCTCTACGTTCACTTTTTGATTAATTCCAGACCAGATAGGTACACTTCTGATGATCGGTTATGCGGTGAAACGGTATTTAATTGTTTAGCTAAATACAGTTCATTATCATTATTGATATAGCTCTATCCGAGAGGATATTGAACCCTCTGTTTAATCAAAATCCGCTGTGTAAACATGCACTCGGCGGTTGCATGTTTGCGATGCATGCGAATAACAGACTTGCTGCAGGTGAGAGGTATTTAGCTAAGAAAAGAGAAATCACCCAAGATATTGGAAATATGTTTGGTTTAGAGCTTAGACCACCCAGAATTAGAATTATCCATTTGAAAAAAGTTAGTGTCTCTTTAAACGGGGGTCTATGTTAAGAGCAAGGTACTCGAAAAAAATAACGGTCGACTAGATATGGAACTCTCTAGACGATGTGTTTTTAATGTACGTAAATTGGAAGCAGATTAGCATTTGCAAGTGAATGCTGGTTAGCCATTATCTCAAGTGGCCTTTTCTGGTGTGGTCCCAGAATGTCTAGATATGTTCCAGCATGCAGAGGGGGGGGGGGCAGTCAGAGTTGGCCTTCTGGGCGTCTCATGGTCAGTTGGGTTTGTGTGCCTCTCCAAGCAAGATGGGTAATTGGGCTCTAAGCCATTGGACTTGTGCTTTAATTTGGCCGGGCTAAAATTTCGCATTTAAAAGTCTGTTTATTCAATAGAAGAAAACGAGCATCATTGTAGCTTCTAAAAAAATAAATCTTTATTACTTGTTTTAAACGGGATTTTTGCGATTTTATTTGGAGGGAGACAACTTCTGTTGCAGCACTGACTGAGACCACGTAATTGACACTGTGATAAGTGTTGGAATTGAACAACGACTTTAGACCAGCACAATAAGTGGACGATCACGGCCTGTGCAGTAGACACACACACAGATGCACGTTCATAGTTGTCTTAATACGTTTTTGTTCTGATTTGTAGAAGTTGTTTTTCTTGTGTTTTATATACATTTAAAGGAAATAAACAAAACACACATTAGGGATGTCCGCATTATAAATTATTTCGACCTAGATGGGTCTCATTAGACGTGTAAACAGCCACATTTTGGAACTGTGGCTGTTTAAGTGTCTGATGAGACCCATCTAGGTCGAAATAATTTATAATGCGGACAAACCTAATGTGTGCTTAGTTTATTTCCTTTAAATTTATTCCTGCTCTGTTAATAAGTACATTGAGCTCCTTTACTCGGATTCCCATTGAAACCATTCAACTTTGCACACTACATTATATATATATATATATATATATATATATATAAATGAATAAATAAATAAATCAGGCCATCCCATAAGTTCTTTCCACATTTCAATTCTTTAAAATTTAATAAGTTGGAACGTCTAATGAAACTAATAGTTATAAGTCATATATATGTATTTGAATAAATTTAACTTTTATAAAGTTTTATTTTAAAGAAAAAAATTAATTAAAATTTCAATGTTGAAAACCATTAAAGCATGATCGTATGTGCATTTGAGGTACATAATACTTTATGAGTTTAAAGAAAGGTAACTCAATTTATGGAGAAGAATGGCTAATGAAAGAATGTACAGATTGTTTTAGATTTTGCAGAACATGATTGAGTTTTGCAAAGACAAAAAAAAACAATAAAACATCGATGTTTGGTGCATTTGGGGCCAGGAAGCCAATATCTTCAGACAGCCTGATCTGGTAGCACCATAGCTTATCTCTTGGAAAAAAGTACCATAAGGAAGAGCGTTTGATCTGACATTAGGCTTGACATGACCGGTCAGTTGATTAGATGGGGCCTGTTTAGCTCAAGTAAGTGCCGAAGGGGTGTGTCAGAGTTTAAGAGCATATGTGTGGCACAACTCCTAAAGCTTACAATTACCATGACCCAGTCCCCAGGATTCATAGGTCACCATCCACAGCCATTAGGCGAGGAGGGGGGGGGGGGGGGCTCTGTAGAGGTGTAGTCGATATAATCTACAGCCAAGCTGACAGGGCGAATAAATTTTTTTTTTTTTTTTTTTTTTTCGTTAATAATTCTAATTTTCTAGAATCAAAATCATGTAATAGATTTTGATCAAAATTGGAATAAGGATTCTAGACATAAGGTTTAGTAGCATTATATGTTGATTTTAGTATTTGTAAGGGGACATAAAATAAGTGCAAAACTGTTTTGTTTGGGGAATTAATTTTACCCATCCTGGGACGGGTATTCTTCTAGTATGTATATATATATATATATATATATATATATATATAGGTAGGTAGGTATGTATGTATTTAAAAAGGCTATTTGAATTGCAGTGGAAGATTTATTGAACATCGAAAAATAAATAAGTTCTATTGAAGAAAAATAATACATATATTGTCTCCACTTATTTGTTTTTGTTCATCTCCTCTTTCACTATTCCGGCCTCTACCGCATTGCAAACAGCCTTATTAAATACCTACATATGTATTGACCAGCAATGCCTTAAGCAAACATATAAATGGCTTCAACTTGTAATATAAATCCTGCGCTTGAAGATTATTTTAATTGAGGATCAAACCTTGTACAGCGTCAATCCCTATTTGTTCCTATTTACTTGCCTCCCCACAAGGGCAGAGTTAGATACCAGGTAAGTTTTTAATTGTGGGGAAAATCGAGCTCCTCAAAAAAGGAGCACTCTGGATAGAAACAAAAATAAAAATGGCATCAGTCTAGACCAGTGCTCTCCAAACTTTTTTTGTCGCGACCCCTTTTTGGAAAAAAATTTTTTTTCGTGACCCACCAAAATTTTTAATAAATAAAAAATAAGTTTGAATATTATTTTAAAAATTCCATAGTTATAATTTTGGCGACCCCCTTTCTATGGTTACGCGACTCCCCTGGGGGTCGCGACCCCCACTTTGAAGACCTCTGGTCTAGACGAACCTCTCGTTCACTGAACGAGGACAGAAAAGATGAAAGTGCAGTATCAAAACAGATGCTACACTTTGCTCTTCGCAGAACAATATGGATTTGTTACCCAAAAATAAGTTACAGGAGTTAGATTGGAGTATCTTTCGCCGAGAGATTGTCTTCACAAAAACAAAAAAAGTTTCTTCACTCGCAGATTTTACTCGACACCAAACTTGGCATTTCAACATACCACGCATAATGCAGAAGGGTTGAGTCAACATTTAACGGGTCTCATTTTTCATCAGAGAAGGTTGATTTATTTGTTGACTATGAGGCAAGTAGTACCGAATTACATGGTACTAGTAGCACTTATTTAGACAACCTGAAATATGTAAATACTGATTTCTATAAAATCAATATTTAATTTTAAATATTGTTTACTATAAAATCAATATTTAATTTTAAATATTGTTTACTACAAAATCAATATTTAATTTTAAATATTGTTTACTAAAAAAATCAATATTTAATTTTAAATATTTTTTACTAAAAAAATAATCAATATTTTATTTTAAATATTGTTTACTAAAAAAAATCAATATTTAATTTTAAATATTGTTTACTAAAAAATCAATATTTAATTTTAAATATTGTTTACTAAAAAGAAAATCAATATTTAATTTTAAATATTGTTTACTAAAAAATCAATATTTAATTTTAAATACTGTTTACTACAAAGTCAATATTTAATTTTAAATATTGCTTACTACAAAATCAATATTAATTTTAAATATTGCTTACTACAAAATCAATATTTAATTTTAAATATTGTTTACTACAAAATCAATATTTAATTTTAAATATTGTTTACTAAAAAAAAAATCAATATTTAATTTTGAATATTGTTTACTAAAAAAAAAATCAATATTTAATTTTAAATATTGTTTACTAAAAAAAAATCAATATTTAATTTTAAATATTGTTTACTAAAAAAAAATCAATATTTAATTTTAAATATTGTTTACTAAAAAATCAATATTTAATTTTAAATATTGTTTACTAAAAAAAATCAATATTTAATTTTAAATATTGTTTACTAAAAAAAAATCAATATTTAATTTTAAATATTGTTTACTAAAAAATCAATATTTAATTTTGAATAGCCGGTTCTTCTTTTCCGTCCAACATATCAGCATGTAAAACAGACATTAAACTAAATATGATGATGATTCTTGTGGATCGTGCCCCCATGTTCTTCAGAACAATAAAATGTAATTCAGTTTATTTTCTTTCAGAAAATAAATTAACTCATTTTTCAATAATGCATCAGCTTACGACATTAATACAAAAGATTCCTATATTTCTCCATTTATTTCAGCAGTCAGATAAACAATTATATATGTTTAAAAGAAATATTAAACTATTTGTTTCTTAAAATAATGTGTATATCATAATATTAAGTAAAATAATTTTATTTTTAATATCTAATTACAATGTTGTTTTAATAAAATGTTACTAGCAGCTGCTTATTAATCCTGGAGAATGAGTTTCTGAAAACCTGTCATCACCATCGCGATTTTAATTTTTAAGTTAAAGAATAAAAACATCTCTGTAATGATATTTTCCATAAATGCAGATAAATACTTTATAACTAAGTGATTACTTTTAAAAAACTTTACTCGGTGACTAAAAAACTTCATAAGCAAATGCAATGTTTTCTAAATTCACTTAAAGGTAAGAAATAAACATGTTACTGTTCTACAGTTAATTACTTTTTTACAATAAGTTACTTTTTAACACTTAACATCTTATTTCTTTTCTGGAACAAAAATCATTTTTGCACCAGCTGTGAAGGATTTCTATATTTACACTAAAAACATAACAGATGCAGATTGTACATTTTAATAAGAAATTACTTTTCTTAGCAATTTATTTGTACATCTTTCTCTTTTATTGTTTGTTTTCAGCATCCCAAATCATCTTTTCATCTATTGAAATGTGAATTTGGGATATTGTTGTTGGGTTCACATTTTTAGTGTCCCAAATTACCTTTTCATCTGTTGAAATATGAATTTGGGATATTGTTGTTGGGTTCACATTTTTAGTGTCCCAAATTACCTTTTCATCTGTTGAAATATGAATTTGGGATATTGTTGTTGGGTTCACATTTTTAGTGTCCCAAATTACCTTTTCATCTATTGAAATATGAATTTGGGATATTGTTGTTGGGTTCACATTTTTAGTGTCCCAAATTACCTTTTCATCTATTGAAATATGAATTTGGGATATTGTTGTTGGGTTCACATTTTTAGTGTCCCAAATTACCTTTTCATCTGTTGAAATATGAATTTGGGATATTGTTGTTGGGTTCACATTTTTAGTGTCCCAAATTACCTTTTCATCTGTTGAAATATGAATTTGGGATATTGTTGTTGGGTTCACATTTTTAGTGTCCCAAATTACCTTTTCATCTGTTGAAATATGAATTTGGGATATTGTTGTTGGGTTCACATTTTTAGTGTCCCAAATTACCTTTTCATCTGTTGAAATATGAATTTGGGATATTGTTGTTGGGTTCACATTTTTAGTGTCCCAAATTACCTTTTCATCTGTTGAAATGCGAATTTGAGAGTTTGCAGTGATTTGTACGTTTTCAGCATCTCAAATTCTCTTTCCAACTTCTTAAAATAGAAACTTAGGATGCTGAAAATGTACACAAACTGGTTATTTGATTTGAGAATTTAATATCATGAAATAAAAAATGGAATAGAGAAAGATGTCTTAAAAGATAAGAGCTATGATTGAAATATAATCGCATTTGTGTCGCCTCAGGCTTCATTTATACACATTTCATTAAAGATGACAGATAATGATTGCCTTGCAGATCGTTTTAGGAGATTTTTATGTTTGTACGAGCAAGACTTTCTTTGGATGTATGCTGTGCAAAAATTGACCAATGGCTGAGACATTAATTCCTAGAGTGTTAGCCAAAACTGTTTGAAAAGAGATAGAACCACTGGCTAATTCTTGTGCCAACATATAAAAGACTTGTAAGATGGCACTGGAGGTGTTCGTTGTCGACCATTTTCAAGAAATGTGAATGTGTGTACACCGTTGTATATATATATAACATAGAAATGGTGGAAAGGGGTGACGATGGCTAAGTGGTTAACGACGCAGACTGAGAACCTGGGTGTGCCAGGTTCGAATCCAGTTCGTTCCACAGAAACACTTTCATCAAAACCCACACCTGACCTTATGTCTAACCTCCTGGAAAGGAGGTAAATAAAATATACAGGGTGATTCATAAGTCACTTAGCTGTTTATTTTTGAAATTCTAAAGTTAAAAAATACGGTAATACAAAACAGAAAGTTTATTCAACTAATTCATTTATGGGAGTTTAAAATTACAGCAAATTTTCAAAATTTCCACCTTCGTTCTGCATGCATAGCTCCATTCATTTTTGCAAGGAATTTACGACTCTTTGTAGCATATTTGATTGATTATGAAATAAATATATATAGAAACAAATATATAAACGAACATATTTAAAATAACAAATAGCAGTAATTAGAGAGTAAGATAACAATTATCAAAAGTTCATAGTATGTTTGTGCTTCATATGGTAATCATTTTAAATAGCTAAGTGAAGTGACTTATGAATCACCCTGTATAACATAGAAATATATATGAACATAAATGCGTTATAATTCCTGTAAAAAACTTTTTTTTATTATAATCATTTATCAAAATATCATAAAATGCTTCAAATTAATAAAAACACATTTATGTCATGCCAACAGATGACACGAACAAGAAACGGACATCAAATAATCAAAGACGTAACAATTAACAAATGGAACTGTTTTTTATAACAAGCAAAGCTCTACCCAAAGATTATCCAGGTCGACAAAGGACAAGGCAAAGATTTTGGAAGAAAGAAGAAAAAGAAATAACGAAAAATAAGAAATAGAGGCAAGACTTACTTACTTTCCATTGTTTAGGTTAGGAGACGAAATTTTAAATTGGATTATTCCAAAACAGAACGAATTGAAATTCAATCCTCCGACGATTAAGTTAATGTGATACAAGGTGGCAAGAAAGACAAAAAAAAACATTTGCATTTTAATAAATCACAATTGTTTGCAAAGAAATACATCTCTTGGTGAAGACCAATGCATGAGTAAGAAATATTCAGAATGCTATATTTATAACATAAATACAATTAAGCACAAGACAATGACGTTTGTGGGAGGGGGTGTAGGTTGGAGCCGTGCTAAACTGCTCTTACCCATGTTGAATTTTATTTAGACTCTCTCCCTCGTATGACATCATTTGTATGTTAAGTAACAAAATATATTCCTGTTAACTGCACCTTCTATACTACATAACAGGGAGATCTGCTGGTCTTCCAATGATTATCGTAACATCTGGACACACTCATACTAACAAGACCACCACAGCATAATCATATATATATATATATATATATATATATATATAATTAACTTGTTACAAATATCCAGGGGGTATGAATCCGAAGGAAGTTGAAACCGGGTTTATGAGAGTGCTCAATGAAAATTCAGAGCAAAATATATATTTTTTGATTTTATTCCATTAGTTGCGACAAAACAAGTTTTGTTTCATTGGTGCAAATAGCGACCAACTCATCGGGCTGGCGATGGAATTCAAATGGCATAAGTTTTAACTTCACCTTAACGGGAGATTGAAAATTGAAAATACATTGGAGGGGGAGGGGGACAGAGTTGGGGCTTTGTCTATAACGGTGACATGGGACATGAGAGGGGAGGGGGAGGACCCCAACAAGTCGTGTTTCAAATTATTGCGCGGGAGCCCGATGAGTTGGTCGCTATTTGCACCAATGAAACAAAACTTGTTTTGTCGCAACTAATGGAATAAAATCAAAATATATATATATATATATATATATATATATATATATATATAAGTTATGAAAATATATTTATGGCAATTAAGCTACACAGAGGCTCCCGTGTTTCATCCCCGGGGGAAGAGGATCTTCAGCCTGAAGATTCCCACCGGGATGAAACGCGGGAGCCTCTGTGTAGCTTAATTGCCATAAATACATTTTCATAACTTACTACCTAGCTCTACTTACGTATCAAGCACTGTTGAAGTAAATACTGAAAACTGATACATAAAAAACTAATATATATATTAAAATATTAAATTAAAGATAATCGATTTATCGTTTAATAATACTCAATCGTGATAATATAAAGCTCAATATATTGAATAGAGCCATCAATTCTAGAGATGAAAGATGAGAATAAAAAATTGCAAATGTACAATATTTATTAAAACATCAGAAGTTCAAATAGTAATATATATATATATATATATATATATATATAATTTATAAGCCTAATGATATCAAACTGTTTCAAACATTTATTTAATTAGTCCTTACAATTGTTTCCTCTTTAGTAAACTATACAGGCGGCAAAGGTGACTATGAATTTTACTATTTATTAATATTCATCTGAGGTTTAAATAATACATTCAAACAGTTTTTAAGATCACAATGATAAAAGAATAATTTCCTACATGGGTTTTGACAAGCCGCCAGGCATTTTTTTGTTCACAAAATCAGAGCCTCGTTTTCAAAAGTTGCTGATTTCTTTTTATATTTACCAATAAATTATCCCTCCTTTACTTAAAAATAATGTTAATTGTTGTTGATTTAGTAATTAATTTATGGTTAAAAGGGAATTAACTCTGGCTATTATTTTAAATATGTAGTTAGCTTCGTTAGTTTATTCAATTTGTATTATAGATTTTTCTCTAGAAACACCTAATTGGACAAATCAAAATAATTTACTGGTATTTTTTAAAACTACAATTTGGAAAATCTATGGAGCTGAAGCTTATGAGAATATATTTTGGTTGAAATTTGATTATATATATATATATATATATATATATATATGACAGTTTCATTATATAATTTTACTAATTTTTAACTGAAATTAGTGGGATCTACTGACGACAGTTAAAGAACCCACACTGAAGTTAAAAGCACAAATCAAGCAACTTATCAAGTTGATTGATTTTATAACTGACCCAAATGTATAATTCAGCCTATTAAAATTATCTAGCTGACCATTATGCACCTTGGAAGACATGTGTTGAGCAATTCGATTCTGCATCCTTTGACTAGTACTACCAATGTAATCAGCATTACACTAACATTTAAAATGATTACAGAACTACAATGATGAGGAGAAGTAAGAACATCTTTATAGATTTCATCAAAGGTCTTGTGCCAAACACAATACTATCCATCACACTCACAACCCTAATAATACTATATTTACTCTATGGACTAAACTACTTAAAATGTCCCCATATGTACAATTTTGATGATGGCAAGTAGTATGAAAACGCCCAAAAGAAATAGAATTCATGTTCTATGATCAAATGCCCAGCTTTCTTGCCATAAGACCTAAAATAGGCTGATTGATCTCCAGAAGGGATTTGTAACCTTTTCAAGACTGCATTTATTTTTTAAAAAAAGAAAAAAACGACCAACTTTTATTTAAAGAAAAAAAGATTAGAAATTCCCATAATGCATAGCGATTTCATCTGAATGGTCTTGTAGTAAACACCTTAAAAAGACTGAACAAACAAAATCACTATAGCTTTGAGGACATATATATTCCATTATGTATACTTAAAATCATGCGGGACACATATGTCTCACCAGTATTGAAACAGTTAAGTTAAAATAATACTGGTGAGATTGGACTGGTATTCTTTTTACCAGGATGAAAAATCCAATCCAAAATGTATGGCAATTATATAGAATACACTAGTAGAAATGTAAACGTTATCTTTTTTATATAAAAAAATCTTAATTGCCTTAAAACTTTGCCAATTAAATAAGTTATGCATTTTACAAACCAATATTAGGAATTAAAATAAGAGAGGGGGGAGTCCAAGAAATGAAAGCGGAGGAAGCAAAACTGAAATTTAGAGTTTTGCATAAACAAATAAAAACATCCTAATGACTATAAATGTCAAAAACGCAACGGAAGTGGTCCCAAATCTTTAATAGCCTGCCTAAGTGAACTATCGAGGCTGAACCTCACTTAAAAGTTCAAATATATCCTATTTTGGTGAAATTTAAATCATATCTATAAAATTCTCCGGAGAAAAAAATGGAAGTGGTCCCTAACTTCTAAGTGCCAGAACCCTCTTAAAACTTCGAATATGTATATCCGATTTTAATGAAATTTTAACCGTATGTATGAGACACTAATTAAGAGAGTTTTCCAAAATGTTAGTTTCTTCTGACTATACTGAAGGGGGGAGGGGGGAATAAAAAAAAAGAAAGTAATATGGTTTTATGAGCATAGTGAAAAAGGACATAGCAGTGATCCTCATTCAATCCTGAGCAATGTCGGATCTTCCTGCTGGTATAGAATAAATAAATGAAAAAGTGGACAAACCGTAAAATATAAAACAAAATCACACCAAAAGCTAATATTTCATTACTTTTAATAATAGAAACTTTGTCAAAGTGACAAAGTTTATGTTATCAAAACAGACGAAATATCAGTCTACTGATGTGTTTTTGATGTGATTTTTCTTTTATATTTCGTCGTTTATCCATTATATTTTTTCTATACATTCTGTCAGATGTTATCCTTATATTTATCGCGCGCACACACACACATCCTTACTTGAAATTTACGAGTTATAATTTTATTTTTAGAAGTGGCATGCAGCACAATGCACTTCTTACGAACCACAAATGCCCAAATAATCTCAAAAAAACATCCTCATCTTGGACAAACAAAAATAATCAACTGCAATTGAGTATAGACCTTTTTCAGATTATTGACTCAAATTAAAATTACATTCTATAGCACTTGAGGATATCCAAGTTAAAAACAATTAAAAAAAATGTCTGCCTTATTTATATTTGACCTTACTTGAACGATGATGACATTAAATTATAAAAACAAAAATTCCTATAAAAATAAACATCATAAAGGTGATGAAGTAAATTAATTTTTAATGACATTTCTTTCTTATAAAAAATATTTCACTCAATCCTAGGCACATAGGAATTGGGATATAAGATTAAAATAAAAAGGCATACAAAGGAGAAATAAGTAAACTAATAAAAGATCTCAATTATTATATAGGTTAGAATCGTTAAGGTTAACAACTTTACTAGAGAGGAGAATGGGAAAGGGGTAATCAAGATTGTCAAATAAATTAATTGGATTTCCAAATGTGGAACTGTTTTATAATATTTCGACTGGAAATTTATTGACAAAAACGGTTTTAGAAATGAAATCTACCAGACAATTAGGTTTATTTTTTGGATAGAGTAATATATTTTGGAAGAAATTACCTAATCAAGTTAAAAATAGCATGAGTGCACAACATTTTAAAATGATGAATTCAGAAATAATGGTAAAAGAATGAATTTAATTTATTTGGACATTTTTGGGGTCTATCTGATGAAATGATAAAAAAATTTGATTTGTATATTCCTCTCATATTCTGTTATATTGTAGGTATTTATATATATATATATATATATATAGTGATGGGATGATTAATTGGAATCGAGAATCGGAAATATCTTAACTTTTTGGAGTATCGGAAAAATGTTAGCTTAATTTCCGATTCCAAAAACGATTCTTAAAAAAAAATATTTTTTTAAACTTAATTTTCCATTGCTTGTCCAAATGATGAAATGATAAATATTTATTTAAATTGTAAACGACCGGTAAAACTATAATCTATAGATCATAATAACGTCTCAGTACGATGAAAATTTATTACTACGGCAGAAGTTATGTTTTCGATTGAGTTTGTTACTTATGCCAAGGCGGAGGTTATGTTTGCAGTCGAGTTTATTTGTCATCATATATTTAGAAATTTAAAGAGAATCAGAACCAGAATTGGTAATCGCATCGGAATTGGGAAATTTGAAATCGTTGCATCACTAATATATATATATATATATATATATATATATACACACACACATACATACATAGATTGTTATGAGATAGGTACATCAGTAGATAACAAACAAAAAAACACTGGACGTACTTGAAAAGAGAAATATGAAGAAAGTGGTTAAAACAAAGAACTAAGAATTAGAAGAAACAAAAAATGCTTTAAACCTCAACAAATATGGTTATTTAAAATGTTTATCACATTTTTATACCATATTATATAGAAAATATATATGAAAAATAAAAAAAATAGAAAATATATATGAAAAATTAAAAAAATAGAAAATATATATGAAAAATAAAAAAAATAAAAATATTGAATTGAACTGTAGCTTTCCCAATCGGATTTGTGAACTTCTTAGGCACTGATGAAACCTCCCTAAAAAAACAAACTTTCTGATATTTTTTGTATATCAAGAAATAGTATTTGAGGAGTGCAGAAACAATTGTATGGCAATAAATACTGTTTTTGAGGAGCTTATGGAAATGGGTTCCCTTCATTAACTAAGGTTTATATAACATTAAAATTATATATATATATATATATATGTTATTCACACACACATATTTCATCATTTTGAAAACCCATCAGTGTGGCTAGACACAGCTGATGCATCAACCTCGAGGTTCAAACCCTGTTAGTCACCACCGACCTTACTGTCCAACGCACTGTCTCGGCCAATTTTCCTGCTGCTAAGATGTAGGATATATATATATATATATATATATATATATCTCGCTTTTTAAATAAATATTTTATATTCATCTTTTTTTTTTTTAGAATATCGATAACCTAAAAGGAATTAATTCTTTTTATGGAAGACTATTGCTTATTAGCTTAAGAGGCATAAATTAGACTATTTGAGACAGAATCAGTCATATTACAAAACATAAATCATATTGAAGACAAATACAATTAGCTTCTTCAAAAGGCTTGTTGCTTTTATAAAGAAATAATTACCTTGGATAAAAAAAAAAAGAAAGCATAAAATACAAATACAATAATAAAAGAAATCACCAACTGATTGAATTCTTCTGATTGAAGTGCCTTTTTTCTTCCTCCTTTCTGCACAAGTATGAAGAGTTCTTTGTATTCTTGCAGACAACAATGCCAACAATAAAAAGGGATGAAAACAGCACACGGGAAGATACAGAAATAAGCCTAAGACTGGACAACAGTTGCTACAGCCTTGCACTTATAGCCATACAAGTACTGCCGTTTTACAGGAACTTCAGGTACACCCATAAAATGTTATCCAAGACCTCTATATCTTTTACCTTCTTTTCTTTCTTTTTACAAATCAAATAATATGCTTTTATCTAACTAAACGACTATTAGCGCCACTTCCTGACCCTTGGGGCAAGGATCAAAATGTAATCTGTCCTTTATAAATGTTATTTAAATGGCATTTATAAACTAATGTATGTTTCAAAATCTTAAAAAAAAATTTTTTTTAAATACCCCAAAATATTCACATTGTTAAATATTTGTTATTGGCTCATATAGCCGATGTTTCAATATGTTGAGTTCTGTCAACCAAATTTATGAATAATAAAGAATAAAGTATTTTTTTAATAATTGAAATTAAAAAAAGAAAGAAATAAAAAAACATCCCCAACGCATAATTGAGATATTATGTTTTCAGAACTCTTTGTTAGTCATGTATAGAAAAGTGAATTTCAGGTGGGACCAAGAAGGCCCGAAATTGTCCCTTTTAGAATCTTGCAGTAATATAATCGACATGTGTTCATTTGTACATCTAAAGCTTACAGATCTTTAAACAGGACATATAACACTTTTGCTATTATAAAAAAAACAGTTTTACATGTTTTGCTGTTACAATTACGAAAGTATTTATATTTCTTTGCCTAGAAAATTACAAACCAAACATTAAAAAAAATCTACAAATACAAATAAAAAAACAAGAATATTGTTAGTAAATAGTTTGTTTTTTTCCCTTATGTTGTGCATAAAATAATTTCTTGAATAAAATATCAAATGCAGAATTAAGGTAAAACATGTTTATCATTAAGACTTTGAAACAATTTCTCGATAAAATTTGATAATTATTTTAAAAAAATAACTTTTTGCACATTAGAATAATAAAGTGAAATTTACACAATTTTGCAAATAATGCTGAATTTCAATTTCGTAGATATTCAGCCGGTTTCAGATCTTGCTTTATAAATGAAATGAAATTAATGGGGAAAAAGAAGCAATAAGAAAAGTTAAATAGAAAAAACACAAAAAACAAGAATGAAACAACAAAAAACAAAAAAAGAAATCAAGAATTTCTGAGAACATATCAAACTTTCAACAAGACCAGAAAAACGAAAACAAAGGTAAAATTCAATAAACAGCAGACAATGAAATTAAAGAATAACCTTAAAGATGAATACTTTAAGAAAGAGAAAAAAAAAGCAAACAAAAATCATTAGTAGAGTAAAAATATTAAATAAACAAAAAGATTAGATGAAAGAATATTAGTATCTTTAAAAAAAGTTAAAATTGTATATACACCTAAGTACATCAATATATCTGCAACATTATCATACAAAAAATTCACATTTGAATTTGTCCACATTATCTGATGCAGTAAAATTCAATTTTTAAAATCCTATAGATCGAACAATATAATTATTTCAAATCAATATATATATATATATATATGATGGACTCTCCCGTCGATTACGACATACTTTATATGTGTGTGAAAAAAGACAAACGGGAAAAACAAATTTACATAGAGGAAAAAATCATCAAGAAAACGAGAGATTTTAACGGTTTCGTTTGGATCAACGAATGTCTTCAGATAATGTTTGTTTATCCAAACGAAACCAGTAAAATCTCTTGTTTTCTTGATGATTTTTTCCTGTATGTAAATTTGTTTTTTCCGTTTGTCTTTTTTCCACACACCTTGGCTTTTAACAGCATTTCATCCTCATTATACACACACATATATATATATATATATAAGAGAGAGAGATAGATATATATATAAGTAATGCACTTTACATATATATATATATATATATATATATATATATATATATAAGTAATACACTTTACATATATAGATATATAAAAGTAATGCACTTTACATATATAGATATATAAAAGTAATGCACTTTACATATATAGATATATAAAAGTAATGCACTTTACATATACAGATATATAAAAGTAATGCACTTTACATATACAGATATATAAAAGTAATACACTTTACATATACAGATATATAAAAGTAATACACTTTACATATACAGATATATAAAAGTAATACACTTTACATATACAGATATATAAAAGTAATGCACTTTACATATATAGATATATAAAAGTAATGCACTTTACATATATAGATATATAAAAGTAATACACTTTACATATACAGATATATAAAAGTAATACACTTTACATATATAGATATAAGTAATAAACTTTTATAATATATATAGAGGTATGAGACGTACCCATGACCCGTTGGATCACAACAACTTCCTTTCACTATTTATTCTACTTTGATTTTAATTGGAAATTAATAAACTGTGACATATCTTTTAAGATATTCTTCTTTCATATTTAAAAACAATAAATCTCGTTTCTCCTATATTACCTTTATTATCATTTACTCACTAAGAGTTTTCAAAAAAGTCATTATCAGCGACTGCTCACTGGTGATGTTCCCTGGAATCCGAGTGACAAGTCTATCATTATATAGAAGTATTATTATTTTTTATTAATATTGGTATATAAAAGTCAAGAGACTTATTATTTCGCCATCTAATTTACATATGTGTTTCTCGTGTCTACAGACACACACATGTAAATTACATAACGACACTGAAGAGATAGAGTCACTCTTTCTCTAAATGCTTACAGAGACATTAAGAAATTTTAGAGAGTACTTGAATCCACATATGGTGGGAAGGGGTGAGAAAAATGCATAGTAAATGGGTGACTTATTCAGTTAATTATAAATTATGGCTAATTAGGACAAATAAAACATTTTTTTCAGACATAACTCAATCCCATAACTAAGGTAAATATTTTAACATGTATTTTATGTTATTAAAGTATATAGGAAAAAAGCCTTAGAGAAACAAACGTTGATTAACTCACATTTAGTATAATAATAGATTTAGTCTCTTCTGGACCATATAGCATAGGAGAAACAGATAATTTGTTTTCCTTAACGTGAGGGTTTAGTATAATAATAGATATATATTAGTATTTAATATTATATACTTAAATGATTTCATAATATAATGATTAGGAATATCATTTTA
>OY744533.1:89663214-89943214 GCA_963556195.1 Sepiola atlantica
GCTTAAAGTTTTTTATTTTTTTTTTAAATTTGTTAAAACGGCGCATGGTTTTATTTTGTATTTCGTGGGGTCTATGTATCCATGTGGCCATCTGTTATTAATTGTATATTTAAGGTGTATTAATATTATTATTATTATTTTTATTTATTTATTTTTGGAGGGTATTTATGTGAGTTTAAAAGGGGTTATTATATATTTATTTTATTTCTTTATCATATGGGTTCTAAAGTTGTTAGGCTGAAGTGCAAATCGTTTATGAAAACAGGCCGCGCGTACATGGTCCGCCTCTGTATGTGACGAGTGTAAAATGCAATAAATTTGGGCAATTTGAGGCATTTTTTGACCCCTCTTTGACTCGCTGGGGGCGCGAACCAGAATTTTTCTGAGGTCAAGGATGCTTATTTTATATCCAGAACAATTGCCTCTACATTTTGGCAAAGTTTCAGAAAAATTGAATGGATGGATCAAACGTTATGGGAGAAAAGGGTCATTTTTTGCCATTTTGGGGCTTTTGACCCCCTGGGGGTGCGAACCAAATTTTTTCTAAGGTCAGCGATACTTATTTTCTATTAGGAACAATTGCCTCCACATTTTGGCTAAGTTTCAGAGAAATTGAATGGATGGATGAAAAGTTATGGGAAAAAAAATGTCATTTTTTGCCATTTCGGGGCCTTTTGACCACCTGGGGGGGCTAACCAGATTTTTTTTCAAAAATCGGAGAATGTCACTTTCTAACCTGACCAAAGTTACAACTTCATGCAAAATTTCAGAGAAATTTAATGGATGGTTGCGGAGAAAAATCCGGACGGACGGAAATGCCTCAAAACATAGGCCCCCGATTTTATAAATCGGGGCACCAATAATGGGGAATGGGTTTTTATGGATTTAATTTATACTTGGGATGCTCTCGTTTTAGTATTTATAGAGAGGTTTTTTTTATGGAATCACGTAAGGTTATTATTTCTTATTTTATTCCGTTATATTATGTTTATTTATTACTTTTCTCTGTATTATTTTATACATCTCTTTTTTTATTAAAGCCATGCGTATATTGTTTAGATTTAGTTTTTATATGGTCATTATTTTTCATATATATCTTTTTATTTAGTTTGTACGCACCTTCTAAAATATTCCTAGCTATGTATATTTTCATTTAAATATGTTAGTATGTTTTTGTTATGAAAATATATAATATATACACAGATATTATATATTTAAGTATACGTTTATTTTTGTTATATATGTCTGATTTGGGGTTTATGGGAGTGAGGATGTAAATTTGATTGAGTTGGTTAGTGGAGAGATGTGGTGGTAAAGTGGTTGTGTATATGATGATAATGGATCTGGTATGAGTTTATGGAATTGCTAGCTAGGTCAAAGTTTGCGTCTAAAAAGTTTACATTAGTGAAGTTAGTGTCGATGGTGATCTTAAAGTCCAGTTCCGTAAAGAAATCTATCGACTGTTTTCTGAATCGATTGAGTTTGTGTCCATTATTATTGTGGGAGAGGCATAGGCCGTTGTCTTGGTAATACCCAAACTCTTAGTTAGGGAACTTATTTATTTTCCATATGCATAAGGTTAATAGGCGTGATTGATGGTGTGATCTCACCTGATATGAGGGTAACAATGAAACCCTAGTTCGCCTAACAGAAACTGTAATGTATAGTTTTTGAATAAAATAATAGATATATATATATATATCTTCGATTTGTTTATATTCTTTGTTTAGGTGTTGGGAATTGCATATTCTAAGAGCATGTAGGCAGAAACTAATATATAAGTTGTGATGAAAGTAAAAATATTAAAAGTTAACCAACATTTTAACAATGGCTACCAAACGTATATTTACACAGGGGTGTGAAAAACGAACATGTAAATTTGAGAAACACTTTATCTTATATATAAAATGCGTACATTTTGTTTCCTTTTACAATTTATTACATTTATTTCGACTGAGCTGCTTCTTTTAAATATGTACTGCCACACAGAAGGTGACAATTACTTTCACTCTCCTAAAATTATGTCCCCCCACGTCTTCACATTCACTGGGTTATTTCCTTAATATGTATACTTAATATTAATCACCATTTATTATTTCATTTTTTAACTCATACATACTACACTAGATTTTAAAAATAAATAAACGCTCCCTCAAATTAATTTACATTCTACCTGGCGTCCTGACTATATTCGAAGAATAATGAAATATCAGACGTCTGTCTATTCATAATACATTTAATCATTTTTCAGAATGCAGGAATACATTAATCAAACATCTCACATAGTATTCACAATGGCGTCTTAGTCTGATGCCTAGGGTCTTCGTAAGTAACTGCTTTTTTTTAAAAAATTAATTAAATCAATTAAGATATTTTTTTGTTAAAAAAAAACTAACAGAAAATTGCTTACTAACTTTTAACAACCGTTTCTTTTTCACTAATACTTTTTTAATATCACACTCATCGGAGTTGGGGGGGGGACATAACTTAAAGCGCGGAAACTATTTAGTATTCTACCGTAACAACACTAACAATACTGTAGAAACTATTTTTTTAAGGGGGGGTAGGTTTTTTTTTCGATTCTTAAATTTAACTTTTGTTCTGCTTTAAAAATAATTTAAAACATGTTAATAAATAGGGTGGATAGGTCGATTTTTGAGGATTTTGAAGGAAAAAAGAAAAAAAATTTTTTATTAAAAAGCAGGTATTTTCTTTTGAGTAAATGTGCAACATATGTATAATGAGTTCATTTTTGGGTTGTTTTCTAAAATATTATCACATTGTGCAAAAATATAACGGAGTCTAGCCAATGGTATGAAAATTGGTAAAATTCTTTAGGCGGTGGGGCATAATGAGTCACTATTATGTATCTTCAATAAAAAATTAAAAAAACATTTTGTTAAGCCCTAGCCCCAATAAGCAAACAACACCCATAGACCCCATCAAAAGACATTTGTTATTTGCTACTTTCTCTAATTACACATTCGTTGTTAATGAACCATTTTTGAGGTTTTATCTCTAAAGATCTAAGCTTGAATTCTATTGATATTAAACCGAATGAAGTTGGATATTCATTTTTTTTTTACAAAACTGAACGGTGTGATCAACTTAATAGCCTAGCAAGTTGATACTAACAATTTGTAAATTATTTATAGTTAAAACAGTACATAAGCAAATATACTTCAACTGTGTTTTTTAACTCCTCCTAGACTGCTTCCATGTTGTTGCGATAACTACAGCACACTCAAAAGAATAACATGTCTAGATTGAAAGTTTTGACAGCTATTTACATGCAATAATTTTATAAAGATACAAACAACATTTATTCCTTAACAACAATTAGTTACAGTTTTATCACAATTTGGTACAATTAATAATTTAATTACCAAACGATACTGGGTGCTTGTGGATTGTAGGTCCGAAAAAAAATTTTTTTTTATCTTTAATTTGAGGAGAGTCAAATAAGGGGAGAGAACTCTAGTTTCAAGTTTCAACCACAATGTATCTTTAAATGGATTTTACTATTGCAATTATTCTAAAATAAAGTTTTAAAAAAATGTACATGTAAAAGGATAATTTAGGAATAAAATAATCACCCCGCATTCGGAACAATGTAAAATAATAAGATTTTGAAAAATAAAATGATTTATTAAAATAAAATGATTTATTAAAATAAAATGATTTATTAAAATAAATTATCACAGAAGGAAAAAAATAGAAAAAACACATAAATGGAAGGAAAAAAAAACATGAAACACGGGAAATAAAGTTTTTAAAATAAATGACAGTTTTACACTGTGGGTAAAATTCGGCAATTTGTTTGAAAACACTTCCTTTTACGTATACATTTTTTAAAACTTTATTTTAGAATAATTACAATAGTAAAATCCATTTTAATATACATCGTGGTTGAAACTTGAAACTAGAGTTCTCTCCCCCTTATTTGACTCTCCTCAAATTAAAAATAAATTTTTTTTTCAGACCTACAGTCCACAAGCACCCGATACTGTAATAATTAAATTTGACTTTCAAAATCTTATTTAAAAAAATAAATAAATAGCTAATAATAATTTAGAAAATCAAAAAAAAATTTTTAATCCTGCTTATTTAAAAAAATAAATAAATAGCTAACAATAATTTAGTAAAATAAAAAATTTTTTTTTTTTAATCCTGCTTATTTAAAATAAATAAATAAATAGCTAATAATAATTTAGTAAAATAAAAAATAATTTTTTTTTTAATCCTGCTTATTAAAAAAAAAAAAACGCCCGGTAAGTACGGTAAGTATATAACACATGAATTATTACTGGTGGAATAAAGAGTCTGAGTTTGGTTCAGAATTTGGGCCTTTGATCTTTCCAGCATTGACCATGAATCCATTGTAATACAAATGGATATAACAAAAACAAAAAAATAAAATAAAATTCAGACAAAAGTGAACTGTTTTTCATTTTTTATAATATTAATACTGAGCCATATTGATTTGCCATGCTGTGAGTTCATTATCATGCAAAATTTTGATTGTTTTTTTGTTATTTATGCATTCATTTTTTTTTTTTATTATTCACAAAAGAATTAATTTTTTATGCTAAAGCTTAATGGAAAAAGTAAAATAAGTTAGTTAATAGAAATTTATTGTTTTTAGTTTTTTTAATATGACAGCGGTACATGCAAATATTTATGTTTTCCTTTGGAACAGATGAACCGTGATACTTGACTTGTGCCTTTAAACTTTAATTAAAGCTAGAAATTACTTTCTAATCGACACTTTAAAGTCTTCAAAATTATTTTCGAATTTTGAACAATCACAATATAGAAAACAAGTTGGCCATTTTTTTAGGGGGGGGGAGCATTTTAATCAAGTATAAAAAAAAAGGCAGTATGCATTTACTTTGTGACCGTTCAAAATTAAACTGTTGGTTAAAAAGTAATTTCAGGCTTGCATTAAAGTTTAAAGCAAAAAGTCAAGTATTATAATTCTTTTGTGCTTTTAACTAAACATGAAACATGAATTTTTGCACATGTCCTTGTCATATTTAAAAATAAAAAACATTATTATTGAAATAAACTTACAGACATACAAACCTTACAACTTGAAAAAAAAAACAAAAAAAAAAAAACATCAGCTGAAACACAGGGATCCTTCATCCCATTTAACTATAATGGCGACTTGGTGTCTGTAACCCAAACAATGTCGCAATTTTCTAAAGATATGTCATGTTTTGAATTTCTTTTTTTTTTTAATCTCAGAAATCGATAATCCTTGTGTGAGACTTAATACTATTATCCCTTTACACAAAAATACTGGGTTTGATTTTCACCAAAAAAGTCTACTTTATGTTTGTATTATTATATATGTAATGGAATATGTTATTAAATATGAAAACAGATGGCTCTTAACAGAGAAAGTAGGATGTTTAACTTGCATAACGATTTTTAATAGGAGATTCTAACAAATAATTGCCTAGTATCATTGATTTATTTTATTTTCAAGTGCAAATGTCACGAGAAATATATTATTACATTAAAACTATTAAATAACTGTGATTTGAGGGTGCATGCATTTGCTAGTAATACACAAAGTCAATTATACTAAACTAAATATATCTGTCTAAGAACCGAAAAAAAAAAAAAAAAATCTTTTTACATGTGTTTAAATAGTTTATTGATCATTGCAATCTCTCTCTCTCTCTTCCTTTCTCTCATATATATATATATATATATATATTTTTAGCCTGAAGATTCCCCCGGGGATGAAACGCGGGAGCCTCTGTGTAGCTTAATTGCCATAAATATATTTTCATAACTTACTACCTAGCTCTACTTACGTATCGAGCACTGTTGCAGTAAATACTGAAAATTAATACATAAAAAAATTATATCTCCTTATAAAATTTTATGTGGATACATGAAATATGTATATATATATATATATATATATATATATATATATTACGGCACAATCACGTTGACATACCGGTCCCCGTTAGATCACCGAAGTTAAGCGGCGTTGAGCCTGGCCAGTACTAAATGGGTGACCATTTGGGAATACCAGGTGCTGTATGTGCTCTCTGCTTATCTCGGCATTGTTTCAAGTCGTCTTGTACTACTACTTGCCATTGGAATCAAGCAATGCTGACTCAGGAGAGCGGTTGTTGGGGATTGCGCAACCCTTGCAATTACAAATTCACGCGCGGGCCGCCCCTGGTGGGGCACTCATACGTCGAAATCGACGGGAGTCCATCATCATCATCATAATAATATATATATATATATATAAAATTTGAAGTGAACTCTAAAACCACTAAACTTATTCATCTGAAATTTGAAACAGAGATCTTATGCATAACAGTGGATCTCTTTCTCTCTCAACTTAAAATGTTAAATGTCTAGCCACACTGAGGAGCCATGATATGCAAAACAGTTGTCTGTGGATGACATATATATATATATATATATATATATATATATATATATATATATAAGTGAGAAAATAAAGATAAAAATTATATCTCTAAATTATATACTATCTTGAATAGTAAAAGCTCGATATACAAGATAGAGCAATAGTATTAGTAGAAAAGTGATGAGAATAAAAATTGGATAAAATGTAATATCTATCAAATCATCAATTGTTCAAACAAGGTTATATATAAAAAAAAGGGTTTAATCCTAGTTTAAACAATTGATGATTTAATAAATATTGCATTTCATCCAATTTTTTTTCTCATCACTTATCTACTTATATATATATATATATATATATATATATATATATGTAGAATGAATAGTGATACATACACAATGGTTACTGGTGTGGAATGTTAGCTTTGCATGCTGATTTTGAGTTCTGCTGGGCTATTGCATCACTTTCACTAATACCCTTGAAGAAAGGTATGAATCCATAAATCCTCCCTCCAGCTATGGATCAAATAGTAGAGTAGACTAGACTCTCAAGCCTTGCTTGTGAAACTAGCCGAGAAGGAAATAACACTAGGCTGTCTCTGCTTATCCTGACATTTTTTCCAGTCATCCTGAACTTGGAATCAAACAATACCAGTTCAGGAGAGGTATGGTTAGTGATTGCGCAACCCTTGCTTCACAATAGACTCACCATGCAGACATCTTTAAAGGAGTATCCAATTTCACGAAACTGAATGGAGGCCTCTTATTTTAATATATTGATTAGGAGTTTTACAATAATATTGTGCGGTCTGCATTCAAGTCTTATATCCATAAACATCAACGCTGTTTTACTTTATTTCAAACATAAAAAAAAAATGGTAGGAGTCCACAAGAATTCACACATTATATATATATATATATATATATATATATATATAAGATGAAAATTGTCTATCCACTAACTAATATTACTTTATTAGACCTATGAATGTCATGTTAGGTAGAAATGGCACCCTACGTATGCAGATTACCTATCTTTGCTTTAAATGGGTTCATGAAGCATGACCCCCCCCCCCCACCCACCCACCTACTAAAAATCAGTTACATTGCACAAATTAAACAAGATGTTCAAAATCTTGCCAAATTTGGATCATTTTACGATTCTCTAATGAGGGCGTAACTCCACAAAACCAAAACTTTTCTAAATATAGATAAGCTCTATTTTCACACGTTTCATCTTTATGATGAAACGTGTCAAAATAGAGCTTATCTATGTTTTTGCTTACATTGAAGTATTTTGGGGATTGACCTCTTGCAACTTTTTAAAGGGAGCAACCCTATTCTCACATCCCCAAAACATTTTATCTCTAATTCTAATAAAATGTAACCAATAATAAACATTAAATTATATCCATTCTAAAAAAAAAAAAAATCAAGCAAATTCAGATCCCCCCCACACACACACACACCTGGAAATAATCATTTAAATATGGGAAAGCCACCACCGTAAATGAACAATATATCTCAAGAAGACCGGAGTGCACCGTGCGAAAGGTAGTAAAAATATAAATAACAACGTTAAGTAAAATAGTCCAAAGAAAAACTTTGCATTCCGAGTCCGTTCTAATGCTCTGGTCTGAAAATAACTACTTGTTTCGGTACATTTGCACAAGTTGAGTTTCTGAAAAATAGATTGCAATCATCAAAAGCTAACCTTGTTTGAAGGCAATGTCCATCCAGAGATATTTCAAGAAACCACCATGAGACATGCAGTTAAATGATATCATACCATATCCATATTAATCAGAACAAAAAGTATAAATTGTTGGATCAAATTGAATAGAATTCCATGAGTGATCCCAAAAAATAAAAAAATAATACCATAAAAGTTAGAATTTAGAAAAAGAAAAGAAAAAACAAGCGGGTAATTTAAGAAAAGATATTCCTAATGTCAGAAATCATCATCATCATCATATTTGGTAAATGTCTGTTTTACATGCTGGCATGTGTTGGACGGCTTTTAGAAATTGACTTCCAAACTAACCTATCTCTAGCCAGGTCTTTATTTATCCCACTTTCTCTCAAATCTCTCCTTATCATTTCCTCCAATGTTTTCCTTGGCCTTCCCCTGCTACAGCTCATCCATTCTTTCAATGTGACCATATCATCAAAGTCTCCTGTTCTGCACACATTTCTCTATACTGTCCAGATTAAATCTTCCTCGGAGGTCATCATCTGTTTTTACCACTCACATTACACATCCACCGTATCATCCTCATATTACTGTTCTTCATGCAACACATATCCACAAATCTCAATAACCCGGTTTCACTTCCATACATGAGCACACTGCACATACATGTCTAATACTCTTCCTTTGTTTGACAGCAGTAACGCTCTGCTGGTTAGTAATGACAGAAGTTCCTTGAACGTATTCCATCCACTCCTAACTCTTGCAATCACACCAGAAAAGGGAAGAAAAAGAAACAGTCTATAATACTCAAGTATAATTTTTATAAATTGAGATGGCCTTGCATATGTGTCACAGGGATCAGAAATTGAAGAATGACATGTCTGAGAAAAAAATGGGCAGGAGACGAAAAGTGGGAGTCAGGATCCACGTGACAAAAGAGCATGTTGAGAGAATTTGTTAAGAGGTGAAAACGAACACACGTGTTAGCATGTAGCTCTTACAAATAGACACTACCTATTTTTCTCTCAGTCTGAATATTGTACCTAAATCAACAACCTATGTTATTTGGATACAAACATTGAGTTGATTACTGATACTGATAATCAACAACGATCCAGCTAGACAAACGCCCATTCAGAGAAGATTCAACGATTTGGACAAGTAAGTCTTTCCAAGTCTTCATATTTCATCCGATAATATTAGCTTTTCATGAGATCATCATCGTTATGAAGAATCGAGATGGCACCGAATGTAATTACTTTGTAACTATTCTTTTAAAAATTCATATTTTAGATCAATACTGAAATTTTTATTTGCTTACAAATCAATTTGTTGTAAAATAATTAAACTAAAAAATAATTAGTTCATCATTACAAACACACAACCATGAAAATAATGGCTTATTTTTATTTTATTTTTTAATGATATTTCACTCCAAACAAGGCACGACGCAACTGTAGACGTAAGGGGCTACTGAGAATTAGGGAGTAGGTTTAGGGTGTCATCCTAAGTTGGGAGCTGTGCAGCGAGATGTCTGTTTACATTAGTTCTGAATGTCGGTACTGTCGGGGAAACAGCGGGCAGGGAGAGAGTTCCAGAGGCCAGCAGCACGAGGAAAGAAGCTATTGAAGTAGAAGGCTCTCCGGCATCTGGGGACTTCCACAGTGAATGAATGGGATTTAGCTGATTGTCGAGTTGGTCTAGTGAATTTACGTCGAGGGGGGCACCAGAGTAGCCAGTTTATCGGAGCATAATCCATTGAAGTATTTGTAAAACAAGCACAAGGATGTTACATTGCGGTGATGGGACAGGGACTGGAGCTTGGTTGACAGTGAGGGACCTATTTGGTTGACGACTCTTTTTTGGACCTTGTCAAGGAGGGAGAGACTAGTAGATGATGCACCAGTCCAGATGTGGCAACAATACTCCATGCATGGGTGGAGGGTGGCTTTGTAAAGATACAGGATAATGTCAGGTGTGAGGAGTTTACTAGCACGGTAGAGGGAACCCACCTTCTTTGCTGCAGCCTTGGCAATGTTTTTAATGTATTTGTTCCAATTCATGTTACCTGTGAAGGTTAGGCCGAGGAGTTAGAATGTCGAACTCTCAGGTAGGGTGTTATTTGCCATGACAATCAGTGGTTGGAGAGGTTTCTTGTAGTTATTGAAGGAAAGGAGCTTTGTCTTTGCAGCATTAAAAGTTACCAACCATTTATGACCCCAATCCACTACAACCTGGCGGTCATTTTCTAAGGATTCAGCCATTGCCTCGGATATGATCGCGTCTGTTTTGCCAACATGACGAGAGTAAAGCGTGGTGTCGTCAGCAAATAAACCAATCTCAGACTATGTCATCAGGGAGATCGTTTATGAAGATCAGGAACAACAAAGGTCCAAGGATAGATCCCTGGGGTACACCAGCATTTATGTCATGTTGCTTAGATGAACGGCCATCGAGGACAACCTGGATCTTTCTTTTGGTTAGAAAGGATCTAATTATATTAAATAATTACCCAGTAATACTGTATGAGCGTATTTTCAGGAGAAGCCCTTTATGTCATACCTTGTCAAAGGCCTTGGATATATATAGCGCTACTGCCCTAGCTTCACCTGCCTTGTCGAGTGTATGATACATGTGTTCAGAGATGACCATTAGGATGTCTGCAGTAGATCCTGCTTGTCTAAATCCATACTGGCGGTCAGAAAGAAGTTTGGCATTAACTAAGTGCCAGACTATCGCTAGATTGATTAAGGATTCAAAGATTTTAGCAAAGATCGGGAGTAGACTGATTGAGCGGTAGTTCTGAGGATCAGTTCTATCTCCAGAATTCTTGAAGACAGGTACCACAGAGGCAATTTTCCAGCTATCGGGGAAGCAAGATTCAGCTAGGCATTTACTGTAGAGTTTGGAGAGGACAGGGGCCAGTTCAGCAGAGCATTTCTTTATTACTATTACAGGTATAAGATCAGGCCCACAAGCTTTGGAGGTGTCAAGGTTTTTTATGATGTCTCTGGGATGGGGTGATGACCAGGTCATCAAGTGTGGCTTCGGTCCGCAATGGGAATTTGGGGAGGGGGTGGTTTTCTGAGTCAAAAGTGGAGTTAGAGGTGAAACGCTGGGCAAATAGTTCAGCCTTATCAGTTGCCGTACTAAAATCTTGGGACATTTACGAACAAATATTACAATTTAAAAAAATTATTTAATGCATAATAGGATCAGAATGATACATTGTTTCATGATACATTGTTTCATGATACATTGTTTCATGATACATTGTTTCAGTTCTGAAAATGCATATTTCTTCATGATGATGTGATTGTAAAGAAGCAGCAAAATAATTAGCCGAAATGCTATACGAGAGCATCAGGAAATGCTAATAAAAACCTTATCTAAAAGAATCAATGAGTCTGTTTTAACGTTTCTTTTTCCACTTTAAAGCATTTAAATAGAGTCTTGTGGATCTAATACAAAAATTTAACCAAGAATATATAAAAAATAAATAAACTGAATTACTAAAAAAGCAAAAAACAAAAAATGGTACCAATAAGATTTGAACCAAATGAGCTTAAAAATAAAATTATTTGTTAGTAACATTTTTTTTGAGTAATTACCGAAGATTTCTACATTGCGGGGTCGGAGGTTTTGGAAGGACTCGGATTCATAAAAATGCTAGGGGTCGGAGTCAGATATTTGGGAATTTTAGGAGACTCTGCAACCTTAGTTACTGTCTGGATACTTCTTATCTCCTCTAGTCTCCAGGTCAGCAGAACTGGTATTATCTACCTCTAAACTACACAACCAGTTTTGGCCCAAACCTGTTGGGGAGGGGGGGGGGAGCTGGCAGGAATGGTTTTGGCAGCACTCTGGGAATCTCCTTAATTTTATTTGTTGTCCCTCTTAAAATGTTGTTACATAATATTATATAGTCTCTTTCAACAGTAACAACATACAAAAAAAAAAAACAACCAAAAAATATTATTGCACATATGTGCTTATTTGGCTGAAACTAAAATGTTGTCAAACTTTCACTCTTTTGAAAAGAGCTAAATTTGAAAAATTATATATATTTTTTAATAAAATACTAACTGTACTATAACTGTACCTACCCAACGTTAGCCGGGAAGCAATGGAGTGATTTTAATTTCATTTATTTTAATTTGTTTGCACAAAGTAGAAAACTTCTATTATATTCTTAAATCTAAAATAAGAGTTATCCCCTTTATGATTCTTATTTTTAGGTGATTATTTAAAAATGCTGTTTAACCCTATTTTCTTTCATAAATACATGGTTCAAACCTTACTGCTATCAGGAGTAATTCAACCTTTTCCAAGCTCCTCATTAAGCAACCATAAATTTTATTCCTAAATCAATTCTGATCATACCACAAAATCCTGCATACACGCACGCACAAACTCTTTTATATATGAATCTCCTGTAATGAAAATAAAATGATGGACATAGGATGAATCTTTACCCTCACCCATCTAAAATTTTTCTATTTTATTTTTTTAAATCTCTAAAATACTATCAATTAAATATCAACTTTTCAAATTATATAAAAAAAATTTGTTGAAAATGTTACTTGTTCAATTTTTAGCAGGTCTGTGTAAGTTTAACATAAAATGGTCGCACTACTAGACTTTTTTGTCTTTAGCCAAAAAATCTAGTTTTCATACGGCTTTTCAAAATTTTGAACAAGGGAATCATTTTATAGTTAACTTTAATAGCAAACTGAATCACCTTAGAAAAATTGAATTAAAAAAAAAAAAAAAAGAAATTATTTGTTTTTTATTACATGAAGATATAACAATCCAAAGAATTTTTTTCCAAAAAATTAAAATAAAATTTTAAGGGTGATGAAGTCCTTGAGGACAGATCAACTCTAAGATTATTTTATGTTAAACCCATATAGCAAACTGAACTCCCTAGTAAAAATTCAACAAGTTTTAAAAGAATTAAAAGATTATATGAAAATTTGGTGCTCAATTGATAGTAACCGAAAGATTTTTTTTTTTTTTTTTTTTTTTTTTAGAAAAATTGGGTAATAAAAATTTTATGAAGAAGTCATGTCTACATCCATAAAAAAAAAAAACTTATTTAAAGTGTTAAGTTATATTTAAGACGCATAACTGGTTGTTATGCATTTGTTGCATTGCCTTTATTAAGAAAGAAAAGAGAAAGAAAAAAGATATAGCCAACAGAATCAAACCATATTGGATTTGGGATCTAGGGTGCACCACTTGGACAACCAGTGGATAAAAAGAATCTTCAAAAGCGGCAACAGCAAGAGGTTGATAAAAGCCAAGTTAGTGGTCATCCCAGAAAGAAAAGAATTGTGCTAGGTGCAGAAAATACTTACAATTTCCACAACTCCCCGACTGGGGTTAACAGTTGTCTTAGAA
Source organism: Sepiola atlantica (assembly GCA_963556195.1). Lineage (NCBI taxonomy): Eukaryota > Metazoa > Mollusca > Cephalopoda > Sepiida > Sepiolidae > Sepiola > Sepiola atlantica. The sequence continues at coordinate 89,676,716 of OY744533.1, forward strand.
TCATCTTTATTTAACGACCGAGGCATGCTGCTAATGGGTTCCTAATGAAAACAGAGAAACGTAATATCACAGCAGGCGACATATATAAAAGTGGCCTGAGATTAAATAAACCCTTGAATATTAATCTGGACAGCGAGAGAATGAATATCACAATTTTATTTGCTCTTCAAGGTGGCCAAGGTTCAAATGCTAACATATTGGAAGACAGGCATAACTTCTTGTTTCCGGGATCTAAAATCATAAAGCAGTGACTCAGCATATGTTTTTCGCTATGTTTATTTTTTTGTATGTAACTTCTGCTATTGCTGATAAAAAATAAGTAAAATAAGGAAAGCATTATAATATGGATTTGAATGTCTGATTTGGGGACAGGTAAGCAAATGATGTCCATTACTCCACCATCCAGCTGTTTATATACAGGGTGAAATTACTTTTGTATGTGTAAATATTTAAAGAAAAAAAAAAAAATATATATATATATATATATATATACATATATATATTTATTAATACAGGTTTGATTGCAGAGAAGCGAAATCCTCTGTTTATTCATCTCCTGATCCGTTTTCTCCCACTGGTGGGAAGGCTTTTGTTTCTCTTCAATCAAACCTGCATTAATGAAAGAATGCTGCCGAAATGTGTAATATATATACATATATATATGAGAAATGAAAAAAAAACAAGAGATTTTTTATATATTCATCAACGTTTTGTCTTTATTTGTAAGACTTCCTCAGGATGATAATTTAAAGAAAAATGTTATGCAAGTACATCGAAATATTGGGTTGATGAGAAAAAGTAGTAGCCATGGCTACTAAGAGTGCTGGACCAGGGTCCGCGCTGCGAGAAGTTAGTCAGCAATCACTCTCTGCTACTGACCGACTTCTCGCAGCCCGGACCCTGGTCCAGCGCTCTTAGTAGCCACAGCTACTACTTTTCCTCATCAACCCATCATGTCAACCCAATATTTCGATGTACTTGCATGACATTTTTCTTAAAATTATCATCCTGAGGAAGTCTTACAATAAAGACGAAACGTTGATGAATATATAAAAAATATCTCTTGGTTTTTTCCTTTTTCATTTCCCATTATGTCGGATTACTCTCATTCTTCCTTTCTCATATATATATATATATATATATATATATGCAGAATGGTTATTATATTAAATTAGTGGATCAGCATGTAAACAAACTAGTTAAAATAATGAAACATCTCTAAAGCCAACCAATATTTCGGTTGGGAATCTGACCTTAATCTAAGGTAGAAACAATAGATTATGGTTGGATTCATGACTGGCTTTAAAAATGTGTCTGTGTCATTATTTTCACTAGTCTGTAAACATGCTTATCCACTAATTCCATATACTAACCATTCCACTTTGCATTAAATTTTATTCCACGTTTTAGACTTCCTCATGTATATGTTGTGTGTGTGAAGTATATTTAGAGGATGATAATCCAACAGAATGTATAGGTAACAAAAAAGGAAATAAGCAAAAAGACTAATTTGATTAGAGATGAACACAGAGTCATGATTTGATTCAATATTTCACTCAGAGAATTCATCGTGTTTATTCTTGATAAAGTCCGTCTCGCAAATCATGACCGTGTTTATCTATAATCAAATTAGTCGGTCTTTTTGCTTATTTCTTTTTCCATTTTTGTTACATATATATTTTTAATAAATTATAATATTCCAGGAATAATTTTTAAATAGAGATTAGATAAACAATTCTATGAATCTTCCTGTAGTTATATAATAGTGTTCAATGGCAATTATAATATATATTTATTTAGTATCAATTTTTATTTATACAGGGTGGGCAAAAATAAGGGTCCTATTTTTAAAAATTCATAACTTTTTTATTTATTGATTTTTTTTTTTTTTTTTAGAATAAGTAAAGGACCCCTTCCGAAGCAAGCATGAGCCGTATTAGCCCTAAAGAACGTACCCTCATTTAGAAAACATTATTTTTGCTTAAAAAACTCAAAACAGTGTAAAAAACAATACTTTAGTTTTTGTAAGTTTTAAGAAGTGTTTTTCGGCTAAAATTTGTTTTGTTTATTTCAAAAAATCTCGGAAGGGTCAGTCTACACACACATAAAGTTTGGTGAGTTTAACTTTTATTTTGTGGAAGTTATTCAAATTCAAAGATAGGACCCTTATTTTGGCCCACCCTGTACAAACATTTCGGGCTACATATGTGTATATATGTTTAAGCTAAAGCCCGAGACATGCTGAAGCTTCAGCATGTCTTGGGCTTTAGCTGAAACATGTATGTACATATGTAGCCCGAAATGTTTGTATAAATAAAAGTTTATACTAAATCAATATATATTATAATCTATTGATGTATTAAAATGGACAGAAAAATAATAAAATCTAAATTTAATGTTTTTTTTTTTTAATTTTGACAGACATTGCTTTATCACTGCTGTAGTTAATTTAAAATAGAAAGCGATCATCTAAAAAAATTTTTTAGCACTTAATACTTTTTTTTTCAAAAGATCCAAGGAATGGCATTAAGGCCCCCTCCCTGAATAAATACTTACATAATAACAAAAAATAAAACATGATATGCATTTGAGGGATTGAAAATTTATTTTTTTTATTTTATAAAAAGTGTTTTTCCTTATCACCTTTTGTCAATTACTGCTTAAATAAATTTAAAAATTAAAAGTAAATTTTATATTTACTTGAGGAAAAAAAAAAAAATTTCAAGAAAATATAAACTTTGCTAAGAATTTGTTATTGTATTTCAACAGAACTTGCTTTAATTTGTTGTCTGTTGTCTTAATCTTTAGATTAAGACAATAGAGTTTGTTCTCTCGTCCGATAATGCTAACATTCGCTAAACTGTCGAATCTTTACAAACAAAAATTTTCAAACAAGTCTAGAATGAAGTTGTTAACTTAACCACAGAGTGTGCTACTTTAACTTTCATTTTTGTCTAATTAATACTGCTTTCTCTTTTGATATGTTGTTTCGAGATTAATCAGTGTACACTTTCTTCCTCTTCCCCATCTAACTCCCACTGCACTTTTTCATACTACCTACTTCCAATCTTCATCATCTCTCTGCTTTTTCTTTGGCTATTGCTTTGACCTCAGTCACAGTTGCCATCCTCCCACTGATGAATTCTTAACCTTATATACCTAAATGCATGTGTGTTTAGTGTATATAAACTGAAACAGGATGCATACGCGTCTTTTTCAGGCGTAACATAGTAGACAACGGCAAGGTAACGTGGCTTTTTAGCTTCAGATACCTCATTAAGATTCGTCACAAGTTTTGAAGATGTTGATTGGCATAATTCAGAGGTAAAGAACTTAGAAAAAAAAGTATAAAGCTAAAAGATATAATTCAAACCTTTTGGAAATATCAAACGGATGATTCTCTGTAAAAAGAAACTAGCTATGAAATATAAAGCAACACACAAATTCAAAATAACAGCAACATTTCAGACACTATAAATCTATTTATATACATATACAGAGTGCAGACGACATTTGTTCACAATTTTCAACTGTTAATTTTATGCATATTGTTTTTTTTTCGTTGTCAGTCTTTTTTTTTTTTTTTCATGAAAACAGTGACTATATTTCAATTCTTTTTTATTTCCATTCTTTTCTTTTGCAGAATAATTGATTATAGTCAATTTTGAATCTTCATATTTGTGGAAGAGACACAACATTCTTCTTAAAATCCACACCAAAAGGACAAATAAAGCGATTTCAGACTTCCTCGGCATCAGCAGGAGAACGGTGGAAAAGGTCAGAAAGATATTTAAAGATTCGGAATTTTACTAAATCAGAGAGAAAAACGCATAATTGACGATCTGACATTGTCAGAATGCAGGAGTTTGTTGCTGACATTCAGGAGATCAAAGACAATGAACCCAGCAAGTCAATGTGTGCCATTGCAAGGGAGAAAGGTGTGGATGAAAATCTCATTTAGCTGGCGGTAATTTCTGTCAAAGGCGATGCAAGAAAAGCGACTGAAACGCACAAAGAAGTTCATCAACAAGTTGAAACACCAACTGGAGCCAGAGATACTCTGGTTCTTCTCCGACAAAAAAAAATTCTGTCAAAACTAGAAGATCAACTCCAAAAACAACAGGTGGCTAGCTGCCTCATCCAAAGATGTGGCTAGCTGCCTCATCTAAAGATGTGTCCAGAATCAAGCTGTCAATCTTTCCATGGTCTTTGGTATTGTCACCACTGAAGGGGACGTCATGCCACCTAATTTATTTCTTGAGGGTCTCAGGCTGAATTTTGATGGCTACTTCCATGTTCTGAGCAAAATAGTAAAACCCTGGATCGACCAGGTAGCTACAGCACCTCATTATATGATGACCCTGGCATAACTGTTAGAGAACTTTGTCGACCACACTTCATCTGGCATCCCAGATCCCACCTGACAGCAACCCCCGTGACTCCTTTGTGTGAGGCATGGTGAAACGAAACATCAACAGATTTAGTTGCAATACGAGAGAAGAGCTCAATGCCAGGATAACCAAAACCTTTGGGGGCTAAGTCGGCAGAAACCTATGGCTGGTTCCAAGGCCACCTCGCTGCTGTCATCAAAGCCAAAGGTTGGTTCATCGCGTGAAATCGACAGAACAAATGATCAAGACAAACTGACTCAAGTTTAATGAACGAATCTCAAAACAATGAAACTACTATTTTATCTTTTCTTCGAAAATAATTTTGCGAACAAATATCATCCACCCCCTATATACACAAAATACGAAAAGTGTCGATCTGCTTTGCATGCTTTTCCCATTCGATGCAGATCTAAAACCAATAACAATTATAAATTACCACACTCCAAGTATATTTTTTAGAAAAATAAATTGGGACTAACATGCTTCCCATAGTAGCATTGATCGTTTTGCAATCTAAACACCCGTCCGTGACTTTCGAACCATTTAATGATTTTCTTTCAAATGGAATGGCTTTCTAGCAAACTGTTTATAAATAAATATGAGGAAGATGAAGACTTAATATCACTGCAATAATTAACACTAAAATTGTATAATACTTCGTGTCTGTGGACGTGCATGTTTGAAAGCAGCTGCAGCAGCCGTACCTGCTGATCTCTATAATAGTAAATGACTGGACGTGGATGTTTAAATTTTCAAAATTATTTAATATATATTTGGAATTTCCACATACGTAATATATAAAACAAATACTAACTCATAGATAATCTAGTATTTTTATAACCTGATGATTTTTTTTTTTAGGGTTTGAACTGGACAAGATTTTAAAATCCCTGTTAATTTGATCTGTAGACAATATGTTTATTTAAATGAATGAAGGGCGGGTGTGTGGGGTGATGAATGTTAACTGTTCATATTGAATTTGTACCATGGCCATCCCTACTACAGGCCAGGCAATCGTGCAACTGGGGTCTTTTACTGGGGGCCATGTGAATTTTCTTAAATCATCAACTGGTGCAGATCCTTTTTTTCTTTTTAACCACAATATACAAGTAATGATCTTTTGACATAAGTACAAATTCTCTAAAAAAATCCAACATTGAAATAAAAATTCTTCATTGAAATATGCATTTGCCTTTGTTTATTCAAAATTACCTTTCTCTTCATTTATAGGAATTCGTCAATAATTGTAAAATTTATCAATTAGCTCATTGTGGTTCTTATTATTTGGTATGTAAAACACATAAAAACATCAAACTAATCTCACAGAGGAATTTTACCGTTGTTTGCAACTTCTATATCGAATATTTAAGAAAATTCACATGGCCCCCAGTAAAAGACCCCAGTTGCACGATTGCCTGGCCTGTAGTAGGGATGGCCATGGTTTGTACGCATTACTGATGGTATATAACCCTACAGGTAACATCGGATAGCCCTGCTCGCATATATACGTCGTAATTCCAAAATGTGCAGGAAAAAAACAAGTGTACGCAATTATGAGGGAAAGAGCATAATTAATATATATTTATTTATAAAAATACTCGTGCATTAAGGAAACCAGGGTTTCACAAGGCCACCCGGTCCAGTTTACAAAAAAAAAAAAACAGACCCGAAAATGGAATCCTCCATCATCAGTCCTGTAAACTGAAATAACTCTTCTGTTAAGGGAGTTAAAAAAGTATGAAGATTGATATTTATTTCCGGGATCTGAAACATTTTAAAAACAATAGATTGGATCTATCTTGACGATTAAATATTTATATATATTGTGGGTTGAGCTATCTAGTAAGGGAGATCACTGCCTCGCACTTAGCATCAATGCATAACTCTTTGTAAAAGAATAGAGCAGTCGAGGTAGTCGTTAATGCAAATATAAAAAGCACTATAGATTTCCCTTACACATGGCGATGGCTGATAGTACAATGGTAATGATTTTCGACTGCTGATAAGGTGATCGGGTTTTGAATCAATTTAAAACACCTGCCAGTTTCTAGCCACACTTAGCTTAGCATCAATGCATAACTCTTTGTAAAAGAATAGAGCAGTCGAGGTAGTCGTTAATGCAAATATAAAAAGCACTATAGATTTCCCTTACACATGGCGATGGCTGATAGTACAATGGTAATGATTTTCGACTGCTGATAAGGTGATCGGGTTTTGAATCAATTTAAAACACCTGCCAGTTTCTAGCCACACTGAAGAGCAATGATATAGTGAATCAGCTGTCTGTGGATGAAAAAATTATATATATATATATATATATATATATATATATTTATATATATATATATATATATACTAGAAAAACTGACTCATTGGGTCAATCACTGAGCTCGGGTTAGATTGTTTGAATAAGGAGAAAGTGAGTTTGCAAAGCCAGTAAATTTTTTAAATAAAGACAAACTTCAAAATTAGTCTCTTTCTGCTCGCTATCTCTTCCTCTCATTTTCTCTTTCTTTCCCTGTCAAGTTACGGGTTAAATAGCATCACTACTTGCGGTGATATTTTCTTTGGGACTATTTCAATCTTATGTTTTATACTTAGTTTTATTACCTTTGACTACACAGAGCAAGAGAGACAGAAACGAGAGTGATAGACACCATATAAAATAAGAGTGTGGGTCAAACAAAATACAGTGAGAGAGGGTGAGAGTGATAGACAGAAACTTAGTAAGAGATGGATCACTTGAGTTAATTGCAAATTACGGCTAATTAGAACAATTAAAATGGAATTTTTTTCAAACTTAACTCAATCCCAAAAACCAACCAAAGATAACCTATTTTAACATGTATTTTGTGTGATTAAAACATGTAGGAAAAAAAGCCTTAGGGAAACAAACGTTGATTAACTCAGATTTAGTATAATAATATAGTTTAATTATTCTTATTACTTTATTAGAGTTCACTGCTCCTTACTGAACATAATTGTATTTTTAATAGACAAGCTTTTGTAAACATGAGGCATACCAGTGACCCGTTGAGTCACAACAACAAATTATTTCACTTTGATTTCATTTGAAAATTCATAAACTGATTTCTCTATTTTGACATTCTTCTTGCATAACCAAAAATAATTAACCTATTTACTTCTATGCTATCATTATAATTATTATTCTTTATAATTCTTATATAGAAGTAAATAGACTTATTATTTTGCCATCTAATTTACATAGGTGCCTATGGTGCATACAGACACGCATATCTAAATTAGATGGGTATGCTGAGAAAAGAGTCACTCCTTCTCTAAATGCTCACAAAGACATTAAGAAATATTAGAGAGTGGTTGAATCAACATAGAGTGAGAGGGGTTGAGAGAAATACATAGATAGCTAAGAGAGAGATAGGGTGACCTATTCGGTTAATTATAAATTACGGTGAATTAGAAAAATTAAAACAGAATTTTTCTTCAAACATAACTCAATCCCAAAATTAAGGTATACTTTAGCATGTATTTTGTATTATTAAAGTATATAGGAAAAAAGCCTTAGGGGAACAAACGTTGATTAACTTACATTTCGTATAAAAATAGATATTTATAAATTATCTATTTTCCTGGAAAATAGAAAAGTTTTTGCTAATATTTTTTTTGTTTTGAGTCACTGCTTATGAAGGGCCAAAAGCCACTCGAGGATAAGAGTCAATGAATTTGTCAGGTGGACGGTGAGACAACACCTTGACGATTGGTAACGATGGTTGAAAGTGGGCAAAATTTGATTATTTAAGAGGATGGCTTGACAAGAATTTGTTAACATTGGACTTGAAAACGACCATGTTGTAGTCAGCTGGGAAACAGCCTCATGGTATTGTGTTCCAGAGACGGGTAGTTCTTGGAAAGAAACTTTGCTCATGGAAGTTCCATTCAGTTTTAAGTACACACAGGAATAAAAGAACATTATTTACAATGGTTGTAGCTAGACGGTTTTTGCTGTGAATGTTTTACATGGGGGAACCATAGATTGGAGCTCAGTCGAGCATCTTTGAAATGATTTTAGTTTTTCATTTCAGATATTAACAAAAGCTTTCGATTTTTTCAGGAAAATAGAGATAATTTGTAAATACAAAAACTTGTTTATACAAAATACAATTATGTTCTGTATGAAGTAGTGAACTCGAATAAATTAAAATAATTAACTCAATTTGTCAGAATTTGATTTAATAACCACTTATATAAATTTATATTTACAGCATATACAACTTTATATTAGATATACAAGTTGCGGGCAGAAAACCAAATGGAAAATAATATCGGAAAAAATGCAAAGTCACCAACATTCAAACATGCAGCACAATTGGGGCCTTTCTAATATCTAGGAAGTGCGTTAATCATTTAGCCATAGAAGCAAGTGATGAGAATAGGGTCAAAATAATGCCAAGGGTCTGCATCATTCATTAACTTCATAGAACATTTTGATGAACACCATCTCCTTCATGGACGTGAACCAACGGCCCGAAGACTAAAGTCAAAGAGAAGCTTCCTCAGCCATGTCGAACCTCTAACAACATCTCAGGAAGGGACCAGACTACAGCTGTGGACCAGACAGCTGGAGAATGCCCCTCTCCTTCTGACATGGGAATTCCCTCTTCTGGTGGAAAACACTCAACCGCCTGAGAACGTGAAGTGGGCGCTCAAAAGTTGCTATGAGTAGATGGGGCTACAAAACTAACCTAACCATCTGTGAATGTGGAGAGGAGGACCATACGATGCAACACTGCCTTGTCTGCCCCCTACTGCCCAACCGGTGCAGCTTGAAAGACGTTGCAGAGTAAAACACTATTGTAAAGGATTGCGTAAAGAAGTGGTAAACTGCCGTATGACCACATGCTTCAAAGACACGCAAAGACGACGAAGATAGCACTTTTTGATGAAGACTAAAAATGTTGGAAATTTATGATTTTATCATTATTTCCGTATTCATCCAGTTTATTCAGTAAATATTAACTTTAGGTAATCCTTCAAGGGGTACATACCCGTCGAGGATATGCCCTCAAAAATCAGTTCAACAGTGGTTTTGTTGCTGTTGGGCTGAGGTATTGTTCTGTTCAGTCCTAGAAGGTCCACTCTCCCAGGCTTTACCTTTCCTTTGAGAAGGGGTTAGTTTATTGCTAATCTCCTGAGGCGCTTCTACTGGAGAATGCCGACGGGGCTGCTCAGGCAGTTTTTGTAGGCCAGAGTGCGCTTTTCAAACCCATACCTGACCTTGTCATCTCCTGAAGAGACGTCAAATAAACATCCAGCACGCTTTCAAAACACAAGAAATCAGGATTTGTAATCTCACCTTTTCATTCTGATGATGGCTTCTTCCCCCTGTGGCGACGTCAACCATCACGCTGGATCCATCCTGAAAATACATGCATGTTAACATGAGGCAAAAGAAAACCAGACTTATTAAAATTCATAGCAAACATCTTCAATGGAAAACTAAATAAATAACCGACTATTTCTGATAAAAAATGAATAGAATACGAATTGTGGGATTAAAAAACAAAACATTTTTGTGAGGAGAGAGAAGTGGAAGGCCATATACTTGGAACCTTCAAAATAATTCATATGATTTCAAATTTGGGGAAATATTTTCTTTTTATATATATCTCATTATACTAAATATTTATTGGGAAGAAAGATCAAAAAAGTTCAATGGAGTAAATCTTTTTGGAATAAATTATCTAATCAAGTTGAAAATAGCATTAGTAGACAATTTTATTTATCGTTAAAATTTTACAATAAAGTTCACAGTATAGCAAATTTTCTTTATAAAATAAGATGTGGAACAAGGACGATTTTAAGAATAAAGACGATGAATTTATAAATAATGGTAGAAGAATGAATTTTTGAGGGTCAATCTGATGAAAAATTTGAGAAATCTGTGAAATTGTGTAAGTATATATATAAGTAGCATTGTAGGAATGACAAAAACAACTTTATTACTTTCCCATTGGAGGGTGATAATTTTCAATGGTTCCTAGCATCTTAATGAGCCAACTTATCAAGGTTTCGACCTAAAGGTCTCTTCAGAGCCAAGTGATTGAAAAGATCTATTTATATAAAATTCAACTTTCAAAACTTAAAATATATTTATTTTATTGGATTTACAATTATATGAGAGCTGACCACCGCTTGAAACGCGTTATATAAAATGATAATATAACAACAAAAAAAAAAAAATGTTGAAAAAAACTTTTTACAAATGTTGGTAGCCTTACTCCTTTACATACATATATATATATGCGAACAGTGTTTGGGACTCCAAGTGCTTTCCCCTTTTTTCGCAAGGATGTTATCCCCACCATTCAATACAATTCAATTGTTTACCATTTTCGTGGCCAGTGTGAGGCTTACTACGTGGGGTGTACCATTCAACGATTAGAGGACAGAATTTCTCAACACATCCCCATTTTAATACGTAGGCACAGACAGTGCCCAACATCCGGGTGTTTACAAGCCCATGAGTCGACCATTTATTGGAGTGCCAATTGTGCGCTAGAGGGTATTTTGATGAGGCGTTTTCTATCTTGCACAGGGCTTGTTCGAGAAATCATCTCAAGATTCTCAAAGTGGTTGCCATTAATTTGCGACAACCGTCTCTGTGCAAGCAGGAGTACACCCATAGTTTAGAACTGATGGGTGTACATTGAAATACCTACCTCATTTTTTTTTTTTTTTTTTACCTTCATTCGCCAATGACTTTTATGTTTCTTTTGACCACAGTCTCATTCGTATTTTCACCCCAAATCATTTAGTCAATGATTGCATTTAAGAAGAGTCGACCGAAAGAAGATGTCTCGGTAGAAAAAAACACCTTTTTCTCCTCCATTCATTAATTTTTTTTTTTTTTTTTTAACTATGTTGCTTGAGTAGGTAGGTAGAAGAAGAAAACAAAAATTCCAATTTTTTTTTTTCAAACAGATTCCTGATCCTCTCTACCTGTTTTTTTTTTTTTTAACTTTTAGTTTGCTTCAGTAATTAACATCTTGTTCTCAGCAAATATGACTACTTCGCCAATCTTATTAAAGGTTATGTTGAAATTTTGTATCTACAAAAATCTATATTATTATTATAAGAAATAAAGAATATATATTCTCAAATGTGTGATCTCCCTCTTTTCTCTCATAATTATTTACATCATTCCATTCCTCTCACCATTCTTCCTTTATTTATGTCATTCACACTTCTTCCCACCATCTAAAACATTCATATACAAACAAACATTAATGGTTCTCAAAGCTTTAGTATTATATATACATGTATTAGATTGCATTTGTGAAAAGAAAATGTTTAAAGAGTTCCCTTAATTTATACCTAATTTTAAAAAGTAATTTATAATAAAATATGCTTTTTCATTTTTTTTTTTTTTTTTTTTCAAGTTTAACTTCTTAGCCATCGATTACATTTTAAAAATTCTGAAGATAAATATACTTTTGTATTTACAAACTACACTGAAAGCAACTGGAATTTTTAAATAGCAAAATCTATAAAAAGTCGATCATGTCAAAGATCGGTGAACCACAAAAACCACAACTCTCTACTTTTTAAAGAAATATTCCAAACATTGTGCTTTTCGGATTTTATTCAGGGAAAATTAGCCAAGTTAAACAGCATGAAATAAACATTGCTTTAATTCGTCAAAAAAAAAAAAAAATACATATATATACACCCATGACCCGTTGGGCCAACGCTGGCACATTGTACATGAGATAAATAAATATAGATAAAAGAACAAAACAAAGGTAAATGGTTAGATATGGTTCATTTTCCTGTTTCTTCTCTTGGACAGCTTGCTGGGAGACATTCCTACATGATGACAGCGACAAACATCTACTCTTTATTACCTTAACCACAGATCCATTTTTCCTTAATTACAAATTGTTTTTGGCTAGATCACCTCTCCCCCACCCCCACACAAAGGAATGAGTACCCCTATCTTACATTAGTTCTTATATCTTCATTAGAACTGACTGCAACTAATCTAACTACAAATCCTTCTATGTCACATGATTAAATAAACTAATCCACTATCAGGCAATAGAGCGACCTTGGGGTAAAATCTTGCCAATCATACCTAAGTAATCATATTCATTTGCAAATCCTATTTAGAGTTAACTTCAAAATCATATTGTTACTACTGCTACTACTACTACTACTAATATATTACAGTCTGACAGACATAGAAAAAGAAATTCAGAAAGATAGATTTAAACGACTTAAAAATAAAAATTGTTAAAAGCAAACATTGTATTATGACAGACATTTATTACAACTTGTTCTAAACTTGTTCTGTTTTTTTTTTAATGATAAAAAGATAAATTATACAAACCGATGTAAAAAATGGAGTGATGAATACGAAGAAGATGTCATAAATAAAGGCCAAAGATAAAAAGATGGTGCCTGTCTGAAATGAAAGAAAAAAACAAAAGAACTATTAGCAGATGAATAAAACCATTAGTAGATGAAAATCTCTATACTAAAATAATGAAACAACTTCTCGTGTGTATATCTAGTCACACTGGGTTAGATATTGTATGAGTACATCCACTAGTACATAAAAAAGTTAGTTGAGAATAAGAGGAAATGGAAATTGCTGAGAAGCTGGGGTCAATTTGGTAATCCTGGGGTTAAAATTGATAGGCTGTGGGAATATAATAGAAACGGATATGACATCACATGACTCAAAGAGAGGGGGGGGGCGATATAGTACAGCAGAGTCCATTTGGGAGCAGGCAGCGCATGAGCATGTACAATAATATGGGCTGACAAAATATAATTAATTAATGATTTCAATCACTTTCTGTCTTCTCCCCCACTGGTCAGTGATTTTGAACAAAGATCAAATTGAATAAATGTTTGCTGTCTTCCATTAGTTTTGTTCGAGTTAGTCCTTTTTGAAGCAATGAAAGATGCTTATTCACTGGGCAACATTCCCTCGATCTGAAAGAATCATGCAGAAGCAAGTACAAGGAGTACACGTAGCTACCAAAGTATGAATATAATTTGTGAACGTTAATGTTTTTGTAACGATTACGCGAACTTGGGTTTTCCGCATGTATGGTACAAAGTTGAAACGCAACAACTGAAGAACTGTGATACAGCAAAACAGCTGTCTGTGGACGTTTATTGCTGGAAAGATCATTTTGGTGAACTACTAAACCACACGCTAGCCACGGCTGTGGAAGAATACATTTTCCATTGGTCTTCATTTCAGATCAAACAAATTTCTAGATGAACTACATATCATTGGCGGATCCTTGACCAGGTGAAAGGTATTGAGAAATACTGGAGAGGAAAGTGCTTCAATTTGTAAAGTATTGTAAGAAAAAGAAGGCGTCCATTTTGTAGGGTTTGGTTCATAAAAAGAAAAAAGGGGGTTACAATTAGCTCGATTATAAAGGCAAACTTTTTTTTCTCCACACTTTAAATCAGTTTTATTCATACAACAAACAGCAAGAGACCACAAACAGGTTTTTTATAACAAATTAAGAAGAAACACCAAAGCACGTAGAGTTTGGCGCGCACGCGTACATCCATCCAGGTTGGGTCTTACATCCAACTGTTCCACGCATGTCAAATCTTTTTCGACTGGGACGAGAACATTGCACGTCCGTTCAGTTTGACATTTTCTATCAGACTCCGTGAACAGCGGGAAAAAGTGTACTAACAATTCATTGGCAGTGCCTCCCACTCAGAGTGTTCTGATTGGATGATGTATCAATCACTCCATGCGGAAAAGTGTAAGCCTGAGCAAAAGAAAATAGTTCGTCTGCGTATAACTACTACAGTATCTTCATGCAATAACAATGAGAAAGTGGTTAAAGATAAAGAAAATAAGGGTTTTAAACTGGTCAAGCCGTGAGCTGACCTAAATCCCATAGAATATCTATGAAATGAATTTAAATGGAATAAAATAGAAGTAAGAGACTTACTTCAACTTATTCTAGAAGTCATACAGACATCATAGCAAATAAGGTGCACACTATTGTATACTAAACATAGTTTATTGGTTTGTATACAAAACCTTTATGGTTATACTTTTTATTTTAGTTGCCAATAAGTCTGCCTATAGATGAAAATTATGTATCCTTTTCCACAGTGAAGATTTACTTATAGTTGGTAACTATAATAGAAGCAATTTTTAAAATTTTTTTAGAAAAGTCTTAAAAAATATCAAGTTCAACGTATGTCCACCATAAGTTGTGGATTCATTCCTTGTAGAACGATTAGAAGCAAAAACGAAATGCAAAATTAAAATCAAATGAAGGATATCAGATGAAGGATATCAGATGAAGGATATCAGATGAAGGATATCAGATGAAGGATTGTCATGTTTCGTACCCGGCCCTTCTTTCCATCAGGGACAGATTCATCCCTTCACCGCTTTTTTCTTTAGTTTGCATTTCATGCTCGCTACGACATGTTTTTCTTTTCGTCTTTCTTTTTCTTCATTCCTTTTTTATTCTGCGTTCTCCTATGAGGATTTTAGCTAGTTTTATCCTGCTTTAATTCTTCATTTTCGATTTATTTATTCTAATAATAATTATCACCCACTCTCGTTAGCGTGACTTCCTAGAGACTTGTTCTTTTGGCGTTTTTTTCAACCGTCGCCATTTTTCCTGCAGTTTGTAAACAAAATTCAAGGGCGCTTCGCCTCGCAGATTCCGACCCCCGCTAACATAACTTGGTATGTAAATTAATTCTCTCCTTTTCTTGCTAAGCTAATCCTCCTTATTATGCCTCCCATGTTTTCATTAACAATGTCTCCCCGTCGTAACAATGTTACAACTCATTCCCGGCGTCGCTCAGGTTTCCTACGACGGCGTCCCGAGATTTCTACCTCCCTAGTATGGCGACCCCATCTTCGCCTCGCTCCCCCTAATAGTTAAATTAAGTCATCTATCTTATTGTACTGATTTGCTTCATCTTTTTTCCTTTCGTTTATCTATGAATACTTGTTTCTTCTTCTTCGTCGTAGTGAGTTACCTTTTGTTTATTTTTTATTTTCAGATTTTTTACCTGTTTTACAGGGAATAAAGGATTTTTATTTTAAATGGAATTCGTTGTTTTTCATTGCTTCCTTTGTCTCCGTGTGATTCCGAGTTATCTGGCTGTCTAGACAAGATGATAAATATCATTTTGACGATGGCAGCACAGTAAAAAATCAAGTTTGGTCTCCACTTGGGGTGAAGGAATGCAATAGTATCGTTTTCCCTTCCTGTGACTCCTGTGGTTCCAGTCCTGAGGCTTCCCTGTTCGACAACACCCCGCATTTAATTTTATTTGACGCTTTCTCACGCTCACCCTGTAGATTCGTCTCGCACCTCCCCGCTTTCCCCTTCGTCGACGCTTGTCTCAGACCACATCCACGGCGCCATGGCAGGAAAATCCACCTCTCCGAGCAGGACTTACTCCAGGACGTCATCTGCCTCATCTAAAGCCTTAATCGCCCGCGCACAGCTTGAAATGGCTAAGGCGAGCCTCCTGTTCGTTGAGAAAGAAAACCAACTGCGGGAGGCAAGGGCTAAAATGGAGTCCGAGGAGAACACCCTAATGGCTGCAAGAGAGATAGCCATTAAAGAAGCTGCAGTCAAGGCCTTCGAGGAGTGTGTCAGCAGCAGTGAACAAAGTTTCGCTATCAATGTTGACCAGGCCCCTGCCGACCCCATACAGCGCACAAATGAGTACGTGGCTGGGCTGGCTGCTCAGGGCCACTCGCAACCCTCTGCCTTACAAACCGGAGCTCCCCAGCCAACACCACATCCAGTTTTACAAGCCGCAGTTCCACAACCTCCTGCCTTACCATCCGATCAGGCTGTTGAGACGGAGGCTTCCTTTCACCTTGTGCAAGGTCCCAAACCTTATTCATCGGATGACAATCAGAGGAGTCACCTCACAGAAAATCACCCTGGACCTATACCACTGGCTCCCCCTGTCAGAGCCATGCCAAATCATGGCGGGGAGAGGGACAGTGTTGCAACACACTGCACACAGGTTTGTGGTGGCAATCTGCTCAACAAGTCTTGTTCAAAGATTTGTTTGGCGAGAGTACATCCTGAAGGGAACCAAGATCAAGCATTCAGGATGTATGTAACCTTCAGTCTGCCTGTACACACGTCAGTCACATCTAGGAAACGTCCAGAGTTCCCGCAGATATCACCAGCTTCGAATACTGTGTCTCCAATGCAACTATCTCGTCAACAAGGGGCTGCACCTCCAACACCATCTTCCATAGCAACCTCGCAAACCACGCCGGTTGTGCATCCGTTTGTTCCTCAGCTCCATGCAGCTGGACAGACGATTTCCTCGTCTTATAACCAAAGCCAAGGACCACCAGCGCAACAACAGCAGCCACCGCAGCAACAGCAACCACCGCAACAACAGCAGCCACTGCAACAACAGCAGCCACTGCAACAACAGCAGCCACCGCAACAACCGCAACAACAGCAACCACCGCAACAACAGCAGCCACCGCAACAACAGCAGCCACCGCAACAACCGCAGCAACAACCGCAACAACAGCAGCCCACATCGACACCCCAACTCCCAAGTTCTGCTAATACGGCTGGTATGAACCCTTTACAAAACCAACCGATATACATGCAACAACAGATGCACACCGTGTACAAATTACAACAGCCGCAAATGACGCCCGTCTCTCAGGTATTGCCTCACCCACGGCAAATAATTCCCACGGTTGGACCCCCTGGGGGACAGGCCCAGTTTGCTGCCCTGGCATCTCTTCCGCACCAACCACCACCACCACAAAAAAATAAGCGACAAGTGACCCCTCCAACCTCAATGCAAAATCAATTCTGTGCCTCTGGCCTTCCCCCGGTGACAACGACTAGGGGCCAGTCTCAGTCTAGTATGGTGAACACTGATGGTGGTGCTTACACCTCGCTCCCTACTGATCCGCTTCTTTCTGATAAATCTCCTGTGATTAACCGTCCAGTGACACATCTGCTGCCATTGGATGCAGGTAGGGAAGGTTCTAGCAAACCTAAGGCTGTGGAACTCCCTCTTAATTGGACACACCAGGCCAAGGATCCCCATCTGGCAGCTCAGCATCCTGTGAGGAATGCTAGAAAACCACAAACTGCTTTGCGCTAAGGCTCTCAGCTGAGCTTATTGAGATTTCACAATCTCAGACGGGGAGTGTCATGTTTCGTACCCGGCCCTTCTTTCCATCAGGGACAGATTCATCCCTTCACCGCTTTTTTCTTTAGTTTGCATTTCATGCTCGCTACGACATGTTTTTCTTTTCGTCTTTCTTTTTCTTCATTCCTTTTTTATTCTGCGTTCTCCTATGAGGATTTTAGCTAGTTTTATCCTGCTTTAATTCTTCATTTTCGATTTATTTATTCTAATAATAATTATCACCCACTCTCGTTAGCGTGACTTCCTAGAGACTTGTTCTTTTGGCGGTTTTTTCAACCGTCGCCATTTTTCCTGCAGTTTGTAAACAAAATTCAAGGGCGCTTCGCCTCGCAGATTCCGACCCCCGCTAACATAACTTGGTATGTAAATTAATTCTCTCCTTTTCTTGCTAAGCTAATCCTCCTTATTATGCCTCCCATGTTTTCATTAACAATGTCTCCCCGTCGTAACAATGTTACAACTCATTCCCGGCGTCGCTCAGGTTTCCTACGACGGCGTCCCGAGATTTCTACCTCCCTAGTATGGCGACCCCATCTTCGCCTCGCTCCCCCTAATAGTTAAATTAAGTCATCTATCTTATTGTACTGATTTGCTTCATCTTTTTTCCTTTCGTTTATCTATGAATACTTGTTTCTTCTTCTTCGTCGTAGTGAGTTACCTTTTGTTTATTTTTTATTTTCAGATTTTTTACCTGTTTTACAGGGAATAAAGGATTTTTATTTTAAATGGAATTCGTTGTTTTTCATTGCTTCCTTTGTCTCCGTGTGATTCCGAGTTATCTGGCTGTCTAGACAAGATGATAAATATCATTTTGACGATGGCAGCACAAGGATATCAGATGCGTTAAGCATCCAAATTTAGTCTCAGGAACTGGAGACAAAAGATTTTACAATTACAAAATCGTGCTAAAATTTTTTAGCAGCACTAATGCACGCACGCACTGTATAAACACAGATAGTGGTAGAACAGTAGACTCCAACTTAGACATACACACACACTAGTATAGCCATGGACAGTAGCAGTATAATACTAACTTATACTAACTTATACTAACTTATTTTCATCTACTAATGTTTTATAACATTTTAAAGACAAAGAAATCATTACAGGTTACCATAGAAAAAGCAGATTTATAGTGAAAGCAGACTATACAGGAAGTACTTTAGAGTATTGATTTACTCCTTTCCAGGAGTTAGGCACAAGGCCAGTTTTTATCTTACTCCCACAAGTAAGATGTGACCCAAGGTCGGGTCGGGAAAGTGGGGTTTAAAAATTGCCTGGGCAGCCCCGTCGGCATTCCCCGGTAGGGGCGCCTCAGGCAGTAAGCAATAAACTTACTCCTCCCCAAAGAGGGGAAGCGAAGCCTGGGAGAGTGGACCTCCTAGAACTGCACAGGACAGCCCATAGACCGGCGTAAATCAAGCCCTGAAGGAAAAGACAATACCAGTCTATGGGGTGCAGTATCCATCGGAACAGATACTCTGGCTAAGATCAAAGTGTAGTAACTTATGGCAAAGATTGTAAAATAAAATCTTTAAAAACAAGTTGATCCCCAAAAACTATATCTGATACTTTGATTATGATTTTTAAAGTGTCGTTAACAGAAAGAATACAATTTAGATAACGTTTCAGAGTTACAAAATATTTTTTCAATGTTTTTAGTCAAATCGTTTTTTGTTTAAATTTTCAAAATATTAAAAGCTAAATTTCATTCTTTGCCCAATGTGAAGAAATTTAATCATAATCAGTTAAGGATTATAAAAATAGGAATTTTTTAATAAATGCATTAATAAACTAGTGGAAAGAGAAGAAATAAAGGTATTCTTATAGCTGATGTACCATGTTTCCGTGACTTCCCGTCATCAACGTTCATTCGGGCAGGTCTCGAAATCGCCAGAGAGTTGATGAAATTAAACCGATAACTTTTGGAAGAAATTAATCGCGTTCAATAAAAAAAAAAAATGAATTTCTATAATCTCTGTCAGCTCGTTGAATCTCTCAAAAGACTAATTGAAATTTTTTTTTAAAAATGTAAAAAAAAAACATTTGCTTAACAAATCAAACAAAATAATCTATTGAAACTTCCTGGTGCACAAACAAAATAACATTTTATTTAAAAACATTTGATTAACAATGGTTCCTTTGACAAAAAAAAACAAACAAAAATAAACATCTAATTAATAACAGTTGTTTAGCTATGGTTTGTTCGTTCTTTATTTGTATATATGTTTTTTAGTTTGATTTTCTTTGTCGTAATTTATCGGCTGCCAATCTTCAAGTTAGCATTTGGCAGTTTTCTTTATTTGTATATATGTTTTTTAGTTTGATTTTCTTTGTCGTAATTTATCGGCTGCCAATCTTCAAGTTAGCATTTGGCAGTTTTCTGCCTCGTCAACTCTTGGGCGCTTCTGTAACTTGCCCGAACGTTGACGACGCAAAGTCACGGAAACATGGTGCGTCAGCTATAAGAATACCAAAATAAATTACAAAAGAAAAAAATTAAGCAATTTGGAAAGAATGGATGTTTCATATAACAATCATACTAACCTTCAAGCTTGGAATACGGATATTTTTTAACACATGTATACAAAAGAATAGACCCAGGATATCCTGAATGATCCAAGCATAACTGAAAAATATCAAATTGAGTTATTTAGAATTAAAAAAGAAGCAGAGAGCGCTTAGGCAAAAGTTTGGAAGGAGACAATGGGAAAAAATATAACACTATGTCAAAAAAAAAAAAAAAAAAAAAAAAAGAAGAAAAGCCAACAAGATTTATATTGGGCATCTCATATGAACTTTTAAAATCCTAAATATTTCATCATAGACCTCAAAAATGTCCCTCTAAATTCTTTTTTTACCATTATTTCTGAATTAATCTAGTTTATCCTTAAAACGATTCACATTAAAACTATTTTTAACCTGATTAAGCAATTTGTTCCACAATGGTATTAGTCTGCTAAAAAAATAAAATAGAATTGTGTGGTAGATTTATTTTACTTTTTTATCTTTCCTGCAAAAGAATTACAAGTGCAGGAAGAATATTTAGAAATACCATCAATTATTTTGAAGGTCTCAATTAAGTCACCCCTCATTTTTCTCTCTAGCAAAGTAGTTAAACTTAAGGATTCCAACCTATCTTTATAATTGAGATTCTAACAGTGAGCTGAAATTTACATAGGAATGGCGGTGCTTAACTGTTAGCCAATTGTAATTGATCTGTGGTAAAGACCACAGCTATATAAGACTGATGTTTCTCAATATAAATCAGTTTGCTCCTGTCTTGCTGGTTTCGAAGAGAATGGAGAGCCAAAATAGCTCGAAGAAACAAATTAGCACTACAGGTGGGCTCTTCCAAATCACAGTCACAGTAACTAGGTATATGAGCTTTCTCTCCAGATTTTCCTGTAATTGTCTTTGGCACTCCACTCTTCAAGGGCCACAAGATAGGAGTAAAACTGATTTACTGTCTTATATACGGCGGCTGGACAAAATTATTGGACACTATTAGTTTTACTACAATATTTCAATAATCTCTTATATCAAGAATATTGATCCATATTTCATTCTGGGAATTTATATCAATTGTAGATAGTTTTTTTGTTTTTTTTTATCTACTTGATTTTATATTTATAATTCTTTTTCAGATTTTGATCAAATTAGGGTAAAAATGCACAATGGCACCGAGTTTGAAAAAAAAAGCAAATTGTTGGAACTCGTATGTGAAAATCCTCGATCACCAGAACAGTTGAACTGTTTCGGTTTTCTAGAGTTACCATATAAAGATTCATAACAGAATTCAAGAAGCAGAGAAAAAGCTTTGGCAACCAGAATAATTGTGGCTGGGCTGAACTTCCTAAACCTACTGACACAGACCGACAGGCATTAAAACCATCAACCCACTGAGTTGAAGCAGCAACTGAACAGTCTAGTTGTGACGAAAACTGTGAGCTCAATAAAGTCAGCTATTATGGAATAGCCGCTGTCAACTTTCTTTGAATTGAATAAGTGTTCCAATTTTTTGTCCAATTCCTGTAGTTGGGGCCTTTACATGACTTTCAGAAATATTTTTTCATGCTCATAATTGCTGAAGCATGAAACAACCTGCCTGCATCCGTTGTTAGCTGCTAAGATACTGCATCCTTTAAAACTCTCATGCTTCACGAAAAACTACACCCTTCACACATGTGCACCTGAGTACTATACACAACGATTATTATTATTATTATTAAAAAGTGGATAAACAATATTATAGAACTAGTAATACTCACCTTTTATGTCTCAAAACAAACCAAACTATGCCGACCGATGCACTAATTAAGGCCAACACCATATCTTTGTATTTCATATCAAAGTTGTAGCACTTCAGACACAAACACCGCAACCTATGGAAAATAAATTAGGCAGAAATATAATAGTCAAACACATTTTTAACAAATGTAATGAGATAACTCCTGTGAAAGTAATAATAATACTAATTATAATAATGATGATGATGATTCGTAATAGCTATTATAATGACGAGAGAGCTGGACTTACAAAAGTGGGCTGATAAAATATAGGTCAAGATTGGAATGTCATTCTGAATGTGCTTTTGGAGATTAGGTGTTATTTTGACAGATCATAATTTATGAGTTGAATTGAAAAATGAATATTTGTCATTTGTTGTTTGGGGAAGGAATGCAGGAAAGTGAAGATACTTTTGATAAATGCTATTAGCGATCGAAAAAATGTCAGAGCAAAGATAGTCGCAAAGTCACAAGCATGTCCTGCATTCATTCTCCTGGTGAGGCACCCACAGTACATAAAGAAATGAGCGTGGTCAACATATACCAGCAATAAAAGTAAGCCATGTAAAATTCTTTTTTGTGATTCAAGTCTTCATTCATGAACAAGACGATGTTTCAAGAAATGCTAGGAAAATTCAACAACTAAAAGAAAAAGTGTTTTTTTTTTTTTTCAGTCTGACGTAACATGGCATCTTCAACAAAGATGTTGACTCCATGACACATAATTATAAGAAGCAACATCATGCATAACCGTTTGAGAAACTTTACACTTTCATATGTGACCCCTGCAAAGTACAATGGGGGGGGGGGGGGGGGGGCTCATGTTATGCAAATAATTGGTGCTTATTACACATCACAATCTAAAATAAAACCATAGTATGTTTTTTGTTTAATAGTCGAATTTTGTTTAAATAGTCGAATTTTTAGCTTGCATACTTCAATTGTCGTAAACTTCTAGAATCTCACTAACAAACAAATTGTTTTTAAAATTTTAATTTGACACCTGACATTATAGCATTCTGAGTTTTCGATCATGATGTGTGCCTCTATATTAGACTACAGTAGCATGTTCACTATTTTAAGGTTTGGGTGCTTCTTGGATCTATTTTTTGCAGATTTTGTTAATATTCATCCATATTTCCAGAATTCTAGAATTCATTAAAATACAAATAATTTTTAACTTCTTTTAATTTTTTCATTTGCTTTTAATGGAGATTTTCTCATTAAATTTTTAAAATAAATTATTTAAAACTTATTTGTTTTCATGATCACAGTTCGATTTGTGCCGAGGAAGATCCTGACCAGGATTTCAATAACAAAAAATACTAAACTGCTAATTTTTGTTGTCTCATGTTTGCGACCACAAGAAATACAATTAAAGATGAAACCACTTAAAAGGAGTTATCACAAAAGATGCAGTCACTAAATGGAGAGGAAAAGTGAAAGGAAAGAGGCAAAAAGTGAAAGGAAAGAGAAAGGAAAGGAAAGAGGAAGGAAAGGAAAGAGAAAGGAAAGAGGAGTGAAAGGAAAGAAGAAGAGAAAGGAAAGAGGAGTGAAAGGAAAGAGGAGTGAAAGGAAAGAGAGGAAAAGTGAAAGTAAAGAGGAAGAGAAAGAAACGAGGAAGAGAAAGGAACGAGGAAGAGAAAGGAACGAGGAAGAGAAAGGAACGAGGAAGAGAAAGGAACGAGGAAGAGAAAGGAACGAGGAAGAGAAAGGAACGAGGAAGAGAAAGGAACGAGGAAAGAGAAGCAAAAAGAAAAGAGAAGCAAAAGGAAAGAGAAGCAAAAGGAAAGAGAAGCAAAAGGAAAGAGAAGCAAAAGGAAAGAGGAAGAGAAATGAAAGGAAAGAGAAGTGAAAGGAAAGAGAAAGAAAAAGATAAAGATTAAAAAAACATCTGATTAAATTGTAAGTACAATTCAGATGATTTATACATCTTAGGAAGAAGAATACATTTGAAATGAAAGTAGACACAAAAAAGAAAAAGAACCTAAAAAAATATAGTATTTAATGAACAAACAAAAAGTGATAGGACTTAAAATAATGGTAATAATTAGTTTTGAAAAAAAAAATACTCAGTAAATTATGCTGAGGATGGTGATGAAAATATGAAAGAAAGAAAAGAGAAAAAGTATTAGCATCAAGAAAAAAAAAAAAATTTGTTGTTTGACGGAAAATTGACACGGACTAAAAGTAGTCATTTTGGCTGAATTGTTTATGAATGAACAGACACATTCACGAATTAGGACAGGAATTACGACAAAATTTTACTATAAAAACAAAACTCATAAAATATAAATGAGCGAGATCATTCCCCGTGTTTCTTTTGACACAAACTTTATTATCCCTTTTTCTACAAAGGACAAATGTTACCTATTTTTACATTTTATGTTTGTTGCTTTCTTTATTTCATCCACAAACAGGGAATGTTAAGGTTGTGACAAGAGTTGATTTCTTTTGTTTTTACCCATTTTTATTATATGGAATTGTTTCATGAAGGGGAGCCACCATTATTAAAATTCATAAAAAAAAAATTATATAGATAAATAAATTCATTGAATAACAATTTTTAAAAATTCTATTGGGAGTATAATAATGCAATTTGACCCTTTGTGACAGACTGAGGACTGGCAGGTATTCCGAGTGATGTGACATCGGGTACTGGTCAGTAGAAAAGTCAGACAGAGAGATTTCTCTGCCCGACTTTATCTATCCACCGATACTCCACATTACATCTTGCATCGTGAGACATCATGTGTATTTTGTATCTATTCTATTGTCTTGATATTGGATTAATTGCATCGTGAGACATCATGTGTATTTTGTATCTATTCTATTGTCTTGATATTGGATTAATTGCATCCTGAGACATCATGTGTATTTTGCATCTATTCTATTGTCTTGATATTGGATTAATTGCATCCTGAGACATCATGTGTATTTTGTATCTATTCTATTGTCTTGATATTGGATTAATTGCATCCTGAGACATCATGTGTATTTTGTATCTATTCTATTGTCTTGATATTGGATTAATTGCATCCTGAGACATCATGTGTATTTTGTATCTATTCTATTGTCTTGATATTGGATTAATTGCATCCTGAGACATCATGTGTATTTTGTATCTATTCTATTGTCTTGATATTGGATTAATTGCATCCTGAGACATCATGTGTATTTTGTATCTATTCTAGTGTCTTGATATTGGATTAATTGCATCCTGAGACATCATGTGTATTTTGTATCTATTCTATTGTCTTGATATTGGATTAATTGCATCCTGAGACATCATGTGTATTTTGCATCTATTCTATTGTCTTGATATTGGATTAATTGCATCCTGAGACATCATGTGTATTTTGCATCTATTCTATTGTCTTGATATTGGATTAATTGCATCCTGAGACATCATGTGTATTTTGTATCTATTCTATTGTCTTGATATTGGATTAATTGCATCCTGAGACATCATGTGTATTTTGTATCTATTCTATTGTCTTGATATTGGATTAATTGGTGTGAAACTGCCGTCTTTGAAGATATTAGTTAAGGTTAATTTTATAATTTGTATAAAAATTGAAAAAGATATGGGTAAGGTATATAATTAAATGGCAAGAATTCACAGACAACAGTTGACCTCTTTTCCCAGCAGAGAATGTCTTATACAGACATGTATTTAGGGCTTGAGTGGATCCCCAGACCTAGAGCAGGAGATACAATTAAAATTCATGTTTTGGACTTGAACTCAGGCCTGGGAATATCTTAGCCAGGGTTTTAATTAAAAAAAAAGATACTGAACTGCTAATTTTTGCTGTCTTTTGTTTGTGACCATGCTGTATTGGGGTCACAAGAGACATAATTAAAGATGGTGGTGACAATACATGGAGAGAGGAGAGGCGATGCAACGTTAGAAAAATTGGATATACATTTCAAAGGACAGCTTCCTTCAAGTGAAGGAGAAAACATGTACCTATTGACAAGTATTGAGGAGTGCAGTCGCTTCCTTTTCACGTTTCTGCGTAAAGACTTGCTTAAGTAGATTATTTTGCATATTCGGTACACTAAGTTACATACATAATTTGAAGAGTTCAAAAAGGTTTTTTTCAAGAGAACGAAATAGCTATTAGTAGTTCTACTGCGTACAACCCACAGGAAAACAATCATGTGAAGAGGTTAACTTGATCTTAACGGACAGGTTTATCGTGTGTCGATTAGAAATTGCATTATATAACACTCCGCTCTAGTTCTTCCTTTATGTGTACAGCTACACGTCGTACTCTTCATAAATCGATGCTTTCTTATCAGAGAAAATCTACATCTGGAAGATCTGTTCTGAGACAAAAAAGAGGAACACCTACCGGCTGAGAAGAGAATGCGATGCTTCGCATGTCGTGCCTGTCCATCCACCAGAGTGGGAGAGGGCTTCTCTTTGTTGAAGAGGAATTTCTTTTATTACAGGATTACAAGATGTTCCTTCATCGTTGACGTGTAGTTATGAGAAACTATGTTCAGAAAAATAAGTTGTAGCCTGCTGTATGAGATAACAAATCCTGATTCTTCTCTTGTTAGGTTTTCTAATAGTAAATAACATACTATTTCTAATAGTAAATAACCTACTATTTCTAATAATCTATTTCCAATAGTAAATAACATACTATTTCTAATAATCTATTTCTAATAGTAAATGACCTACTATTTCCAATAGTAAATGACCTACTATTTCCAATAGTAAATGACCTACTATTTCCAATAGTAAATGACCTACTATTTCCAATAGTAAATGACCTACTATTTCTAATAGTAAATGACCTACTATTTCCAATAGTAAATGACCTACTATTTCCAATAGTAAATGACCTACTATTTCCAATAGTAAATGACCTACTATTTCCAATAGTAAATGACCTACTATTTCTAATAGTAAATGACCTACTATTTCTAATCTACTATTTCTAATAACCTATTTCTAATAGTAAATAACCTACTATTTCCAATAGTAAATGACCTACTATTTCTAATAACCTATTTCCAATAGTAAATAACCTACTATTTCTAATAGTAAATGACCTACTATTTCTAATAGTTAATGACCTACTATTTCCAATAGTAAATGACCTACTATTTCCAATAGTAAATGACCTACTATTTCCAATAGTAAATGACCTACTATTTCCAATAGTAAATGACCTACTATTTCCAATAGTAAATGACCTACTATTTCCAATAGTAAATGACCTACTATTTCCAATAGTAAATGACCTACTATTTCCAATAGTAAATGACCTACTATTTCTAATAGTAAATGACCTACTATTTCCAATAGTAAATGACCTACTATTTCCAATAGTAAATGACCTACTATTTCCAATAGTAAATGACCTACTATTTCCAATAGTAAATGACCTACTATTTCTAATAGTAAATGACCTACTATTTCCAATAGTAAATGACCTACTATTTCCAATAGTAAATGACCTACTATTTCCAATAGTAAATGACCTACTATTTCCAATAGTAAATGACCTACTATTTCTAATAGTAAATGACCTACTATTTCTAATCTACTATTTCTAATAACCTATTTCTAATAGTAAATAACCTACTATTTCCAATAGTAAATGACCTACTATTTCTAATAACCTATTTCCAATAGTAAATAACCTACTATTTCTAATAGTAAATGACCTACTATTTCTAATAGTTAATGACCTACTATTTCTAATAATCTACTATTTCTAATAGTAAATAAGCTACTATTTCTAATAGTAAATAACCTACTATTTCTAATAGTAAATAACCTACTATTTCTAATAGTAAATAACCTACTAGTTTCTTATGGCCCATGGTTCCTGCTGAATTACTTAGGAGTCTCAAAAAGCACTATAATGGATTCGGACGGAATTACCAGATTCAGAGGACTATTCAATAGAAAGAACCGTACGGCAACTCATGTCCAGTGCTACAACTGGAAGGTGAAGAGAAGGAGCTAAAACAGTAACTTTCTAGAGAAATGTCGACCAAAATTATTTACGGTGATCAAAAACGGTTTCACCTCTAAAATATTATTTAAAAGAAAACTTTAATTTGTATCTTACCTTACTGCAAAAAAAAAAAGAAAAAGTGGAAGAATGTGGTATTCATATGCAAATTATTCTCCACTATATAAATAGTAGTTGATACTAAAGAATAAAGAAGTCGATACTTTAAAGATGCAACAATTGTGAAGTCAAAACTACGTGAGAAATTAGAGAGAATACTTTTTATAAGAATGCCAAATTCGTTCCATTAGTTGACGACAAATAAAAAGTATGGACAAAAAAAAAGATGGAGAAAGACGAGTAAAATCTTGTTGCTAAACATTTATAAAAAGTGACGCCAAAAGTTAAATTATCAAGAAAAAACAATTAAAAAAAGAAAAAGTCGAGCGATGTTACTTACCGATGTTCTCCAGGAATCAAGAAATTCCACACTCCTTTGAAGCAGGTATAGAAAGCAACGGAGGACGTAACAGTGAAAATAAAAATCACAACGTAGACTGAAATGAGACAACCAGATCTTCAGCAAGACTACGGACGATGCCATCAAATGTATCATCAAATGTAAGACAAAGAGTATGTGTGTGGGGTGGGGAGGGGGATGACATTTCATGCGGTTTTAAAGCAGAAAATCTACAAAATCATGCACAGCTTAGAAAAAAAAAAAAAAATGGTAAGTACAAGTCAACATCTCCAAGAAAAATAAAACAGACTTTTTTTCTTCACAAATGTTCTTAATCTTAGAATTTTTATTCCAGTAATTTCATACCTTATTATTTAAGCTGTCATTTTTTTTTTTTTTAAAGTTAGGAAACCAAAGATTTTAGAGGTTTGATCTATAGAATGTTCTTTCTGAATTATAGACAGTATTGGTACTAATGTATTTTTTACAGAATATCATTGTTTTGGTTACTGTAGATTATAGTCCTACCTAGTGCTTAAAATTAAAATCTGTATGATTAAGGTAGAAATAGTGGCCATTTTGAAAAAAAGTCAATATTTTAATAATTTGTGCCAGTTTTAGCTTATATTGTTGTAATATGTCTCTCTTTCAACTATTTTGAAGTTACAGAATTCATTTTTGGCATCAGATTTGACTTTATTGAAGTCTGAAATGACAGTCATGGTCTCCATTTTGATTTTTTTCATTTATTAGTTTTCAGACATTTTGTGAATAAATATATATGCATTCTTTGTTATATTTTTGTAGTAATGCTTCACTGCTTATCAATATGTATTGATTATTGATTATTTATTCTTGAGTCTTACACTTTGATCCTTCATTGTTTATGATTTGAATTATAAATGGATCTAAGTAAAAACTGATATCTGCTCTTTCACTGGAGCGCATAATAGCGACGAATGAGTAAGAGACACAACACAAAGAACAAAGTGAGAGGCTGCATATCGAACCACAAATACTAATAAACAGCGCTAAGCATTCAGCGAAACCATAGACATATGGTCAGCAAGTGAAAACACTATCTGTTCTTATAGTCTCAAGCTACCGATTAGCGATGGCAGAGTGTGATAAGTGGACAATTTGCATCGATATTTCAGAAAGGATTATTGAAATGATTTTTTTTTACTTTTAGCAATGCCCCATGACAGGCACCCATATACTGAATATGTAGCTATGACTTCTTTCTTCACAAGATTGCGCAAATACTTATAGTGGCATTCATCTCAGTTAGGTTGAGGCAGCTTCCTTTCTAGCATGCACAACATCTAGAACCATAGCAGCGCACGCACAGAGGTCCCGGGCAAAGTCGCATGATATGCTTAGCCACTCACGCTTCCACTAAAGACCAACCACTTGTTGGCTAGAGAGTATTGCATTCGTCATGAAAAAAGTTTCGTTACGATTTATTTAAGAGAAGAGACCCAAACCCTAGTCTGACTTTCAGCTAAACAGCCACTGGTGCACTTCCTCACGTTTCGGCATACTAGACATTTTCTGCGCCGATAACTATGGTGATGACACAGCGAAAAGACTAAAAAGCATACAGGATAGATATAAGTTGTCCGTGGACAAACAAACAGCGAGAATGAGAGAAAGTGCCTTATTTTTTGCTATTTTTTTCGGTAACTTTTGTCTCTTACCCTGAACAGTAAAATGTTCAGTATATATAAATGCACAGATGTTCTTATATTTATGAAGGATTTCTAATGTCAGAAATGGTAATTATTCAGTAAAATAAAAAGAAAATATAGATATAAACATTCTTGTTAGTTTTATAATTACTTATATTATGAATACAAACTTTTACCAACAGAAACAAATATGTTGCAAAGGATCTAAATATTGGTAGTTTCCACACACACACATATATATATATATATATATATATATATATATATATATATATATATATATATATTCAGCAATATGGTTTTAATTTCTTAATAATTTTAAACCGTCTTTGCCTATTATTAATAACTGTTTATTTAGAGATATTTCAATTTCTTTGAGATGTCACTGAATCTAAGCATCACAGACTGCATCAACACAATAAAAATCATGCATTTTGAAGAAACTGAAAATAAAACAATAAAATTATTTTTTTTTTAAATACTGCAATAAAGAAATTTTAAATTTATAGAAATTCACTGAATAAAAAAAATACTTTCAATATTGTTGCACCCCAAATACAATTCAGAAAGAAATGATTGAAAAAAAAAAAATATATATATATATATATATATATATATATATATATAGAGAGAGAGAGAGAGAGAGAGAGAGAGATAGATACAAGAATGGAAAAAGTGTTTATTCATGTTATTGAAAATATTAATAAAGAAATCAGATTCAATGTCCAACACTGACAGAAAACTAAACTTTAAATCAGAAAAAAATTGCAGTAAATGAAACAAACAAAATGATAATTAAATTTGTTCTAATCTTCAAAAGATTTTTCATAAGAAAATTATAAATCAAAAATGTATTTTTCCCCCCACTCGTAGATTAAAAGTGAGGCTTGATATTCTACAAATGCTTAAAATACTTTCATTTAACAATGAATCTGAGAGAAAAACTAATGTTCATAATCAATGGCAAATTTCTTTTGATTTGTGCCTATTATAGAAAGGAAAGCTGTATTCACTTTTTTTTTTCATTTTAATTTAGTTTATCTAAAGAGATCAAGGGGCCTACTCTTGAGGCTAACACTTGATTTCCCTATGAGTAAAATGTATATCCGAGGGCTCTCCTGTGTGTGTGTGTGTGTGTGTGTCCAGCTAAAACTGAGAATTATCAAAGATACATTTCAGGGACCAAATTAGTACAAGAGGAGGACATCAGAAAAAAAAAAAAATGTTCATTCCTACTGGCAAATGTTTGAAAAACAACACCGAAACTAGGTCAAACAGCTGTCAGCTGGTGATTTTATATTTTTATTTCTTGCTTTCCTTGTTTTTTTTTCTTTCTATTATGCTGAAGCAGTTGCAAAAGTTTGTGAATGTAAGAGAGAAGTTGGAGAGAGGGGGGGGGTTCAAAAAGCAATATGACTGAGGATGTGGAAAGAGGGCGAAAGGGAGTTGTGTGTGTGTGTGTGTGTGTGGAGCTAAAACTCAGAAACTACCAAAGATACACTTACAAACCTAATATATTCGGATTTAATATGATCCCGAGCAGATTATAGGGAGGGGGACTTTTAGGGGGGGGGGGGGACAACTTTAATATTTATTCGTTTGAGGTCACCAGAGACTAAATTAGTACAGTAGGAGGGGGGTATGGGGGGGGGGGGGCAGAAAAGCTGGAAATTTGAGGTTGTAAATTTTATTGTTTAAATTTTATTGCATCTGGCTTATTCACTTCTTCGATTTGCACGAACGACATTTTGAGCATCTGTGAGTGCATTATAATATTAGTCTTCGAAAAACTTTATAAAAATTATTCTTTGTAAAACTAAATTACCGTTTGACAAATTTCTCGCTTTTCTAGCGACCACCCTGTATTTTGTTAACTATTTCCCTGGGCAATGCCAGGTAGCACTGCTAGTCACATATACAAGTGTGCTGCTCTTATTTCACAAATGAGGAAGACACATATTTCTTTCTGATAATCATGTCAACTGCTAGGCATAAAACCTAGTAGCATAACTGCCAGGCCTATTATAGGTATCACCTTTGTTTATACAAACGTAATGTGGATAAATAGTGACAAGAGTCTTAATATAGAGATGATGAACTGAGTCATAGCATAGCAATTAATGCTTCATATAAAAACCAACAGAATAGAAATTTCACTGTTTTAATAATTTATTGCTGCATTAAATATTACTTAGCAGTAATATGCTTTTAAAATTAAATGTATATGATTTGCCAGGTGTGAGTGGGTTTTTTTTTTTGGGTTTTTTTTAAACATAGTTCACCCCAAACAAGGCAGGACACCACTGTAGACATAAGGGGCTACTGAGAAAAAAGAAGAGGGGAGAAGGTAGGGGGGCAGTCAACCTAGATTGGGATCTGCGCAGCGAGATGACTGTTTACATTAGTCTTAAACTTCTGCATGTCTGTACTGTCGGGGAAACAGGGGGCAGGGAGGGAGTTCCAGAGGCCAGCAACATGAGGAAAGAAGCTATTTGAGTAGAAGGCTCTCCGACATCTGGGGACCTCCACAGTGAATGAATGAGATTTAGTTGATTGTCGAGTTAGTCTAGTGAATTTACGTTGAGGGGGCACCAGAGTAGCCAGGTTATTAGGTGTGATTGACAGGGTTTGACTTTAGGGTCAGTGTAAGTCCCTGTATGAGAAGTAGATAACTGAGTGCTTAGCTTGATCATGTCACAAAGGAAAAGAAAAAAAAATTCCTATACTGGCTTTCATTGAAACAGCCAGCAGGAGCACTTTATTTATTGTTCAGCTCAGGTGTATCGGATCTTTATAGGAGGCAGAAACTACACCCCGGTCGTTTCGGTAACTATGGTGACGACATAACGAAAAGACTAAAAAGCATACATGATAGATATAAGTTGTCTGTAGATTGTTAAACAGTGGGCATGAGAGAAAGAGAGAAAGCGTGTCTCATTTTTTAGTATTTTGTTTCTGCTAAGTCCCTGTACACGAAGTAGATAACCGATTGATTTGGTTGATCATATAACAAAGGAAAAGATTTGAAGTTAACTTTCAGTTGCAGATTAGACTTTAATGAAGAAACAATGTACAGTCTTCATAAATAGGTGCACGTTGATCCCATCCGAGAGTGAACCAGCCGAAAGAAACTTTTAGTTAACAACATGGACACCCATCACCATAAACAAATACAATAGAGTTGAAGTTTAAAATCGTCACTGCCGTTCATGAAAATACAAACTACCCAAAGAAAATAATCTTCAAAAGCATCGTCTTTCCTGCCCCCCCCCCCCAACGAACATAGCTTACTAAATAATATAACAGCTTACTTTAATGAACCAACATAACATTGATTCAGTTGCTAATGATGTCTATCATGACAGTATATCTTACAAAATATAAATCATAATTACCCCTCACCCCACCCCACAAACATTGTGAATAAAAACATTCCGGCTTCATTGTTGCATTAGAAATTTGGTACACATCGAAAGTTAAAAAGTTTCAAATCCACATAAAAATAATTTTCACAAAATAGTAAAAACTTATCAAACTAGATCTGTAAATTTTGCATAAAAATTCATTTATTTGCCATTTAATATTTCTTTTGGATCTCACGCTGAATTTAACATTGGTAACAAAAAATGGAAAGAAATGAAAAATGTTGCATTCAAGGAAATCGTTTTTTTCCTCAATAATCGTTTTAATAGAACTTTAAAAAAAAATTATTGTGAAAATAATATATTAATAACGATTAACATCCAAATTACTTTCCTTTTACATTGCATTGTCAAAGCTTTCAACAATATAATAATTTATATATATTTTTTAAAGTATATATATATATATATATATATATATATATATCTGAACAAGAGTGACACATGAGTTCCCATTTCTTTACCAGGTGACAACATAAGCTGAAGAGAGCCGGATGGTTAACACCTTCTGAGCTTAAAACCGACGGTACCGATGTTGTACTAATCTTCTGTACCAAAAAATAAATAAATATTACGCTCTTAATTTTGATTCTCAATTAATCGAGCACTCTGCTGGGACTTTTCCCACCATCTTACAAAAGAAGTTATGTGTATATATATATATATATATATATATATGTATATATACACATAACTTCTTTTATACACATAACTTCTTTTGTATATATATATATATATATATACATACACATAACTTCTTTTGTATATATATATATATATATATATATATACACATAACTTCTTTTGTATATATATATATATATATATATATATACACATAACTTCTTTTGTATATATATATATATATATATATATATATATATATATGCTTACAATTAAAATGCTAGAATCAAAACTGAAAAACAAGAGGGAAAGTAAGTATTTAATTTAAAAAAAAAAAAAGAAAGAAAAAAAAAAGTTTTTATGGTGACGGCTTATTTCCTATATCAATCAGAAACAAACTCTCAGGCAAATGTTAGGATTTATGAAAGAATTATTTGCTGAAGTGATTGAAGAGAGAAAAAAAAATTTTTTAAATTTAAAAAAAAAATTTTTAAATTAAAAAAAATTTTTTAAATTAAAAAATGAAAAAAAAAATGGTGTCGTTGCTGATGGAGTTGTGTCTTCTCACCTAAGTAATCATAAAGGAAGTAGAGACCAAGGAGAAAGGCACACATTACACACATCATCATGATGACGATTGGGATGGAAGCGGGGAAAACACTTTTTGCCTGGCGCTTATCCAAAGCAGTTTCGGGCTTGGTCTCATCTTCAAGAGGTGTATGTCCATCTCTGTGAGTATTCTCCTCCCTAACAAGAAAATTTATACAAAATTATTTAGTCATACAACATTTTTTTTAATTGCTGGAATATACCAATACATCATAAGAGTTAAACAATATATATATATATATATATATATATATATATATGAAAAATGAAAGCCGAAGATTTTAATGTTTTGTCTTTATTCCAAAACTTTCGCAAGATGACTCAAGATTTATCTATGTATAAATAAGGGTGTGATAGTTTGGATGAAGCTTTACTGATAAATAAGGGTGTGATAGTTTGGATGAAGCTTTACTGATAAATAAGGGTGTGATAGTTTGGATGAAGCTTTACTGATAAATAAGTACATAGGTATTTAATAAGGCTGTTTGCAATGCGGAAAAAAAAACGATGGTGAAAGAGGAGATTAACAAAAACAAATAAAAAAGAGACAATATCTGCTTTATTTTTCTTCAAAAATATTGCAGATTCTTCAAAAATTATTTTTCAAAATATATCTATTTATTTTTAAGTAAATCTTTCACTTCCTGTTAATAGAGTCTGGAATGGTGGAAAATATTTTGATATTTCAGGAAATACCCCTCTTCTTTCTGTTTTCAGAGAAAAAACGTCCCAGCATGGCGCTTATATTTATCCAAATAAGTTAAGAAACTATTAAAATGGTCTACTTGTTTATGAAGAGACCGAAATGCATCCTGGTTGATTTAATTCCGTAATTAAAGTATTTTTTTGGATAGGATTTTCAAAAGGTTTGTTTGAGTACTTTACTTTGATTTCAATAAATAAGTGATAAATATTAAATAAAAAATGATAATGTAAGTCACACAGAGACGAAAATACAGACACACAAGAAATGTTAAGATGATTTGATTAATGTACAGAGACAGAGACTAAAGATTAGAAGACAGTCAATAAAATTTTGGTAAAAGTCAAAATTTAAATAAAAACAAAACATGAGTGCAAAGAAAACAACAATAAAAATACAAGTGATTGAACAACAACAATTGCGAAAGGGAAAACAAAAATGGCTGAGAACAAAAAAAGTGTTTCTTTCTTTTTGTCCTATTGTTCATCCATTTTTCAATTTATTTGTATTATTAAATATATTTAGTAAACATAAACTGGCAGCTAATCAGGCCACAGCATATAATGAGTGTCTAGTTCTTGAATCATATCTAATATGGTGTATGTCGCATTGTAAGTCTAGCGAGAAATCTTCAACCAAAACTACTGAAATTTGACAGTTCATTGAAGCAGACTCTATATATATATATATATATATATAATGGATTAGGTTGTAGGCTCGTGATTCTCGTCTAAATCTATGAACTGTGTTCAAACCCGTCTGACCTCCTGAATCCATCACGTCCTGCACTGATGAGGACATAAGTCCGAAACAACGTCGTCTGTAGGTAAAATACACTTTAATATTTAATAAAATTATTCATAGTAATGGCCCCTTTAAGATAAATAGATCTTAATTGTCGAGAACTGTTTGAAATTATAAAAATCTGAGATTGTTAAACTATGAAAGCAAAGCTTACACGCCCGGATCTCGGAACATTTGAACCCCACCTCTTGGCTTTAAATGTATTTTAATTTCAGTAATGTCTGTGGTGATTTCCGTTGGCCTAATGGATTAGGTTGTAGGCTCATGATTCTTGTCTGAATCTACGAACTGCATTCAGTCCCATCTGACCGCCTGAAACCACCACTTCCTGCACTGATGATGACGTAAATCTGAAACGACGTCACCTGTAGGTAAAATACACTTTAATATTTAATAAAGCTATTCATAGCATATATACATATATATATATATATATATATATATATATATTTACACACACACGCTAGCTGTACATACCCAGCATTGCCTGGGAGTCAGTGAAGTTATTTTATTTTTTATTTGTTTGCACACACACACACACAGGGGAGTTTGAATTACCTACTAGACACTATCCTCGAGTGTCTTCAGTCTCTCTGTACAAGGGTTTGTCAGGACAATCTGACATGAGGATACTTACTCCTACAAGTAAACCCTGACCAAATATTCAAAATAACATAGTATACGCAGCACAAATAAGATCCCTCTCAGCACGGCGATACACGTATACATACGAGGAATAGTGCATCTTCTCCTAGTGATGTTACCTCAAGTAACACCATGTAGCTAGATACTCCACCAGACTAGATGAATTCTTGTCCTGGAATCCGGTAAGACCAACAGATCACAAGAAAGATATACTATGACATACTTGACTGGTCAGTTGAGGAGAGAATAAATTTATTATTCTTAACTTTTTTACTAACTCAATGTCTGAGAAATAAAGGAGAATTTTAATAGAATATTCGGTCACCAACGGCAATGCATAAAAATGCACAAAAGATTTAAAGGCAGGCAAACACTGTGCAGGGCAAAAGCATCCAAACAACCAATCACATCGGAAGAGACAATCATATCTTGGGTGGTGTGCATGTTGAACATTTGTGAACTCGTTCATGAAATTCACATACCTTTGATATTTTCGTTCGAATTTGGGGGAATAAATCTTATGTTCAGTTTTATTTGCCTTGACTATGTTTTTTTTTGTACGATATTTACATCTTAAATGATATTTATTTATTTTTTTTTTAAAACACCCTGGATATTCAAAATGGTCAACATGAATTATGCAAATTAGACTGAACTAATTTACATATTTTGAAAGTATATCAAACATGTAGTGATATTCATATGCATCAAAGTGTTCGTAATCAATAGTTCAAGTATAATTATCATCTAACATATAAAGTTATCTCATCAGATTTTAAAAGTCGGACTCAAATAGCATTTAAAACGACAAATCAAACTTTGCTTCTAAGTAGATAATTTTCATTTGTTATTATGTAATATACTTCGCTAAAATCTATTTAAAAAATTATTTATTCCTGCCTAATAATATGAAACATTTTTAAATAATCACCTAAAAATAAAATTTATCGAATTGAAGAATATAATAGGAGTTGCCTACCTTAAGTTTTAAAATGTGCAAAATTTTAACTAAAATGACTTCACTGCATTCTGGACAATGCGGGGTAGATACAGCTCGTTCTTAACATAGCTGATCCGTCTAATTACGATATGAAGAAAAATAAACCCAGTTCTTAAATCATTATCATATTCGGTTTAACGTCCATTTTACATGCTGGCATGTGTCGGACGGCTTTAACAAACTGACTTCCAAACTAACCTATCTCTAGCCAGGTCTTTATTTATCCCTCTTTCTCTCAAACTCATTTTTTCCTTCCTCACGTTTTGCTTAATCTTCCCCTGTGAACTGAGCTTACTACCTAAACTGTTTTACATCTATTAACCCAATATCTCTCATCCATTCTTTCAATGTGGCCATATCATCAAAGTTTTCTGTTTTTCACACATCTCTCTATACTGTCCAGATTTAGTCTTCCTCTGAGATCATCAGATCTAAGCCTGTCTTTAAGACACATCCATCATATCATTCTCATATCATTTCTCTCCATGCAACGCATGTCCTCAACCCTCACTGGCTAGGTTTCACTTCCATAACAGCTTCGGAATCAAGCAACAGCGAAAAGATTTTAAACAGATTTTTTAAAAAAAATTGTTCAGGAAATAATTTCATTAACATCTCTCCTGAATACTAAACAATATATTTTAAAAAAAAACAAAAAAAAAAAACGTTATTCTGCGACTACGTCAGTTTGAAAATACATATTTTCTACATTTAGGAAAGTATAGTGTTTAAGTGACATCAGATATGGTGCCAGGCTAAACCTGTTCCTTTCAACTGCTTCCATCACTGGGGTGCTATATTTACATATGGTCTATCATTATTTTATGAAGTAACAAGAGTCAATCTGTGTAAACATAATTTTATGCAGAGGCTATAGATGTATATCTCACAAGGATCTTAAGAAAAGGCTAGATGAATTTTTTTTCCAGTTGTTCGCTTCATGCAAAATGGGTAAAGAAATGCTGATTAAAAAATACGAAAGACAGTGAGAAATAAAATTGGAGTGAATAATATTCATGCATTTATCAAATTGATATCGTCTTGAAGACTCATCTTTTCAAATTTAAAGTGTATCCTTTTTTCCATATATCCCGGTTATATACTGAGCATATTCTCATGGATTGGGAACTCATTTAGATAAAATCAAACTGTTCAGCTCTAAGAAGCTATTCATTCATCCAGTGCTTAATTTTCAAGTACTTCTGGCAGAGAGAGGGAGAGAGAAAAGAGAGAGAAAAAAAGGGAGAGAGAGAGAGAGAAAAAAAGGGAGAGAAAGAGAGAAAAAAGGGAGAGAGAGAGAGAAAAAAAGGGAGCGAGAGAGAGAGAAAAGGGAGCGAGAGAGAGACAGAGAAAAAGGGAGAGAGAGAAACAGAGAAAAAGGGAGAGAGAGAGACAGAAAAAAGGAGAGAGAGAGACAGAGAAAAAAAAGGGAGAGAGAGAGAAAAGGGAGAGAGAGAGAAAAGGGAAAGAGAGAGAAAAGGGAAAGAGAGAGAGAGAGAGAAAAGGGAGAGAGAGAGAGAAAAGGGAGCGAGAGAGAGAAAAAAAGGGAGCGAGAGAGAGAAAAAAGGGAGAGAGAGAAAAAAAGGGAGAAAGAGAAAAAAAAGGGAGAAAGAGAGAGAAAGGGGAGAGAGAGAGAGAGAAAAAAGGGAGAGAGAGAGAAAAAAGGGAGAGAGAGAGAGAGAAAACAGGGAGAGAGAGAGAGAGAAAAAAAGGGAGAGAGAGAGAGAGAAAAAAAGGGAGAGAGATAGAGAGAAAAAAAGGGAGAGAGAGAGAGAGAAAAAAATGGAAAGAGAGAGAGAGAAAAGGGAGAGACAGACAGAGAAAAAGGGAGAGAGAGACAGAGAAAAAGGGAGAGAGAGACAGAGAAAAAGGGAGAGAGAGACAGAGAAAAAGGGAGAGAGAGACAGAGAAAAAGGGAGAGAGAGAGAGACAGAGAAAAAGGGAGAGAGAGAGACAGAGAAAAAGGGAGAGAGAGACAGAGAAAAAGGGAGAGAGAGACAGAGAAAAAGGGAGAGAGAGAGACAGAGAAAAAGGGAGAGAGAGAGACAGAGAAAAAAAAGGGAGAGAGAGAGAAAAAAAAGGGAGAGAGAGAGAGAGAGAGAAAAAAAAGGGAGAGAGAGAGAGAGAAAAAAAAGGGAGAGAGAGAGAGAGAAAAAAAGAGAGAGAGAGAGAGAAAAGGGAAAGAGAGAGAGAGAAAGGGGAGAGAGAGAGAGAAAGGGGAGAGAGAGAGAGAGAAAGGGGAGAGAGAGAGAGAGAAAGGGGAGAGAGAGGGGGAGAGAGAGAGAGAGAAAGGGGAGAGAGAGAGAGAGAAAAGGGAGAGAGAGAGAGGAAAGGGAGAGAGAGAGGGGGGAAAGGGAGAGAGAGAGAGGGGAAAGGGAGAGAGAGAGAGGAAAGGGAGAGAGAGGAAAGGGAGAGAGAGAGAGAAAAGGGAGAGAGAGAGAGAAAAGGGAGAGAGAGAGAAAAAGGAAGTAAGAGAGAAAAGGGAGAGAGAAAAGGGAGAGAGAGAGAGAGAGAAAAGGGAGAGAGAGAGAAAAGGGAGAGAGAGAGAGAAAAGGGAGAGAGAGAGAGAAAAGGGAGAGAGAGAGAGAGAAAAGGGAGAGAGAGAGAAAAGGGAGAGAGAGAGAGAAAAGGGAGAGAGAGAGAGAAAAGGGAGAGAGAGAGAGAGAGAAAAGGGAGAGAGAGAGAGAAAAAGGGAGAGAGAGAGAGAAAAAGGGAGAGAGAGAGAGAAAAAGGGAGAGAGAGAGAGAAAAAGGGAGAGAGAGAGAGAAAAAGGGAGAGAGAGAGAGAAAAAGGGAGAGAGAGAGAGAGAAAAGGGAGAGAGAGAGAGAGAGAAAAGGGAGAGAGAGAAAAAGGTAGAGAGAGAGAGAGAGAAAAGGGAGAGAGAGAGAGAAAAAAAGGGAGAGAGAAAAAAAACGGGAGAGAGAGAGAAAAAAAAGGGAGAGAGAGAGAAAAAAGGGAGAGAGAGAGAAAAAAAGGGAGAGAGAGAGAAAAAAAGGAGAGAGAGAGAGAGAAAAAAGGGAGAGAGAGAGAGAAAAAAAGGGAGAGAGAGAGAGAAAAAAAAGGGAGAGAGAGAGAGAAAAAAAAGGGAGAGAGAGAGAGAAAAAGGGAGGAGAGAGAGAGAGAAAAAGGAGGGAGAGAGAGAGAGAGAAAGGGAGAGAGAGAGAGAGAAAGGGAGAGAGAGAGAGAGAGAGAGAAAGGGAGAGAGAGAGAGAGAAAGGGAGAGAGAGAGAGAGAAAAAGGGAGAGAGAGAGGTAGAAAAAGGAGAGAGAGAGGTAGAAAAAGGGAGAGAGAGAGAGAAAAAGGGAGAGAGAGAGAATAAAAAGGGAGAGAGAGAGAATAAAAAGGGAGAGAGAGAGAATAAAAAGGGAGAGAGAGAGAAATAAAAAGGGAGAGAGAGAGAATAAAAAGGGAGAGAGAGAGAATAAAAAGGGAGAGAGAGAGAATAAAAAGGGAGAGAGAGAGAATAAAAAGGGAGAGAGAGAGAATAAAAAGGGAGAGAGAGAGAATAAAAAGGGAGAGAGAGAGAATAAAAAGGGAGAGAGAGAGAAAAAAAGAGAGAGAGAGAGAAAAAAGAGAGAGAGAGAGAAAAAAGAGAGAGAGAGAAAAAAAAAGAGAGAGAGAGAAAAAAGAGAGAGAGAGAGAAAAAAAGAGAGAGAGAGAAAAAAGAGAGAGAGAGAAAAAAAAGAGAGAGAGAGAAAAAAAAAGAGAGAGAGAAAAAAAAGAGAGAGAGAGAGAAAAAAGAGAGAGAGAGAGAAAAAAGAGAGAGAGAGAAAAAAAAAGAGAGAGAAAAAAAAGAGAGAGAAAAAAAAGAGAGAGAAAAAAAAGAGAGAGAAAAAAAAGAGAGAGAAAAAAAAGAGAGAGAAAAAAAAGAGAGAGAAAAAAAAGAGAGAAAGATAGACAGAGAGAAGAAGAGAGAGAAGAAGAGAGAGAGGAAGAGAGAGAAGAAGAGAGAGAGGAAGAGAGAGAAGAAGAGAGAGAGGAAGAGAGAGAGGAAAAGAAAGAGGAGAGGGAAGAGAGAAAGAAGGAACTGGAAATTTCATGCAATTTAGTTTACATATGAATTGCTTATTGAGTCCAATGTTGACTGTTCTCATCTTACGAAACGTTTTTAGCGTGTTTTTGTGCGTTGAGTCTTAGGTGAAAGTGGAACAGTGGTTTTCCTAAAATTAACAAAATCACCACGGACCCGAGAATGTTTGGATGTAAACAAATAGTCGAGATAGTCAAGTAATCTGTGTCGCTGGCTATACAAATGAGTCGTTTCATACGCCAACCACTAATGATATTTGCGTGGTGTGAGTCTAACGGGTGAAATTCCGTTTGTGTAGACTTGTATCATCAATGTATGTTCGCATTGACGTGCTTTTAATGCTTCTGGTCATCCTGTTATTTTCATCCCTCGTGTTTGTTATTCTTGTTTCTCATTCGTGTCTGTTTTTAAAGATCTAACGGACCCTACTTCGTTCCCAGTATTATGTAACTAAACCCTTGAAGTAACCTGATCGAAACGCCCTAATCATATTCTGTTCTATCAGTGATTCTGCTATTTTTGTTCTTGCGTTTCGTTTTTTCTGTTCCTGTTTTATCATTCCTGTCCATTTTAAAGATCTAAATGTCTTCGGTTTGTTCCTGGTTCTTGTGGAACCCAACCCTCGAAGTGACCCGATCTGAAGGCTCAGAATTCATTTTATTTGCATGTAATCTGCACAAATAGTCGCGTGTCGTATTTCTCCATGTTATAATAAAAATGCTCACTTTTGCTGCAGGCCAGGTTTTTCTTTTATTTCCCGTTAGGTTTCTTGGTTCTTACTCGTCATAACCTCAACTAGCAAAATAT
This sequence comes from Sepiola atlantica, assembly GCA_963556195.1. Taxonomy (NCBI): domain Eukaryota; kingdom Metazoa; phylum Mollusca; class Cephalopoda; order Sepiida; family Sepiolidae; genus Sepiola; species Sepiola atlantica. Next base: position 89,719,369 of record OY744533.1, read on the forward strand.
CTTTAGTTCCAGGAACTAAGTATCAAACCAAAGGTGCAACAGAGAGGAATCTGTCGCAAATCTATTTCAGCATTAAAATCAAGACGGTTTGTCAACTTGTATCTTTTGCCGTGTGATTACGGTCACACTCGTGATTAAGATCACACTCCTCTCTTTTGCCACTGCTGCTTCCTTTCCCCTAGAATCAATTTTGCCATAGTACATAACCAAGGAGAGGTCCATGGCCAATTTCCAATTCCTGAGAATATCCAAACAGGAGAAAAGCTGATGGGGCTTGGAATATTTTGTTTGGTGAAGAGAGTGCTTAGACATCCAGCAACAGGAAATGGCGGATGAAGTCTCTTGTAGTCAATCGCAATCCAGGTTCAGAGTGACGGGATGGTATGCTTCACTCACTGGCAGCTTCTGATACTAAACATTATGCTCAGCATTACTCTGGATCCTATCAGTGAGGCTGAGAAGGGGATTCTGACGATTGGAAAACCCAGGATCTCCATGCTACTTGACCAGACGTGCGTCCTAGACAGGCCACTTCAGTCTCATCATGTAAATGTGGTAATAAAATTAAAATTGCCATTTCAGTTCGATCTGTTTATTCCCCTATACAGGTACAATCGAAATGTGTTATTTATATTTCTTCCTAATTACCCCCCTCCCCCCCAAAAAAAAGTGGTGGTATGTCGCCCTAGGTCTTAAGTGAATCTTAGATTCTTCAAGGAGTGAATGCTTCTATAGAAAGTGGAGCACAAAAAAGCCACTAAAAACATAATGAACAAAAGAAATTAAAACTGAGAACAGAATGAGATACTGGAAACATAAAACAACAACAAAAAGATAAAAAGAAAACGGACTGAAGTTTACTCAGCAAATTTTTTTTATTTTTTTTTTTTTTATTTTTTTTTTAGTCCGGTTTCTTGAAATCAGGCAGTTTTGTTTTTTTTTTCCACAAATAATTGATTGTGTTTACAGATGCAAGCTCATACCGTTGATGATCTGATGGCAAAACTTTGACGATTTTTTTCATATTTGTTCTGCAAATAAAAGAAGATTATCCCCAAAAATAGTTTTCTTTTTTTCTTTTTTTTTCGAAAATCGAAATTGTGTAAAAAAAAAAAAAAAAAATTTTTAAATATACTTTGATTTTTATTTCTATTTCATTTTAAAAATAAACTTTTCTAAAAAATGTTATCTTTCGATTTAAAAAAAAAAAAGAATATCGATTGGGCACGAAATTTTAAGATTATAAATGAAGAAAGACTTATTTAATCTTCTCTATAAATCAATCGGTTTGTGATACTCATGTTTGAAATACTATTGTTATTGCGAAATGTGGAGTTCTTGTTTTATTATAGCCGTACCTGTGTAAAATCCATGGTGTTGAAATAATTGGGGGAGGGCTTGAAAAAACCCGAAGGACTCTGATTGGTTGAGCAAGATCACATGTTAGGAGAGAAGGAATATTTGACATAGTTTACATTGTTAGTCAGTTGGTAAAGGACAGTGTAGACATCAGATTGGATGTAATGAAGCTCTCTTTGTGGCCAACCTGAAGAGGGAATCATAATGGAAAGTTCCGAGGAATGTCTGAGACTAAACACCCAGCCGGAGACACTGGTTTGCAGGATAAATAAACTTACAAAAAGATGACAGGGAGTGAATAGACAGGCTTAATATTCACAACTGATTTATTAAGAGCATAACGGACCAACTAACAGAGCCTCTTATAATAATGCATGGATGTTAAAAAACAATATTATTTCAAACTTAAGCGTGACAGACCAACAGAGACTCTTATATAGATACTTAAGCAAGTCGTTAAAAAAAAAAATTAAAAAAAAAATTATAATTTGAAATTTTGTTGCACAATCAATAAAAGTTAAAAACGACCAAGATGGCGGCCCGATTTATCTCGTGGAGTCCACATAAAGCCACAAGATGGCCACGCAGAAATTTACAACAATATCATAAGTATGTAATAGCATTAATTTATATAGAGATAAGCTTTCTAAATAAAATCCTCTTTGTCATATAAATTTTGGTGATTTCACAGATTAGGACACAAGCTAACTTTGACCCTGTCGTTAGGGTCAGGGTGGAGATTAGAGTTAGGGTCAAAGCAAGCGTGGGTCCTAATCTGTGAAAGTACCTTAATTTTTTTGTTTATATAATTTGACTTTTCAAAATTTGGCTGAAACGAATTTGTTTATTGCAACTTGTATTAATTCGCACTTCTAGTGTCTAAATAATGGTTTCAAATCACAAAAGTGAAAAAAAGATCGCACTGATCAAAATGTCTATGAGAGGCCCATTCGATCCGTCCTTTTGTCAGTCTATCACGCTGAAGCTGGAAATAAACGCGCAGATTGAATGGATGCATCTTAAGAAATCTGCTCCTATATTTTTTTTTAAGAACATTAAATAACAGTAACCTTTTTCTCTAGATTCACCTTAAGATAAAAATTAGATTGCTTGGAAAATAATGGAGGATTTATTTTTCAATTCACTTTTAAAAAGTTGATTTACGTAGCTATTCTTGCAGTGTTTTATACAACATTTTACATTCTTAATAATTGATGTGTACTCTTTAATAAATTCCCGAATATTTATTTCAGAATTCAATTTTTAAAGCATATAAGTCGTTTATAACGAAGATGAAGAAAGAAATGCGTATACTTTTCTTGGTCGAGTTCAAACTGTGTCATAATGCTCTTCAAACAGCTACCAATATCAATAAAACATAGGGAGAGTGATCTAACATCTATCCGGTTGTCCAGACAATATTTGGCAGACTTTTTTTTTATTCAGTTTTAAAAAGTTGATTAAGATCGTTGTTTCTGCAGTGTTTTATACAACATTTTACATGCTTAATAATTGATGTGTACTCTTTAATAAATTCCCAAGCATTTATTTCAGAATCTAATTCTGAAGCATATAAGCCCTCAATAATACGAATAGTCAGTTATAAGTTATCTATCTTTATTAGAACTTTTCACTGACATCACTCCGGAAATAGAAGTGAGGCTTCACTCTCTTTCTCATCCCTGCTTAGTAATTGATGTCTACTCTGTAATAAATTCAAAAGCATTTATTTCAGAATCCAATTTTGAAGCATAGAAGCACTTAATAATGAAGACGAAAAAAGAATGCTATACTTTTCTTGCAGAAATCCAAACTGAATGCTTCCATTGTAATCTGGATTTTTTTTTTTTAAAGTTGTAATGAAATGATTTTCTTTAACTTCTTCTTTTTCTTGTTGCGTATCTCTTTTTAGACCTTCAGCTCAGTTGCAGCAAGCTAGTTCAGAGTTTTATCGTCCAGGTTAATATGGTCCAGATCGCCATTTAGTGGCCGGTGTTTGGGGCAGCTGATGATGACGTGTTCCACCGTCTGCAGGGGGGTCCCCACATTCGCATTGGACACCATTCGTGAGGCTCCCCACCTCTTCAATGACTCGCCAAAGCGTCCCAAACCATCTTCTTTACAAGATCGCCACTGAAAGACCTCAGCGCGAGCGACTTAAGTTCCGGCACCCCTTCTCTTTGCCAGCTCAGGAACTGCTCCGCACAACACCAGCTGACACCAGCCAGGCAAGATGGGTCATGGCAAGATGGAGGGAACAGTGGAAGACAGTAGAACCATCCAGGCTTCACCACTATAGCAAGGACCCCACAGATGTTCCTGGCCAGCACCTGCCACGAAAGCAGTGGACACCGCTTTAACTAGTTCACTACCTGTCACACAGTCAGAGAAAAACAACATTAAAGAAAAAAAAAAAAAGAAAAAAAGAAAACGTTTCTTCAAACAAAAAAAAACGATTTTTTTATGAGGTACATAATATTTACAGATTTAATTTTATTCAAATTCAATTCGATATATTGGTACGAGATTAGCGCATGCAAATTTTTTTCAAGGGTATATTGAATTCACAAGCGATCCTTATAAGCCAAATGTATATCCCGGTCAGGGAAGATGATATCGAAGATGTTAGTATTTGTAGGAAGGTGTCATCGTCCTTCCACATATAGTATGGCCTGGTATTTCCAAATGGTCACTCATCATGTAGTGACCCGGCTCAATGTTGCTTAACTTTGGTGATCATACGAGAACTGTTGTGTCAACGTGATTATGACTTTGAATCTTAATTTTACATAAAGTTTTAAATTCTTTGAAAGAAATTAATCCAAACAAAATGAATATTGTGTGATTCATTTTATCTCAATCAAGCTCTTCTTGTGTCAACCGAATGTTTATAGTTTTTATTCATATATTATGAGTTCTAATCACTTTGTATATTAGTAATATGTTAAGAAGGCTAAGGGCAATGTAGAGTGGCGGGTAGGTTGTAAGCTGGAAAGAACAAAAAAAATAAATCGAAGTGGGGGTAGTTACTATTTATTTTTCTTTAAAATCTTACATAACAGCAAGTGTGGTGTCGGCTGTTTGTGTGCTGTCCGGATGATGATTAAAAATCATTTATTTAATATTTCGAGAAAATCTTCCCTTTGTCAAAAATAATATACACCAAAGGAAAAATCCGTCTGTGTAGAGAATTTACAACCGAATGCTTATATTTTTTATTCATATATTATGAGTTTTAATTACTTTGTATGTTTGGATCACAAAAAAAACCCTCTGTCTGATGAGACCTCAGCTCTTGATAGCTGTAGATCGATAACATCGACATGCCAGTGTAGCAGACTATGTTTGAATAAAAAATCATTTATATATATATATATATATATTTTAATAACTAATATAAGTTAGCAAAAGATTTATACGGAACAAAACTTAGGTTTAGTATACGGAACGTTTATGTTTTTGTCTTTTAAGGGAAGTGGGGTCTGATCAACTCTGCTGGGAAGCCATGAAATTAAATACTGTCTTGTTTTTAAATTCCCGAAACAGTTTTTCATGGTAAACAACTGATGATCCCTTAAATAATGTTAGAAGCAAACTAATATAATAACTGTAAAAGTTAAATTGACTTACATGAGTGATTTTCCACTGAACGACTTGGGACTTAAGATTTTTTTGTTTTTTGTTTTTTTTTTAATATAGTTTTAATGGTTGAGAAACTTCCAAGACTATATATATATATATATATATATATATATAAAATTATTTGATTGGAATATTTGGTGTTATTTCTGAAAATATTGAATAAAAATATATTTTCATTTTTTATTGTTATTAATAATGCATATCTATCTACTACTTCTAAACTGTACACAGTTGTATGCGTGAAAACTTCCTCAATTAACTGAAGTTTCTACTTTACTTTTTATGCGGTCCTCAAGCAATGGCGTATCAAAACCAATGTAAATGATAGGATTTCATGGACAAAATTACTTCATACCGCCACGATTCAGAGTGATGTATGGCATAATCACGTTGATGCAACGTTTCTCATTAAATCACCAAAGTTCAACATCTGATGTGAAAAAGAAGAAAGCAAACATAAAAAAAAATTATTTTGAATAACACCTTCTTTATCGCTTTCCTTATGATAAAAATCAGCATTTAAAAAAAAAATAATGAATAAAAATTAAATCTTTATAGTGATACTAATTTAAAAAATAAATGAACAGACACCAACACTGTTGAAGTCATCCATTGATATTTATAGGTCAATATGACATCATTCAGCTTCCGATGAGACACATAAACTTACAACTTTATAAACGATGAAATCTATAGTGAGCAAAAACAAAAAAAGAAGCTTTATAAGATGAGTAATAACTTACTCTTTAAAGAAAGACACTCCTGACCAGTACGTGCCGATGATGATGCTTGACATAGCCAGAAAGAAGATGAAAAATTCAGTTGCATTCAACAGCGATGGCTGCGGCGAGAACAATTGTACCATGATATTTTCACCAAATTGCTGGAAAAGAAAGAGAAAGGAAATCATCTTCTTGGTTGTGTGAGTAACATTGAACCGATCCCATCGCGACGTATGAAATAGAACGAAAGAAATGCTGCTGATCACGTTTTTGTCAATGCCAAAAATAATATCACATTTTTTTATGTGAAAAGGAATAAATTCTTCTCAAACACACTTCTGATCTGCAGCGGCTTGAGCGTAATGATTGTTCCATGATCAGTTGGACGTATAACTGTAAAAAAGGGTGACATCAATCATGCTTCATCAGAAACTTGTAACTGTAACCGCATTCACCCCCGGAGGTGTGTGTGGAGGAGGGGGGGGGAGCCGGCTCCAAATGAGTTCACCACATCTTGTGTCAAGGTGGACTACCCCCGCCCATCCGGAAGACGAGTCCTTGGCATACTTCAGCCATTTCCGGTTCCAGCGTCAAACACCAAAAACGCGAGGGGGGGGGAGGGCAGCCACCAGTTCCATGTTTGTCCTCACTGTTCCTATCCAAGTCTTCAGCTGGCACCCTCTGCGCATCTTCCAGCCGGTGAGTGCAATTGGGACTACCAACTAGCGGATAAATTCTTCCTCAGGGCGTCGAAGAACGTGACCAAACCAGCAAAGTCTCCTTTTAAGAAGAGTCTATGATGGTGGTGTTGCATCTGGCATGGATGGTGTGGTTTGGGATTTGGTCAGAGAGACGGATCCATAGGATGTGCCGCAAGCAGTACATGTTGAAAACCTCGAGTGCGTGAAGATCTTCTTTGTGCAAGGGTCAGGTCTCGCAACCGTACAGCAATAGTGCGCATATCAGTGCTTAGAAAATTTTCAATTTTGTTGAGAGTTTTATCTCTTGTCGAGACCACAATCTACTTTGGAGACGGCAGAAGGCTGCGTGAGCACGATCAATACGGATTACAATCTCATCCTTACCCTGTCCAGCAGCTGTAAAGATATTTGAACAGCTCGACTTCCTCGATAATGACGCCATTAAGAGTGATAGGAACTTTACTGGAAACGGGGTAGTTGGCTAACAGAACCTTTATTTTTAAGGATTAATCATCATACCTACGCGTTTGGCGGTGATATTGGTATCGACGAGATTACGAATGTCTTAATTGCTTGGTGTCTCAGGTGATTCGGTCACGTACAACGCGTCTTGATATTCCGGGCACTAGAGAGCATGACAGAGCGAGGAAAACCTGGGTCGAGTGCATAAGAAGCGATGTGACTTCATGCAATCTGACTGATGTCAACTTTTTGGACTTGATTGCACGGAGAGCAAGTGTGGGATGTTGTCTGGTGTTGCTCAGGACACTCACGGCACCCGAAATATCAATACTGGATGATGAAGAAAGATTACATGAAATATTAATGTGTATCGAGAGAAATGCATCTTCCTTTAGTTGTTTTATATTGAAGGAGGACGGAGAGTAAGTCTTATGTGGCTGTAACGTCATGAGTGAGAAGTGATATGTCAGTTGCCCCCCGATTAGACTTCAGCAAGGACATTTTTTTCTAGTATATATATAATTTTATCTAAGACTTGAGATAAAAAAAAAGAAAATTATAACTAATATAATCGGCCCATTTCCCATAATGGTTAGAGTGTTTGCTCATGGGCTGGGAGACAGGGGTTCAATCCTCGGCCGCGTCATACCAAAGACTAAAAAAATGAAACTTGATTGATGCCCCCTTTGCTAAACACTCAGCATTATAAGGTGAGGATCAAGGGTAAGTGGAGTAATCCTGGGAAAGGAGTGGCACCCTCCCTTAGATCTTGCTGTAATAGCTAATGAAAAGGGAGCCTTTGGGTCGCCTTCGACTATGGTCGACCACTTTATTTATTTACTGGTTAAATAACCACTGGTTAAATCATGGTTAAATTACTTCTAAAATATATACTTTTTAATATACTCTTCTAAAATACTCTTCAAATGGCTTCTTTAAATACTCTTCTAAAATATATACTTCTAAAATACTTCTAAAATCTCTAAATCATATTTAGTTCAATCATGGTTAAATCATGGTTTACTAGTTAAATAACCACTGGTTAAATCATGCATAACAGAAATGATCAATGATATATCACTTACTAAGTTACTTTCTATTATAACATAGACCCCACACTCTTACTCTTCTTCCTTCGTGGTCTTCGTAGTCGGCCACTCGCGCACAGGTGTTTGATATCCTGGTCGCAGCGCCAATATGGCGGGTGTCCCTCGGCGCTCCACAATCCTTCCAGACCGGGAACACCTTCCTTGGCTAGTGATCGTCAGTAGCGGCTGTAAAAAGAACGATGGCTCGAATCTCCTCTAATCGGGATGTTTTCCTCGCTGGTCCGCTGTGGAATCAATGTCGCGCGAACAGTACAAATCGACAACAGAATAACTCAACAAACGGCTAGGTCTTTTCATAACAATAATTATTTAACAAAAATGAACGGTGGGTTTTTTAACTTTAACCCAAAGTCTGTTTTGCGATAATGGCTTGTTTACTAACTATCCCGTCTTCCTTCTCTCTGCGTGCGTGTGTGAATCTCTACTATTTCCCAGTGGTTAATCAAGTTGTGGCTTGTCTACTGAACGGTGGGGGGGGGACACTATTGTTAACACCTCCCAGACAAGAAGCTGTTCGCGCAGCATCTCGTCCGGTGATCCCCTAGCCCGGCGGAGACGTCCGTTCTCGACCAATTCTTAGATCTGACTCACTTGCGATCGCCTTCTCATCTCAAATAACAAAGACGAAAAGCGTATAACTCATACTCTCTCTCTCTCTCTCTCTCTCTCTCTCTCTCTCTTCTCGTTGTGTGGTACGCGCGATGCTGACTTTTTGGAATTTATCTCTTAGTCTTTATCTCCCTAGAGACCAATTATTCCCTCTCCCTCTGTCTTCCAAGTGTTGACACCTCTGATAAGATTTTGCCAAAACTTTTGGCAGCGTGTGCTCAATGTATCCCATTGTTGTGGCGATAATTGCCAATGACACCCTAAGAGCCAATCTCAGACTTCCCGGCGCCCCCAGCGATTAAGGCCCGGACGGTCGAAAATATGTACTAGTTCCCAGATCTCCACTTGTTTCTACGAAGGGCCTGATCTCCCCGATGCATTCCAGTGCACCCTAGGGTGCAGACTCCGTCGCTGAAACCACTGTTTCACATCCGTCCCCCTTTATTTTGTGTCAATTTGGTCGCAATTTGACATCTCCCAGACTGTCACCTTTCCCCACACACAGAGAGAACAACAGGCAATACAATCAAAACAATAATAATCAAAAATTTCAAAAAAACTGTAGCTAAAAAATGGAACAAAAAGTTTTCTTTTTCTGTTCTGTTTTCTTTTGGTCTGTCCTTCTTTTTCTCTTTCCAGTCTATTAAAACATCAGAACTACGTATGTATGTGTGTATGTGCGTATGCATTTTGTGGTTTCTGTGTTGGGAGGTGGGTAGGTGACAAAAGGAATTATTATGCATGCAATTAAAAGTTTGTTAATACAGATTGGAGCTCGCAACGCCCCTTACAAATTACGTCACCATCACCTTCTCCTCGGAATCGATCTCTACTTCTTCACTGGTCATCCACCTGGATTTCCGACAGGGGCAGCGATTCCTGCTCCCGCTCGCGATCTGGGTGAAGTGTACTCAAGGGTAACCCTCCCTCGCTCATGCACTCGGCCGTCGGTGTGCTCGCGCCGTCCAATATCTCCCTATGTCTTTCTCGCGCCCTTTGTCTTTTCTGCAAAAGCTAACCCTATTATTTATGTGCACAATTCTCACTAACCTCGACCAAGCCCTATCGTGCCCGTGTCTAGTCCTATCTTTTAACGTGAATTTTCCCTTCCTGACGGGGTTAATCGAACCCTCCAATCTTTTTAAAGCTAATAGCTTGTTACCTTTTGGTTATGCAACGCATTTTAACACATTATAATACTTTCATAACTGTTCGATGGGGTCGACCGGTAATCTCAAACGATTTGGTAATTCGGCCTTAATCTGCCGAGATGATTATATTCGGCGACAAGTGTCTTAGCGATTGCATATCCAACGGTGCACCTGTGCACTCACTCGTCAGTATCAACAACTGAAATTCTCTTGGTACGGACCTGTCTGGTTCGCATACCGTCACTATCATTGCGTCGGCCACCTCGGCCAGATTCTCTTCCGTTCCCTTCTCTGGGAAAACAATTCTCTCAGACTAACACCTTCTTGGCTCACTTCGGCCCGGTGACATTCGATATCGATGCGCCTTCTCTGGCTGCATGCTATAGTAACCCTTTTGGTTCTTCCCTATAACTTCCAATTTCTTCATGATCATTCTCTCATCGCTTCCCGACACTGTCCCTAATTACTCATCGAGTGCCTCTCCCAGCAACGGGGGCCACTGATTTCTTCTGCTTCGTCTGTATCAACACTATCTATCTTAGATAGGATCTCATATCCTTCTCTTCGCTTATCATTACTTCTGTGCCCTTTCGTAAGGCGCACCACAATCTGTCATATTCACGGTGGTTCGAACATCTGTCGATTACTTAAACCTTCTTTTGCTTTTACAACTCACTATATATCTGCCTGGTCGTTCGGCAACAGCCCATCCAGCTGCAGGTATATTACTACTTGTGATCGATCATTTGGATCTAACCACGACGACCCTCCATCGGTCCCAGTTATGCATCCATTTCTATCCTTATATGTCCGTTTATCTCGGGGGGGGGGGGGGGGGGGGCATCCAGGACAACTGTCCGCGCCACAACCACCAGCACCGCACACGCATGGGGGCCCTCCCTGCGCGCGGTGGAGCCAACGAATGCGACACAGCACAACCTCGGCCTCTCCCCCAGGTCCTTGACTATCTTTGGCTTGGCTTTCCTGCTATTCTGTGGTGGGGCGTTCTGCTCCCCTCTACCGTAACTTCATAGGTAATTCCTCTACCTTTTTGGCTAACCGATTTTCTCTCAGTCTCTTCTGGAGCTGGGTGGGGGGGTATTTTTCCGCTCTCCTCCCACTCGCTGGACTCGTCAACCGACCTAGCAGTCGCGTTTAATTCGATCTCTCTCTACGGGGGGGTTCATTGCTTCTTGCGGTTTCTCATAAACCGGCGAACAAAACCCAAGCCCGTCTTCTTCCCATTCTACCGTAACTTCATAGGTAATTCCTCTACCTTTTTGGCTAACCGATTTTCTCTCAGTCTCTTCTGGAGCTGGGTAGGGGGGTATTTTGCCGCTCTCCTCCCACTCGCTGGACTCGTCAACCGACCTAGCAGTCGCGTTTAATTCGATCTCTCTCTACGGGGGGGTTCATTGCTTCTTGCGGTTTCTCATAAACCGGCGAACAAAACCCAAGCCCGTCTTCTTCCCATTCTACCGTAACTTCATAGGTAATTCCTCTACCTTTTTGGCTAACCGATTTTCTCTCAGTCTCTTCTGGAGCTGGGTAGGGGGGTATTTTTCCGCTCTCCTCCCACTCGCTGGACTCGTCAACCGACCCAGCAGTCGCGTTTAATTCGATCTCTCTCTACGGGGGGGTTCATTGCTTCTTGCGGTTTCTCATAAACCGGCGAACAAAACCCAAGCCCGTCTTCTTCCCATTTAAATTCGCTATCTTTCACTAAACTTATCATTCTGGTGGCCACCCTACTTTTTATACTCTGTGGGGTGGCCTCTGGGCGCTTCCCTGGTTCTTTGCCCTAGCGTCAGGTGGCACACTAAGGTTCGGAATCCTAATTCCTCACCTCCGATCTATGCTGCTGTGCACCACCGACTCTCATGTCCGAACCGACCACACCTAGTGCAGTTCGGTCTAACCGAGCCGCGTGGGCGCCCATAATTTGTGGGACACTCTGCTACTCTATGCCCCTCACCCCTGCAGGTCCAGCGAACTGATACCTGCCTGGCCGGTGCGTGCCTATTGTACTCATTTTGAAGGTCCCATGCCTTCCTTCTAGGATCGGAGTCTGCCTCCCAATCCTCTCCGCCCCCTCTCTCCATTCGGGGCCCCGGACTCGCCCTGCTCCCCACCGTTTTCCTTCTCCCAGGCCTTTCCTCGCCATTGTTTAACCATAGCCGGGTCAACTTGCGTACGGCCTCAATCGCGGTTCGCTCGCTGGCGTATTGCTTCACCAGCTGCTCGCGGAGCTCCGTACAAGTGATCCCCGGGTTCTCTACATACCTCCCCTCAATGGATCTCGACGCTGGGCCCCTCGCTCCCTCTAGAGCGAGCAGCACCATCTCGTGATTTTTTAAGCCGCAAATAAAACTTTTCTTTTCGATTACCGCCAACCATTCTCTTAGATCGGCAGAATGGCCTCTGAAGGAAGGCACGCGTATTCCTCCAATCGGTCTCTCTAGTTTTCTGGTCTCATCTCCCCCCATATCTGTCATACTATTTACTAGGTCCTCCTCCGAACCCATTCCCCTTGCGTTCTAGCTTACCACCCCAACAACAGAACTACCCAAACCGCGTGCAAAGTTTGGACAACAATCGATACACCGACAACCGAGCAAGCGAACAAGAGAAATCAACGAGTCACTTACCCCTCTCCTCTGCTGCCCCTATGGTCTTCCGTCTCTGGGTTGGTTGTTTATTATTTTTCGAGTCCGTCTGGGCCTTTCAATCAATTGATTAAAAGTTCGCGATCCCAGACCGATTTCAAAGTCTAAAAAACGTTTTTTTCTTTCAGTCTATCTCTTTTTCTATCTTTCTCTTTTTTTTTTCAAACACGGGTGTACATGCCCGCCAAACGGTTTCTCTCTTTTCTTTTCCTTTTTCTATTCTCTTTTTCAACCACGGGCATACATGCCCGCCAAACTGTTTCTCTCTTTTCTTTTCCTATTCTCTTTTTCTATCTTTTTTTTTTTTCAAACACGGGTGTCGATGTCCGTCAAACTGTTTCTCTCTTTTCTTTTCCTTCCTCCTTTTCTATTCTCCTTTTCAACCACGGGCGTACATGCCCGCCAAACTGTTTCTCTCTTTTCTTTTCCTATTCTCTTTTTCAAACACGGGTGTACATGCCCGCCAAACTTTAAAGTATTCTCTGCCGGTAAAAAAAAATCGTCCGTTGTGCCGTGGGTTTTTTTGTTTTGTTTGTCTGTCTATTTTTTTATTTTTTTCCAAAGTGTTCTGCCGGTAAAAAAAAATTGTTTCTTTGTGGCCGTGGGTTGACTCTGTTCTTTCTTCCCCGAGGTTACCAGGCACTCCTCACAGTACCATGATCCTGGGTCACGGCACCATTTATAACATAGACCCCACACTCTTACTCTTCTTCCTTCGTGGTCTTCGTAGTCGGCCACTCGCGCACAGGTGTTTGATATCCTGGTCGCAGCGCCAATATGGCGGGTGTCCCTCGGCGCTCCACAATCCTTCCAGACCGGGAACACCCTCCTTGGCTAGTGATCGTCAGTAGCGGCTGTAAAAAGAACGATGGCTCGAATCTCCTCTAATCGGGATGTTTTCCTCGCTGGTCCGCTGTGGAATCAATGTCGCGCGAACAGTACAAATCGACAACAGAATAACTCAACAAACGGCTAGGTCTTTTCATAACAATAATTATTTAACAAAAATGAACGGTGGGTTTTTTAACTTTAACCCAAAGTCTGTTTTGCGATAATGGCTTGTTTACTAACTATCCCGTCTTCCTTCTCTCTGCGTGCGTGTGTGAATCTCTACTATTTCCCAGTGGTTAATCAAGTTGTGGCTTGTCTACTGAACGGTGGGGGGGGGGGGACACTATTGTTAACACCTCCCAGACAAGAAGCTGTTCGCGCAGCATCTCGTCCGGTGATCCCCTAGCCCGGCGGAGACGTCCGTTCTCGACCAATTCTTAGATCTGACTCACTTGCGATCGCCTTCTCATCTCAAATAACAAAGACGAAAAGCGTATAACTCATACTCTCTCTCTCTCTCTCTCTCTTCTCGTTGTGTGGTACGCGCGATGCTGACTTTTTGGAATTTATCTCTTAGTCTTTATCTCACTAGAGACCAATTATTCCCTCTCCCTCTGTCTTCCAAGTGTTGACACCTCTGATAAGATTTTGCCAAAACTTTTGGCAGCGTGTGCTCAATGTATCCCATTGTTGTGGCGATAATTGCCAATGACACCCTAAGAGCCAATCTCAGACTTCCCGGCGCCCCCAGCGATTAAGGCCCGGACGGTCGAAAATATGTACTAGTTCCCAGATCTCCACTTGTTTCTACGTAGGGCCTGATCTCCCCGATGCATTCCAGTGCACCCTAGGGTGCAGACTCCATCGCTGAAACCACTGTTTCACACTATCATTTAAATTGAATCAATTAATTTTTAAAAAAAAAACGGAAAACCATTCTTTATATAATTTCTGTTGAGTTCCATTTCTCCACAGGATTTGGACAAAGATTGGCTGATTTCAAATCTTGTTTTAAATCTACATCCTAATCTTTGAATAAATACAATTTTGGACAGAAGTTTTAGGTACATAGTAATGGCCATTTAGTACCACGGTTCATGTTTCTCTGGCCAACAATAAAAAAGATATGCAATTGTCAATATTGTGTTGCTGTTGTTAAGATGGTCTCAGATGAGAATGCAGTGTTAATCAAAAGATGGCGGTGACAACATGTAGAAGGAATACATGGGTAATGCTACATATTTACGAATAAAATAAAATTTATATTGTATTTTTTGTTTTGGGATTTTAAAATAAATATATGTAATATAGTAAAAATAAAAGATGGATGAGAACTCAGATGTGGAGAAAATATATCTGGATGGCGAAAATATTGAGGTTGTTAAGAAGTTTTGTTACCTTGGTGATAATATTGGAGCACAGGGTGGAGCAGGTGCTAGTGTGATTGCAAGAGTTAGGAGTGGATGGAGTAAGTTCAGGGAACATCTGCAATTACTAACCAGCAGAGCGTTACCACTGTCAACAAAGGGAAGAGTCTATCAGGCATGTGTGCACAGTGTGATGATGTATGGGAGTGAAACCTGGCCAGTGAGGGTTGAGGATATGCGTTGCATGGATAGAAATGATATGAGAATGATATGATGGATTTGTAATGTGAGTCTTAAAGACAGGCTTAGTTCTAATGATCTCAGAGGAAGATTGAATCTGGACAGTATAGGAAGATGTGTTACAATTCTATAGAAATAAACATTTACTTTTTGTAAAAATAATTCCAGTAATGTATGCAAAATAGTGATGTATGTGTCTATATTTTGCCTCCTTTCCATTTTCAGTTTCTTTCTTTCTTTCTTTACTCCCACCTCAGGTGGCAAGAGTCGAGTTTTACTCTTTGATTTTGTCTAGCTCATTTTTAAGAGCACACGCACATTTTTTTTAATTCAAGTTATGCAAAAAAAAATTGGCCTTTTTTTTTTTTCCCCACTTGATACATTCTGCTCAAAAATAATTATGGAATAACTTATTTAAAATAGACATTTGAAAACAATATGTTTTAATAAAAATACGTTCTTTGAAAAAAAGATTATCTAGAAAATTTAAATGTGTATCCAGTTTGGTCAGGGTTAAGTTTACATACAAGCAAAATTAATTTTATTTCATTTTTTCTTGTTTTATTTTTTTCCTTCTTTCTTTAGCAAAGAAAAACCGAACCCAGTCTGACCTGGCAAGTTATTTTTAATCTTTCTTTCGTTTCTTCTTTATCATGAACAATAAAAACAAAATGTATTTCAGTGAATATTTCGAAGCACAAAGTGAAAACAATTATGTTTGAATCAAACTGAAGTCAAGGATGAAAACGACACATTATTCAAGATCTTGTTGCTTGAAATAGATATATTTAATGTTGATATACTCGGGCTGATGCCCCCCCCCTCCTCAATCTTCATTGATATATGCACACACATATACATATACATCCATATATACATACACATACACACCTATGATGTCAGTATTATATTATTAAATATATAATATTCTTTACTTTCGAACAAACATACCTGTCAACAACTTTCGACAACTACCATTCTTTCTAAATAATGGTACACTGCATTTGGAAATTACCATTCACTCTTTACAATGTCATTCACTTTCCAGTAAATATATATATATATATATACAGGGTGGGTCAAAATAAGGGTCCTATCTTTAAATTTGAATAACTTGAATAACTTCCACAAAATAAAAGTTAAACTCACCAAACTTTATGTGTGTGTAGACTGACCCTTCCGAGATTTTTTGAAATAAACAAAACAAATTTTAGTCGAAAAACACTTCTTAAAACTTACAAAAACTAAAGTATTGTTTTTTACACTGTTTTGAGTTTTTTAAGCAAAAATAATGTTTTCTAAATGAGGGTACGTTCCTTAGGGCTAATACGGCTCATGCTTGCTTCGGAAGGGGTCCTTTACTTATTCTAAAAAAAAAAAACAAAAAAAAAACTAATAAATAAAAAAGTTATGAATTTTTAAAAATAGGACCCTTATTTTTGCCCACCCTGTATATATATATATATATGTAGAAAAGAGGGTAGTGCAGTATCAGTGCAGTTCCAATGAAAGAAAAGTATATATGTAAAGGAGTAAGGCTACCAACATTTGTAAAAAGTTTTTTTCAACATTTATTTATTATTTTGTTACTTTATCATTTTATAATATTATATAACGCGTTTCAAGCATGGTGTGCTCTCGTCAGATATGTAAATCCAATTCTTTATATAGATTCAAATATAAATTTTTATAACTTAAAGCAATTGTAATAGCTCAATAGTGTGAGACCAGAACTATGTTGTATTCAATATTTTTTTAATTTAATTTCATACAATAACTAATGTTATGAAGGACAGATTCACATCGTGCCACAAAACTTGTTTTTTATTCAACATACAATTGTTTCGGCTCACAACAAGATATTTGTAAAATGCTCATGTGCATTTATTTCTTGGTGTGGCTATCTTCAGTGCTAATTATATAAAACAAAGCAAAAACAATGAAAAAACAAGGCAAGCAAAGCCTAAATTAGAACTCATATATATATATTTATTTATAGCTCCGATATAACCCCGTCTAGTAGAGCACTGTAAGTGTAGTATTAACACACCATGACGTCACTAGCTTTAAATGCATTGTTCCTTTCATTAAAAAAGTCGAACGCTCTAGACGTTAAACTACCATATAAAGTGTTAAAATTATCACCGTTTATTCACTATTCAAAATTGGCCGAGTGGTTAAGGTGTCGGATTTGAGTTGCAAAATACTCGTAATCCGGGGTTTCGAATTGCATGACTGGTAGTGAATAGTCATATCTTTATGCTGATGAGTCTCGATTATTAAGGACGAAACGTATACGTACATAGATAATAAACAATAACAAATATATATATATCATCATCATCATCATCAACCGGTTTATTTGTTGAATCAGGCCACAATTAATCCTCTGATGAGGGTGGGGCCTGATTGTCTAGTCTCGAAATCTAAGTCTTCCTCTCCACTCCTTTCTTTGGCAAGGCTTGATGGAATCCATATATATATATATATATATATATATATATATATATATATATATATATATATTTTTTTTCTTTCTTGCTAATAATCATGAAGTGTACCCGGTGACACACAAGCAAGCAAGATAACAACATCCAGTTATATTAGACTTGCGGGTAGAGTCAAACAACACACAGTGAAAGAGGATGAGAGTAATATACAGTAACTTAGTAAGAGAGGAGTGACTTGGTGAGTAAATTGCAAATTGCGGCTAATTAAGACAATTAAAATGGATTTTTATCTCAAAGATAACTCAATCCCATTACCAAGGAATATTTTGGCATGTATTTTGCGTGCTTAAAATATAGAAAAGAAAAGAAGCCTTTGGCCCGAGTCGCAACATGTGCGTTTCTCAGTGTTATTTTTTTTTAATCGTTCGTCATCGATTTAGATATTCATCCCAAGTATATATATATATATATATATATATATATATATATATATATGTCAGGTTCATATTATATTCCAATAACCATGTTTTTATTTAATTACTTTTATTTTTTCACATTTCCAAAAAAACATAACATTTCTGTGAGATATGTTTTACGGTCCATTTCATTTGTCTTGTGCCAAACAACATTTTTATGGCAATATCGTCTCTGCACCATTACAAAATCATCAGAAAAATTCACAAAGAGTAAAAAATTCTTGGATTAAAGTGTCTTGAAAAAACCTACACTATACAGTGGTTCATTTTTGGGTGAAACCAAACAAAAAACAAAGAAAAGAGCAAACTCACATGTGGGGGAACCCACAAATACGCCATTTTGAATTTTTCGTTCAGAGCTAGTACATCCTAAAAATTATGTGGTCATTTATAAATTTTAATTCAGTAATATTTCTTAAAATAGTTAATAAGTTCCATAATTTATTTATAAAAATTCTAATTCACTTGAGGGTAATTTTTTCTAAAGTTACATCAATTAGCCTTCAGATGTGTATTTCGGTCATTTAGATACAAAGCTAACAACGGAGCTGGTCTCTTAGGTTCAACAGTTTAGAGCCAGTTTCATAGACTCAGCCATCCATACAAGCAACTATTAAGATTGTTATACTTCGGTGTTTTTGTGGAAGATGTTTAGTATTTATTTATAAATCGTTTAAATCAATACTAAGATAAGATTAATTACTCAGAATTCTTCACTTAAGTAGTAAGTTTCTATTAAATGCGAAACTAAGGGGGGATGGGGAGTTCGTCACTCACAACGAAAATAGTTTATAGTTACCCAGACATGAATCAATATATTTGCTCTGTTGTTATTAATTGACTATCATCGAGCTGAATCTTTTAAGGAGACTGCAAAGTAAAAGGGCACTGATAGTATATGCTAATACATATATTGTCATTAATAATAATTTATATATATATATATATATATAAAGATAGAAGAAATAAGAGTGATAAACATGTACGAATGTCCAAATTTATTTCAAATTTCGATTGTTCAATGCAAGGTGTATTCTGTAATAAACCAGTGTTTATTGTTCTTTCCTTAAGCCAAGGCTTTTCAAAGATCGAAATCTTATCAGAGGAGAAATACAGATAGATAAGTTGGCTGTAGAAAAAGCCAAAGTTCAAATATTTGAAAAATATTATTAAAAATGGGGTGAAAAAAGTTTGTGCAAAAAGGATATGTGGTTTATATATATATATATATATATATATATATATATATATATATATATATATAATCTTATTTACGATACTAATAATTGAAAAGTTTAAAATTATTTTTTCGGAAAAGCATAACCTCAATTCTAAGTAGAAATGATCAGTGCTCTACCTATAGAGGAGCCAATGAGTCGTAGAGACAATGAAATATGTGTCTGTCGACTACTGTATTTAATATATATATATATATATATATATATATATATATAGTCCCCTCTATAGGTGGAGCACTCTGGTGAAGGAAATAATGATTTCCACTTAGCATTGAGGCACCACTTTTCCTTAAAAATAATTGAAAACTTTTCAATTATGAATATCATAGATAAAAAATATAAATAAATAACCTCATTTATAATGCAATACAATTTCTCTCACTACCGCTAGGAGGTTCTTGGCTCAGTTGGTAGAGACTAAATATCAGTCACCAGGGTCCTGTTTTCTAATTTCCATATGCCTAGCCGCATTGATGAGTCGTAGAGATGACGACGAGTGTATATATATATATATATAAGGAGAATATTTTGAAAAAATATTTTGAAAACCTGGACGACGCAATTTATTTATGTTTTTAAAATAAATTATTTATTTACTTTAACCACTTGAGTACTTTCGGTGATATACACCCTTGTCAAAAGTATAAGCATATTTTTTTTTCTCTTCTTTTTACGTTTAATCCTCCTTCATTGAGACATATTTATCGCAGTCAAGTTGTAATTCGTCTTGATGTTATCGACGATTAATATTGATATGCCGCTGTGTGTAGCAAGCGGTTACGTGAATAAGGTAGATTGAAAAGTCACACATGGAAGCGTTCCTGAAATGGCAATAATAAGAATATTTTGAAAAAATATTTTGAAAACCTGGACAACGAAAGTACTCAAGTTTTTAAAGTAAATAAATAATTTATTTTAAAAAACATAATAAATTGTGTTGTCCAGGTTTTCAAAATATTCTCTTTATTATTGCCATTTCAGCAACACTTCCATGTGTGACTTTTCAATCTACCATATATATATATATATATATATATATATATATATATATATATATGTGTGTGTGTGTGTGTGTGTGTGTGTGTGTGAGGGTAAAGTTTCTTATTTTTATCTAAAGAATATGTGGATAAAAAGAAAGAAAATGGCCACACGTTGCTTCCATGTGTCACCATTGCTCAAAGGAAAACGATCCTTTCTGCAATACATATGCAAATTGTCCACCAGATTTTGCCGAGTGTTAGGACTAGGGCTTGACACCGATTTTATAAAGCCAGTTTTCATATGATGACCACTAAAACGAAAACCGATTTGCCAAAACCGATTTTAATGTTCGTAGTTTCCGCTTTCTATGAAACATTTTTCTATTGTTTTCCTGAAGAAATATATTGCAGTCGGTCAGCTTTTAGTTCGCTGAATGCTCTAAGTCTGTCCAAACCGGGTTTTAACTGATTTTGAGAATGATTAACACTTAAACTCAGTCTTGAGAATTACCGTTTTTTCGCCAGCCATAGTTTAGCACTCAGCTTTTGTGATCGTGGTTTGATTGTATCGTCTGTTACTTATCTATCAATCATTATTTGTCTCACTGTCTGCTGAAAAACCAAGTATTATTGGTTAGTAAAGAATCAATCATAACTTCTGAAATTTGGAAGAAAAAAAAGGTGCTGTGCATAACAGTGGGTGTCATAGGATATATATATATATATATTTATTGCTGATTGTTTATAAAATATATATATATATTGCTGATTGTTTATAAAATATATATATATATTGCTGATTGTTTATAAAATATATATATTGCTGATTGTTTATAAAATATATATATTGCTGATTGTTTATAAAATATATATATTTATTGCTGATTGTTTATAAAATATATATATATATTGCTGATTGTTTATAAAATATATATATATATTGCTGATTGTTTATAAAATATATATATATATTGATGATTGTTTATAAAATATATATATATTGATGATTCTTTATAAAATAAATATATATTGATGATTGTTTATAAAATATATATATATATTGATGATTGTTTATAAAATATATATATATATTGATGATTGTTTATAAAATATATATATATATTGCTGATTGTTTATAAAATATATATATATATTGATGATTGTTTATAAAATATATATATATATTGATGATTGTTTATAAAATAAATATATATTGATGATTCTTTATAAAATAAATATATATTGATGATTGTTTATAAAATATATATATATATTGATGATTGTTTATAAAATATATATATATATTGATGATTGTTTATAAAATATATATATATATTGATGATTGTTTATAAAATATATATATATTGATGATTGTTTATAAAATATATATATATTGATGATTGTTTATAAAATAAATATATATTGATGATTCTTTATAAAATAAATATATATTGATGATTGTTTATAAAATATATATATATATTGATGATTGTTTATAAAATATATATATATTGATGATTGTTTATAAAATATATATATATTGATGATTGTTTATAAAATAAATATATTGATGATTCTTTATAAAATAAATATATTGATGATTGTTTATATATGTAAGATAATGAAGAGTGGCAAAAATGAATTGTGGATGAGTCCATTGTGAGTGGGACGTCGAGAAAGAAACAAATCGACTTGATAGCTGTTAAAAAGGAGAAGGTTCCGCAGTGCAAGCAAGACTTGAAAGGTGGCAGTTTCAGAAACGCAAAGAGCCAGAGCGCTTGGTGATCAGAGTATCAAAGTACCGGAAAAATGAGAGTTTACCGATGTTTATGACACAGATGAAGCTTTATTGGCTATGGTACCCAAGCCTGTCTTGCCGTTAGGCTTTCGTGTTCGCCGACTAAAAATGCGACTGATAAGCAAGTTGGTACTGTGAAGGAATCCCCGGACTTGTATTTCATCAAACAGACAATTGGAAGGGCTTATGAAACAATTGCTTCAGTTCACGCTCGGATAGACAATGCAGAGCAAATTGCTTTCCAAACGGATGCATATATGAACAAGTTTCTAGCGGAAAACAAGTCTGTGACCTCAGCACAAAAAAGACTTTCATGAGACAAAAGTATGTCAAAAGATTTTTATATGTGTGTGCGTAGCTGGTGTAAACCATCCGGTGATGGGAAATAAAGAAGACCAAAGTTTTTCCATATACATTCTGTTCTTTGTCATTCTTGTTGGATTTTACCGGGTACCCCGAAAGAACTGGTAACACAACATATATATATATCGATGAGTGTTCTTAAAAAATACATCGATGAGCGTTCATAAAAATATGTTGATTCTTTATAAAAAAGATGTTGATGATTCTTTATAAAAAAGATGTTGATGATTCTTTATAAAAAAGATGTTGATGATTCTTTATAAAAAAGATGTTGATGATTCTTTATAAAAAAGATATTGATGATTCTTTATGAAAAAGATATTGATGATTCTTTATGAAAAAGATATTGATGATTCTTTATAAAAAAGATATTGATGATTCTTTATGAAAAAGATATTGATGATTCTTTATAAAAAAGATATTGATGATTCTTTATAAAAAAGATATTGATGATTCTTTATGAAAAAGATATTGATGATTCTTTATAAAAAAGATATTGATGATTCTTTATAAAAAAGATATTGATGATTCTTTATAAAAAAGATATTGATGATTCTTTATAAAAAAGATATTGATGATTGTTAATAAAAAAGATATTGATGATTCTTTATAAAAAAGATATTGATGATTCTTTATAAAAAAGATATTGATAGTCGAGTTGCCGCCCCTATGCTTCCTATACATTACCCTGCAATGTTAATTACTGTAAACTTTTTTTGTGGAAATGCATTTCATATGGTTAGGAGAGCAAAATTAGCTTGGTTGCTACTTGTGCAACATTCAGCATTTTTCAGAATTCAAGATGGCGGCCTCAGCCATTTTGAATTTCGACTTTTCATCTCGATGACATAGAAGGTCGTGTAATACCTCTTTTTATGGGTTTTCCGGGATGGGGAGTCCATTTCTGAAGTTATTTTTGGGATATGGGGTCAATGTCAAGGTCAAATCAAAGTTCAAACATCAAATTTGACCTAAATTAGGAGAAAATTTACCTCTATTGACGGATTATATGACTGCGGTTTGTTGCTTGCCTATTCCAGCATGTCAGATTTTATTGGGTTGGCAGGTAGGTACATGTATGTTTCATTTGTCTACATGTAGCTGGGTATCATTTGATGTTTGCATTGACATTTGTTTGCAGGTTGAGCAGGAGTTCATTTAACACGCAAAGTTCCGCCATTACATTACATGTTCTCACCACGCTTTCCAATCAGTTTTTAAAAACCTTCTTTTCTCATTTCATAGTGTGACGAACCAGCGTGATCAGCATCCCAACATCAGTCGTCATATCATGGCTACTGGAGGAGAGAAGTGCCTGTTCGCTCCATGTAACGGCAGTCGAGATCTACAAACGTTCAAGACGGTGGCTGTGCAGAAAATCATCGCTACAAGCAAAGTGAAGCACGATGATCTGTACAAAACTCTGTCTGGAAGTGATATTCTAGCTCACAAATCATGTTACTGTACCTATACTTCGAGGAGTAGAAACAAGGAACAGGGAAAAAGAAAGCGTGTACCGACTGACAGTGGTGGTTTCAAAAGGTTGTTGAAGTCTAAATGTGGTGACTTTGTTTTCAAGCGAGACTGTTTGTTCTGTGGGAATGAGTGTAAGCCAAAAGACAGTAAGAACCCACACAGCTGGGTGAGGGTCAGACAGTGTACAACTTTAGATAGAGGTAGTAATATTACGTTCAAGGAACACTTGGAGAACCTCTGTGATGAGAGACAGGATCAGTGGGCTAATGAGGTAGCTGCTCGACTCCATGGGGTCATTGATCTGCCTGCCTCTGATGCACAATACCATGTGCCCTGTTACGATCAATTTCGAGTTGTTCCTGTATCTCGACCACCCATGATGGCGCCTGTGGAGGAGGCACTGAGGTCCGTGGTTACGACGATGGCTGAAAACATGACAGAGACGTGGACGACATCGGAGCTTTACTCCATCTATGTCGCTGCCTCGGGCACTGAGTCAAGAAGACAGTTCCTGTCCAGCATCACAGCCTACTTCGGCGACAAACTGCTTTACTGCACATTGAGGGTTGTGAAAACGTTGTTGGATTTAAAGCCAGCCTCGGACAGTTTATCAAAATTGCAAAGAAAAGCAGTAGCAGCAGCGAAATAGACGATGTGGAAAAGCTAGCAAGGACGATTCGCAGCGAGGTCAGGGCAACAAATAGGCCTGGGGAATACAATCTCAGTGACTATGCTCGTCACAAGGTTATTGAGAGCACCAGTGCAACTCTTCTTAAACTGGTATGTAGTCTTGTATCAGAAGGCGCCATCACCAAGCCATCTCTAACGTTGGCTCAGTGCATTCAGCAACACATTTGTGGTGCTGGCAGAAACCAAACTACACTCGGGCTCGCTGTAAAACTACACCACAAGCATGGTAGTTCAGAGCTCATCAAGACTCTCAATGAGCATGGCATCACAAGCACATACGATGAAGTCCTGCGCTTCCGTAAGTCAGTGGCCAAGTTTGTGTTGGACAACCATTCACATTACCACAAGAAACTCGGTTTAAGCACGGAGATCGGCCCTATCTTCAGCTGGGCTGACAACTACGATTTGTACATCTCAAGCCCCAATGGGATGAAGAGCACCCACGCCATGGTGATGGAGTACACCCAGCATCCAACCGGTATCATCGACACAGGAAACATAGGCGTGATGCAGCTGAATATCCCCCGAATCAAGAAACACGAAGCGTCCTCTGTGCGATTCACGCAGCAGTGTATACAGCTGGAGCACTACACGGGGCTTTCCAAGGTGAACCCACCTCTGCTTCTGACGAAAGCTTTGTCCACTGAAGAGTCCCAACCTTCAGTCCGCGGCAGTAATCTTCAGTCAGCAGCGAGATGCGGCATGGCTGTCGCAAGTTCACGGGAACGACAGGCCACTTGAGTGGGCAGGCTTCAATGCTCAGCAAGACCGATTGGTGGCAGGTTCTGCCCAGAAGCCCAAGACACTGGTCGTGTTTGGACCGATGATCGACTCACCACCTGCTCACCCCGACACTGTACTAACTACACTTGTGTATCTCGAGAGGACTCGAGATATTTTTCGGATGCAGTACACCCACCTCACAGTCGACCTCCAACTGTATCAGACTGCATGCCTAATTCAATGGAATGACCCGCTGCGCTGGACCAACGTAATATTACACCCGGGTATGATGCACACAATCATGAGTTTCTTGGGCTGTGTAGGAACGCTGATGAAGGCATCTGGCGTGGAGATTCTCATCAGCGCAGCGTTTGCTGGCATCACCAGCATAGTATCCGGAAAGGCCTGGACCAACGCTCTTCGTGCATACCGTCTCATCACTGCCGTGTTGCTGAAGAATTTCTATTCGGATGGTGCCAAGACTTATGAGGAGCTGGATGTCTATCTGGAGACGGCCAGAGAACACCCAACCGGGAGGCTATGGGTGGATTGCCTTATTAAGCCTACACTGTTGTCTCTCATGTTCTTACGCGCAGAGCGAAATGGTGACTTCCTTCTCCAACAACACTGTCTTAAGGCAATGCTGCCATACTTCTTCGCAGCAGGTCATCATAAGTATGCTCGCTACCTGAGCTGGTATGTGCGACAGATGGAGCACCTTCCCCAGCGTGCCAAGCAGGACCTACTGGCAGGTGCGCACGTCTGTCGGCATTCGGATGGCGGGACTGCAGTACCAGCAGATCAGTTTGGAGAACAAACCTATATCAAGCGAGGAAAGGGTTCTGGAGGTATGAAGGGCATTTCAACGAGTGCCGAGCAAGTGGCTGTGTGGGTGAACAGTTTCAGTGTGTGTGCCCACCTTGATATCGCCATGGAACATATGTACGATGAAGCTGGGGAGGAGCAGATGTCACATGGTAGAGCAGATGGGGAGGATAACAAGAATAAGCACAAGGAGGAAGGGGAGGGAAGAAGGAGACTGGACGAGACCGATCGGAGGAAGATTGCAGTGGAACTGGAAAAGTACAGTCACCCCCTCAATGACCAGCAACCAGGTGTCTATAACATCTGCAATGGCCAAGTGGCATCAGACACAGTGAACGTTCAAGATGCATTGGCCATTGGGGGTGAGCAGAGCAGGCATTTCTCCACTTTGCTGAGCAGCGAATTCCACAAGACAATAAAGAAGAAGGTCAAAACAATGGAGTCGCTCAAGAAGGCAGTCACTGTCAAAGGAAAGGCCATCTACGACGTCGAGACACTGTTCGGGCGGCTGATAGTCGTGGGGCAGCAGCGCGGCATTGATATGGCTGATGTCTTCCAGTTTGAACTGAGTCCTGTCCCTCCAGCCCTGATCGACGAGTACGGCTGCTTGAGAAAGGGTGACAAGGCCGTGCTCGTCCACTCTCTCGGTGTCTCTGTCAAGACTCCATCTGCTCCAGACGTGGTGCTAGTTGATGGCGGCCAGCTTCTGTACAACGTTGTCTGGCCAGTCTCCGGGACTACAGGTGACCTGGCTGCAAGCTTTGGAACTCGACTGGCCCACTACCCTCCTGTCTCCAAGAAAGTCGTTCTGTTCGACAGATATGATCAAGAAGCTCCCAGCGCAAAGGACCATGAGCGGACAAGAAGAGGATCAGCCAAGGAAGTCCGGCTAACCCCAAACACCCCCCTTCCATGCCGAGAAGTTATTCTTCACAATTCCAAGAACAAGAATCTGCTCAACAACATTCTATGCAGCTATCCCCTTGCACACAACATCCAACTGGTTAACAAGTTGGACTGTGTCGTTACCCATGCTGAGGCAGACGTCACCCTCTGCAGCTACATGCTGAAAGCGGTTGCAGAAGGCGCCCAGACCATCCGAATCCTCAGCAATGACACTGATGTATTCGTTCTCTTAGTGTACTGGACATCGAGGATGCGAGTTGTCGCCAAAATTCAGATGGAAAAGTGGAATGGCGATGTCTTGGACATCAACAAAACTGTTCAGCAGTTAGGCCCCAGAAAATGCAGCCAACTTCTCGGTGTCCACGCACTGTCAGGATGTGATACAGTGTCGTACCCCTTTGGAAAAGGAAAACAGTCAGCACTGAAGCTCCTAGAGGTAGATATGCCAGGTCTCGATCAAGTGCTTGGACAGCCTGGCGTAACCCACGCTCAGCTCCAGGAGACTGCATACACCTTCTTCTTACCCCTCTATGGACACAAGAGGTCTACAACAATGAATGACGCACGTGTTCACTTGTACCGTGGCCGTAAGAACCCTCCGCCACTGAAGAAACTCCCACCGACTGATGCAAACCTGCAGCTTCACATGCTCCGAGCTCATCTTCAGATGCTACTGTGGAAAGCAGCAGACCAACGTGATCCACCCGAAGAAGCTCAAAATATTGCCAACTTTGGTTGGAACATCGAAGGATCCACCATCACAGCAGCCGTCTCAACAGCGCCACTTGCTCCCCAAGCACTCCTGGATGTAGTCAGCTGTAGCTGCACTGCAGATGTCAAGGCATGCAGTAGTAGACGCTGCAGCTGCAACAGCGCAAGCCTTTCATGCACGGACTACTGCAAGTGCAAGGGAGGAGACATCTGCTGTAGTCCTTTCGTCAGGAAGCAGATGGACATCGAAGAAGGGGATGTGGATGATGAATAGATGTACACTTTATTTGCTTGTTATATATACTTGACGCGACCGAAAAAAAAAGGAAAAATTTGCTCATAGTGGCTCTGACAAAGTGATCGTTTGACCAACTTGCCCTTAAGCAATTGACTTGAAACTTTCAGAGAATGTGTAGAAATAAATTTTGTTCAAAGTCAAGAAATTTCGGCTGAAACGCCTTTTTCGTTAAGAGGATATTTAGAAAAATTTGATAGGGGGAGCCATTTTGGCCCCCCCATGCGAAATTTTTTTACCTTTGAACTTTGATTTGACCTTGACATCGACCCCGGTTCCCAAAAATAACTTCAGAAATGGACTCCCCATCCCGGAAAACCCATAAAAAGAGGTATTACACGACCTTCTATGTCATCGAGATGAAAAGTTGAAAATTGGTCGAAATCAAAGTAGCTGAGGCCGCCATCTTGAATTCTGAAAAATGTTGAATGTTACACAAATAGCAACCAAGCTAATTTTGCTCTCCTAACCATATGAAATACATTTCCACAAAAAAAGTTTACAGTAATTAACATTGCAGGGTCTATGATTCTTTATAAAAAAGATATTGATGATTCTTTATAAAAAAGATATTGATGATTCTTTATAAAAAAGATATTGATGATTCTTTATAAAAAAGATATTGATGATTCTTTATAAAAAAGATATTGATGATTCTTTATAAAAAAGATATTGATGATTGTTTATAAAAAAGATATTGATGATTCTTTATAAAAAAAAGATATTGATGATTCTTTATAAAAAAAAGATATTGATGATTCTTTATAAAAAAGATATTGATGATTCTTTATAAAAAAGATATTGATGATTCTTTATAAGATATTGATGATTCTTTATAAAAAAGATATTGATGATTCTTTATCAAAAAGATATTGATGATTCTTTATCAAAAAGATATTGATGATTCTTTATCAAAAAGATATTGATGATTCTTTAAAAAAAAAATATTGATGATTCTTTATGAAAAAGATATTGATGATTCTTTATGAAAAAGATATTGATGATTCTTTATGAAAAAGATATTGATGATTCTTTATGAAAAAGATATTGATGATTCTTTATAAAAAAGATATTGATGATTCTTTATAAGATATTGATGATTCTTTATAAAAAAGATATTGATGATTCTTTATAAAAAAGATATTGATGATTCTTTATAAAAAAGATATTGATGATTCTTTATAAAAAAGATATTGATGATTCTTTATAAAAAGATATTGATTCTTTATAAAAAAGATATTGATGATTCTTTATAAAAAAGATATTGATTCTTTATAAAAAAGATATTGATGATTCTTTATAAAAAAGATATTGATGATTCTTTATAAAAAAGATATTGATGATTCTTTATAAAAAAGATATTGATTCTTTATAAAAAAGATATTGATGATTCTTTATAAAAAGATATTGATTGTTTATAAAAAAAATATTGATGATTCTTTATAAAAAAGATATTGATGATTCTTTATAAAAAAGATATTGATGATTCTTTATAAAAAAGATATTGATGATTCTTTATAAAAAAGATATTGATGATTCTTTATAAAAAAGATATTGATGATTCTTTATAAAAAAGATATTGATGATTCTTTATAAAAAAGATATTGATGATTGTTTATAAAAAAGATATTGATGATTCTTTATAAAAAAGATATTGATGATTCTTTATAAAAAGATATTGATTGTTTATAAAAAAGATATTGATTGTTTATAAAAAAGATATTGATGATTGTTTATAAAAAATATATTGATGATTGTTTATAAAAAATATATTGATGATTGTTTATAAAAAAGATATTGATGATTCTTTATAAAAAAGATATTGATGATTCTTTATAAAAAAGTAAAATAAAGAAAGACAGAACTAAAAATAGAGAGATGGGGGGGTGTAAAAAGAGTGAATAAAGAAATGGTAAAACACAAAGGAGAGAGACGACAGCAGAAAATATCGGTTTAGAAAATCGTTTTCAAATGGCATAATCTCACAATTGTCAATTTTAGATCCGTTTCCAATTCTGAATATCCGATAGTTTTGTGTCGTTTCGTCAATATTAAAGTGGACAATTTGAATATGTATTTATCAAATGGATTATTTTCCTTTTGGCACCTAACTCTCACGTGCAACATGTGGCCGTTTCCCTTGCCTGCATATCATTTAGATAAAAATAACTGTACGATGCGTCCCATTCAATCTGTGCAATTAGTATTGAAAATGCTATTTGAAATGTAATCGTGACAGACTGACCAACAGACAGACGGACAGAGCCTCTTATAGAGATGCGAGAACACATCTAAACAAAATCTGTAGATATAAAGTAATTCGGTAAGTCTCACATTTCAAGTGAATCTGACGATTTGCATATCGATTCGTCGATAAAGCAAAACTATGTCTGAAATAAGAAATAAATCATATATCATTGTTTAATGTTGCAACAGAGAAGAATCGTTTACCTTAATTGAATTGAAATCCATTTCTTGAATCAATGCCACAGTGATATTGATGTTCTTATAGTCGGATTCATTTCCACCTGGAATAATCTGAAAACACAAAAAAAAAAAAACAACAGAATATATTGATTTACAAAAGGAAGGAAGATTTTTTTGGATGTTGATTACTTTTTAGAAATTTTGTTTTACGGCTCATCAACCATTATTGGATCATTTAAAGCTGCTGCTCATAATGATTATGATCATCATCATTATCATATTGATATCCCATAACGTCAAAGGACGTCGCTGGGGAGTCTGACAGATATTCGTACGACTTTCCTCCACCTCACACGATCATTAACAATTCAGACCACTTCTTTTACTGATGACCCCATCCATTCTAGCACGTTGTCCATCCACTGCTTTCTTGGGCATCCTGGTCTGCGAAAACCATGTACCCAACCTTGTAGTATAGTGTTCGCTAGAGTTTGATGTCGTAATATATGGCCGATCCATCGTAGTTTGCAAGCCAAGAAGCTTTTATCAACGATACTTCTTTTTGTTAACGTGTTTTTGAAGTGTAGAATTTTTTTTATATTATTCACAATGTGAGAGTGATTTTAAAAAAAATTTTTTGTAAACAATTTGTTTTAGATATTATCTAGGTCAATCTATGTGTTATATTATGGGGGCCTTATGTTGAAAACGTGTATTTCAGCTTGTACGAATTGGGACTGCGGACGAAATTATATAGCTGGATGCATGTCAGGCTGATACAAACTTTGGGGAAACGAAACTGTTTCCCATGAGTGAGTAACAGACAGGTGAACTTAAGATCAAGGGAACAAAGCATTGGAGTCAATAAAGGTCAGAAATAGTGGCCGACAGATCGGCTAGAGGTGTGATGACGTAATTTGTTGTCATGCGCAATTGTCCTCTACTAAGTAGCAAGTTAAGAAGTAACCAAAATTAAGATAGACAGTCTCTCCTTCACGTGTTTTTAATTGAGAAAATAAAATCTTTTGAACCTCTCAAAAAATGTCTTCAGACTCCCTTTTGTCCATATATGTAAAGATTTATTCTCTAGACACACTGATGACGACGGCCACATGAGAAAAGAAAGAGAAGATATCAACGCACAGCTACCGCTATGACGATCGCAGAGACGGAAAGAGAGAAGGAATATGGATAACAACGGCAGGAAAGAAGGAAAGAGACGACGGGAAATAACAGAAAGAAAAAGGTAAATTTCGCTTTAAATTGTAACATTTGTAAAAGAGAAAGAAAGAGACAAAGAAACACGACACACAAATATGTTAAAAGATATATGTTAAAAGTAACCAGTGACTGAACGTCCCACACTCGAATACATAAGTTAAGAGTTATTAATGTTTGAATACTCACGCACACATGATAAAGAATGCACTCCCAAACCCACATACGTTAAGTGTAAAATACGCACACGTTAGGAAGCACACACTCCCACATCCAAACCCGCATGCATTAACTAAAATACACGAACAAGCGTATATGTTAGAAAGAATAGAAAAAAAATAGTTTAAAAAGTTGCAATGTAACATATGTTGTTTACTTGGTAATAAGGTAATTGACATTTTTTGCAAGTCCCTTATTATATTCCAAAACGCCAATTTAAAATAGGGGTGGGACGTAATGGGTGAAAATTTCAGATTCATGCGAGTAGTATTTTTTCGTGTTCATTTATACATAAATAACACTAAAAAATCAAACATTTTGAAAATTTTGCAAAATTTAGAAGGTGCAGGCCAATAGTTTTTGGCTATTTTACATTCATGAAAACCCTTTCACAGCCTGAAAATGGTCCTAAATTAAAGTACTATATCAGATTTAACCATCTATATCCATTCATAGCTTTTGAGGATGTTTTAGGACTTGCAATGTCGCATGAAACCACTTTTTCACCGAAAAATGATGGATTTTGAGTCCCGTGGAGCCCTAACGGCTATTTTTGGCCTGCACCTTCTGAATTTTGCAAAATTTTCAAAATGTTTGATTGTTTAGTGTTATTTATGTATAAATGAACACAAAAAATACTACTCGCATGAATCTGAAATTTTCACCCATTACGTCCCACCCCTATTTTAAATTGGCGTTGGGTTATTTAATTGCAAAATCTAAGCTTTCCAAGTTTCCTTTTAACTCTGTTTCATTATATATCGTGCATTCTTGACAGCCGATAATTGTAGAACCTTCTTGTGTCAATGGTAAAAGAAACTCATTTATATCCTAGATTCCATTGGATAATTAGTTTATTTTACCGATTTAAGTTTAGGTGAACGTTTTGGGAGGATCAAAAGTCATAATATAAATTTGGTGTCAATTATTTGCTTATATTTTCTTATTGCTATTCTTTTTTCATTTGATATTTGATTTCTCTCAGGTTGATCTTTATTTATTTTGTTGTACACACACACGTGCAGATAATTTAGAACTTGTCACCACTCCTCTGGATGTGTTTGAGGGATCTATTTGGATATATTTTCATTTTCACGTTGTGGAGAGTATTCTGCATATTCCTTTTTTCCTACTTACAATATTGAAATGTTGATGAGAGTTGTTTTTTTTACAAATTTGGGTAACAAATTTACCTGGGAGAAACCTTTCTATTATCTACTGATCCGAGGACTATAAAGCTTGAAAAGATGTAGTCAATTCCTCAATTTGCTGTTTGTATCTGTATGTGTCGGGATGAGGTCTCTTGGTTAATTTTTGCACGGGCCATAAAAAATTATTTTAAATGTTCATTAATTCTGCTATCCACCCACCACAGCATCCAACCAGGTTGAAATGACCAAATGCAAAAACCCATTTCCTTTGGTCTAACAAGATTACATAGTCTACTTTACATATGGTTTTGTGACCTTGCCACTCGGACTTATGGTTAGTGGTTAGTTGTGTTTACCTTTCCTGTGAAAATTAAATAACTTTTTTAAAATTGGCTAATTAAATATCTTATTTTTAAGGCATAAAGAAAAATATTAAAGTTTGGGTATTATTGTAGATTGACACCCTCCCCCCAATTGTGATTCTATTTTTTAGGCGATTACGTGTGAATACCATGAAAAACCTGATGATAATAACTTTAATATTTGTTATGAAACAGAAAAAAAAAAGACCTCATCTAATCTTTCTAAATTACAAAAAAATTTTTATTTTACTATTCATTAAGTCTTTTTTTCCTGTCTTTAATAATAAAGGCGAATAGCATAAAGTAACCATTTCGAATTACTCAGTAATATGAAATTGTTTTATTTGACCAATCGACGTTCCACTCTTTCATTTATTCATTTCATTATATAAACAATTTTTAATGGGAAATTCATTTTCATTTTTATGCTGACACAAAATCAAATTCCTCGAATTGGAATATCTTAAAGACCATATCCATTCACCTTTTTTGTTGTTTATTTTTCTAATAAATAAAATTTGACTATGTTCATGCACAGTAAATTTCCCCAACATTGTGATATATCAAATAACACTACGACAATCATATTTTTGTTGTTTTCCTCCAAATTACCAAAATGTCAAATGGAAATTATTTCTTTTTTTTTTCTGTAAAGAAGACTACTGTCTCAGTAATTGCTTCCCAGGAGTGGGGCAGTAGTTTTAGCTAGTAATCCACTAAAATTCAGAATACATTTTCATTTCTAAAGAAATCGATGTCCTTTTATTTCATATGTGATTTCAAATTTTGTGTGTTCCTATGATATCTGATCGAAGGAAGTCAGTCTGAATGATGACAGCATTATCTTCCTCGTGAAATGTTACTTTAAAAAAAATTTTTTTTTTTTTAGTTTTTATCGATTTCTGTAATAGACAATGAAACAAAACAACTTCCTCTCTATCTATAGAGAGGGGGGGGTTATAAAACTCTTTTAAATAGTAAGATCATTCTCAATAATCAAGGTATTTTCTTTGTTTTTGAAAAAAAAAAAAAAAGTATCACCTGGCTCTTATTTGGAGACACATTAAGAACCCCTATTCCACCATTCTTCAGTATGTAAGTAGCTTTTAATGCAAAGCTGCAGTCGCCTCTGCTCACAGCTACGATAGTGTTACGGATGTCGAAGACACTGTAGATGTCGCTGCAGCCCGTGTTTGGTGTAAAATCCATCAATGGATAGAATTTCTAAAAAAGAGAAAAAAACAAAATAGCAAAATAAATCTTATATTCGAAACAAATGTCCAGCTAAAACAAAGTCAAAGGAAATGATATTTAGTCTCCCTTCTTTTTAAAAGTTTCCTCATCTTCTCCCCTATACGCAGTGTTTAATCCTTCACTCTACAATAAAGAACAATGTGGGTGTATATATATATATATATATATATTCTTCCGTTACACAAATAGGGGAAGGGAGAACGCAAATAGTAAGTCCGACAGCCCCCAGCTTCACTCTATTTCCATAATGAGACGTTTTTTCTTTTTCCTTTCTGCTTTCTATACTGATTTATGATTTTCTTTTTTCTTTTTTTAAAACTTTCCCGTTTGAGACGTTTTCTTTCTTCAACTTTATTTTGAAAAGTCAAGCATAAATGGAAAGTGAGTTTTCGGGATTAAATCGTTTAAGATGTCGATGTGAGCAATGATTGTTCTCTTTCAATTTAACTTTTTAACCATTTCACTTCCGTTAACATCTTTGAAGTTAAAATGTCTGATGTCATTTGTTTTATGTCTAGGAGAACCCCCCCCCCTCCCCTTCCACACTACCCATCAATAATCAAAAGAGGAAAATTTAAAAACGCAAAGTCAACGGTTGGTGTTTTTCTTTTCTTTGGGTCATCAGAAATGACTCACTTATTTTTTGCAACTCGTGATAGTTCTGTCCCTAATATATCAATAGATGATTTTCATTCCATCACACAAAACATGCTGGACGAAACGATTTCAAGCGTTGTGAGAAAGCAAAGAGGATTTCTTTCTGAATTCATTTCAGAGGGCAGGGGTTGTCTGACTTGCAATAGCAAATCAGACAACCCCTGCTGTCTGAAATGAATTTGGAAAGAAATCCTCCACTCTAATTTAAAAATTCAACGGTTGATATTTTTATTTTCTTTAGGTCATCAGAAATGATAATTTATATATGAAAAATTAAATTACTGACATAATTCTATGGAGCAGTCTGGATTGGGACAAAAATTTAAATTGCCTCAGTCTAGAAGGATCTTTTACTGACCGAAGACACAACAGACACTACATTTTGATCCCAGAACGAAGACTGAAAAGTAGTCACGCAAATTAACTCGAATGAAACAGTACGTCATCTTTCTAAGTTTCATAGGCGTTAGATAAACATTGATTTGTGCACGGCTTGTAACGGGCAAGCATTAAAATAGGTTGTTAAATATATTAAAATCGATAAAATTACTTAATTATTAAATATATTAAAATTGATTTATATCTTCAAACACAAGTAGCATAAACAGCAAAATTACAAATATTATTGATTGTGTTTTGGGGACAACAGCTTAAATTTTAAACATTTTTTTACAAATAACTTTATACTATAATCTAACAATCACACCGAAATTTAAATCTTCTTTAGGATTGTGCATAAAGATTTTCCTGCGAAAACCTGACAGTCGACTTCAATCAATCAGTTCGACAGACTGGTTGAATCTGCATTCTTCTACCAGCTCCTAGTATCTTTCATGGAAGTTCTGTTTGTACATAGAGGAAGAACGGAGCGTTCTTTGCGGTGTTGGTAGCAAGATGAGTTATTGCTGAGAATGTTTTTCGAGGGGGGAGGAAACCAGAGCTTGAAGCTCAGTCGAGCACCTACCATAAAAATAACGATAGCGTAGAGAAAGACTAGTAACCTCTCTTCTGTGAGAAAGAGGCTGCAGGGAAGAGAAGAGATCATCCCCACTAGATTGTGAAGCGATTTTGTACTTTGTCAAGATAGGAAAAAGTACTCGGAGCAGAACCTCCCCAGATGTGACAACATATCCGCATTAGTCGTTCATATGTCTTCCTATCTAGACGGGCTTGGGGAATGAGGTCAAGCTTCCAAGATTTCCTTACAAAATCATAACGTATCAAGACACGGTACTCTTATAGAGAACGCACCGTGTTTCCGTGACTTCGCGTTGTCAACGTTCAGGCAGGTCTTAGAAACACCCGAGAGTTGACGAGGCGAAAACTGCCAAACGATAAATTGAAGACTGCCAAACGATAAATTGAAGACTGGCAGACGATAAATTCAGACAAAGAAAATCAAAGTAAAATACATATATAAAAATAAAGAACGCACAAACCATAGGTAAACAACTGTTATTAATTAGATGTTTATTTTTTTTTTGGTCGAAGGAACCATTGTTAATAAAATGTTTTTGAATAAAATGTTTTTCTTTTTGCACTGAAAAGTTTCAAAAGATTTTTTTTTTTTTGGTCGAAGGAACCATTGTTAATAAAATGTTTTTGAATAAAATGTTTTTCTTTTTGCACTGAAAAGTTTCAAAAGATTTTTTTTTTTTTGGTCGAAGGAACCATTGTTAATAAAATGTTTTTGAATAAAATGTTTTTCTTTTTGCACTGAAAAGTTTCAAAAGATTTTTTTTTTTTTGGTCGAAGGAACCATTGTTTATAAAATGTTTTTTAATAAAATGTTTTTCTTTTTGCACTGAAAAGTTTCAAAAGATGATTTTTTTTTTGGTCGAAGGAACCATTGTTAATAAAATGTTTTTGAATAAAATGTTTTTGAATAAAATGTTTTTCTTTTTGCACTGAAAAGTTTCAAAAGATGATTTTTTTTTTGGTCGAAGGAACCATTGTTAATAAAAGTTTTTTGAATAAAATGTTTTTCTTTTTGCACTGAAAAGTTTCAAAAGATTATTTTTTTTTTGGTCGAAGGAACCATTGTTAATAAAATGTTTTTGAATAAAATGTTTTTCTTTTTGCACTGAAAAGTTTCAAAAGATTTTTTTTTTTTTGGTCGAAGGAACCATTGTTAATAAAATGTTTTTGAATAAAATGTTTTTCTTTTTGCACTGAAAAGTTTCAAAAGATTATTTTTTTTTGGTCGAAGGAACCATTGTTAATAAAATGTTTTTGAATAAAATGTTTTTCTTTTTGCACTGAAAAGTTTCAAAAGATGATTTTTTTTTTTGGTCGAAGGAACCATTGTTAATAAAATGTTTTTGAATAAAATGTTTTTCTTTTTGCACTGAAAAGTTTCAAAAGATTTTTTTTTTTTTGGTCGAAGGAACCATTGTTAATAAAATGTTTTTGAATAAAATGTTTTTCTTTTTGCACTGAAAAGTTTCAAAAGATTATTTTTTTTTGGTCGAAGGAACCATTGTTAATAAAATGTTTTTGAATAAAATTTTTTTGAATAAAATGTTTTTGAATAAAATGTTTTTCCTTTTGCACTGAAAAGTTTCAAAAGATTTTTTTTTTTTATATAACAAACAACGAAACACTTGTTTTTGACTAATTTCTTGTTTGATTTTTGTTTTTTAATGTTCTTTTCTTTTTAATATTTTCTGGGTTAGGGTTAGTCTTTCGCTAGAAGTGACCGTTGCTGACAGAACTCAATGAGTCCTTCGGGAGATTCAACGTGCTGACACAGATCGTAGAAATTCATTTTTTTTAACGCGTTGTAGATTGTAGAAATTAATTTCTTCCAAAATTGATCGTCTGCTTGCTTGGAACCTGATTGTCTAATGCCTGCTGCAATCTGATTGGTTAATAGTTCCGTCAACTCTCGGGCGCTTCCGAGACCTGCCCGAACGTTGACGACGCGAAGTCACGGAAACGCGGTGCGTTCTCTATAAGAGTACCCAATCTTTGGTTTCAGAGCAATTATTTTGTTGAAAGCAATTTAAATAGTGATTTCGGTGAGCAATGGTAGTAGAACATTCAGGGGTGTATCACGGCTGGCTGGTTTCTGTTGGAATTGCTTGGAGGGTGTAAAGCTCTCAATACCAGCGATTAACAAATCAGTTTTATCTGATGCGATACACGGCACATTCTTTTTGAACATGGAATGCAGAGGAATTTTTTATATGAAACATCCGAGGCTGTTCCAGTCGGTCCTCAAGTATCGATACACTTTGCAATTGGAAAGGGGGCATCAGAGGTCGTATTGAACTTTGTTTCGATATTAACTGAGACAACTGAGTGATCGGAAGATTCAAACGGAGACATAAGCACTTTCAGGACATGACAAGTTGTCGGAAAAGATCAAGAAAGCTTGCAAGATTTCTGTCAGCATCGGATACGCGAGTAGGTTTGTCAACAATCTGTGTTAGATCATAAGCAAGGGAAAAACGTGACAAAATGTTCCCCCATCATCAGTCTTGTTTGGGTGGACTAGCCATTCAATTTTTTTAACATAGAAGTAACCCTAACCCTAACCACAGACATGAATGCTGGCAGAAGGGTAAACAGACCGGCTATGATCAATTTTCTCAGATACTCTCAAGGATATTAACTCCATCATTGTGGGGACAATAAAGGGCAAAGATGAATGTGGTGCTGTAAGTGCTATACGGAAACACATATAGGCCAACCTAAGGTCTTTTTTGGAGATTCCCTATCACATAAAAAGCTGTCCCTAATATATGCACAAATTCCATGTCTACGGCGATCTTGAAGGTCGGGTTT
The DNA here is from genome assembly GCA_963556195.1 of Sepiola atlantica. Taxonomy (NCBI): domain Eukaryota; kingdom Metazoa; phylum Mollusca; class Cephalopoda; order Sepiida; family Sepiolidae; genus Sepiola; species Sepiola atlantica. The sequence continues at coordinate 89,758,236 of OY744533.1, forward strand.
TGATGTCATGTTCAAGTAACTTTTTATCAGGAGATCATCGGTAGGTGCTTACAGGCTAATGCCAGTTTAACACAGAAAGAATAGGTCCGGTTTGGTCTCCTGTAGGTGGATTTCAACCCCTGGAAAGTTGGAACACAGACCCCTAATGTTGGAAAAGGAGCACTGATAGTAAGGATCCACGTTAGAAGTTGGGGAACTGGGTTTAATCCTATCTTTTGTTTTAGAAATTTTCATGTTGGGATTGGAAAACTTGTGAGAGAGAGATCAGTAGATGGGTTAAGGGGATGAAACATAGAGAGAGTAAGCAAGTTATCTTTGTAAACCATTGAAGAAAAAAAGAGCCATAGCAGTTCCCACTAATATGGCATCGAGATGCGCCACTGGAAACTACTGTATGGTCAAGACTCCATTCATGAAATTGCAATACAGCAGCCCCGGTATTTTGCACCTGCTAATAGGACAGTCTCTCCAAAGTTCAGGTCCTGGGACTATCAGACGGATAACGTCAACCCAGATAAAACGTTTACCTCCAGCATCCTTATTAGTGGCATGGCAACAAAGATAGAGAGAAGGAAATTTAATCAAGTCATCTTCACATACGGCTCACGCTCACCAACAACCGACCTAAAGAACAGCATTTTGTTCCCCCTTTGGAAAGTGAGGACTAAGAGACAGAGTAACGGAAGCTAGAGTTATGAGACTGTCAAAAGTACATCCATGGTGATTTTCTACTCTCCATCAGTGTGGGTGTACAAATATATGACAGTGTTGTGCACTTGTACAACACGTATATCATTCACTCCTTCTACAAGGCCTGATTTCAGTGACATGCTGGGCAAGATGACTGAAAAACCACAATGTAGAACGTAGGTTTTACATCAGTTTCCTTCTCCTAGAGGGATGATCTAACAAAATCTATGGGTTCATCTTGCTGAGTGGGGGGACTCTGTGCCTGGGTACTATGTCAGGTATTTCTACGCCCCTGTGTGGGTTTTAAAAAATGCACACATTAAGTTTCTATTTAGAATAAGTTTTCATGTTTCTTCCAGAAAAAATTGAAGAAAGGTTTCTCTCTCATAATAGGTAGAAAAGGGGGGGGGATTTAAAGCATGAGGAAAATACCAATTGTTTTGGATTGCATCTGGAGTCAGGTACTTTCTAAAGTAGTAAAAGTATCCAACGATTTGTCGAGCAACTTTAGCAACAGACTTGATGGAAATCTTTCATTTTAGGTCTGGAGTGAAAGTTACTCCTAGGATCTTGTCAAAGCAAGGGATTTCCTCAAGGAGAGAGCCATTCATTTGAACTGAGGCAAAACGAGGATTTGTGCATTGGTAGTTAAAGGAGAAAAGCTTGGTTTTGGAGGTGTTAAAAGTAATAAGACACTTCCTCCCCCACACCATTGCACTACTTGCTCTATATAGAATTAAACTAACACTTACCGGCATAAGGGCCTCAATTGGTATCCATCTCATGGAGGAGTGCTTGTTCGAATGAATGAACATTTATACACTAAAATGGCCACTTGTGAATCTCAGCCAATCAGAACACAGAGAATGGACTTTCCCTTCTGAGTATAATGGAACATTCTAGCCTTGTTATAAACAGGCATTTTGATGTGCTCAACAGTCCGACTTGTCTTGCGGCTCAACAGTCCGACTTATCTTGCGGCTCAACAGTCCGACTTATCTTGCGGCTCAACAGTCCGACTTATCTTGCGGCTCAACAGTCCGACTTATCTTGCGGCTCAACAGTCCGACTTATCTTGCGGCTCAACAGTCCGACTTATCTTGCGGCTCAACAGTCCGACTTATCTTGCGGCTCAACAGTCCGACTTATCTTGCGGCTCAACAGTCCGACTTATCTTGCGGCTCAACAGTCCGACTTATCTTGCGGCTCAACAGTCCGACTTATCTTGCGGCTCAACAGTCCGACTTATCTTGCGGCTCAACAGTCCGACTTATCTTGCGGCTCAACAGTCCGACTTATCTTGCGGCTCAACACTCCGACTTATCTTGCGGCTCAACACTCCGACTTATCTTGCGGCTCAACACTCCGACTTATCTTGCGGCTCAACACTCCGACTTATCTTGCGGCTCAACACTCCGACTTATCTTGCGGCTCAACACTCCGACTTATCTTGCGGCTCAACACTCCGACTTATCTTGCGGCTCAACACTCCGACTTATCTTGCGGCTCAACACTCTGACTTATCTTGCTGCTCAACACTCTGACTTATCTTGCTGCTCAACACTCTGACTTATCTTGCTGCTCAACACTCTGACTTATCTTGCTGCTCAACTGGTCGTACAGTTGAGCCTTAAGCATCGACTCTATACTCTAGATTAGAGGATAGATTAACAGCAAGGTGTTGATCATCAGTGCTCTTTGGTGTGCTGCCATAGACAGCTGTGTTGTCAACAAATTATCTCAGAATATCATTTGGAAGATCACTGATAAGGATTAGGAAGAGGGCCCAGAATGGCTCCTTCAGGCATGCCAGCATCGATTTTATGGTCTTCAGACTTCAGCCCATCATAACCACATTCATAGATCTATCAGAGAGAAAGGATTTGATAGTTGAGAAGACATTTACGAATATTCCATAGCTAGCTAGCTTGTGAAGCAAACCTTGCGCCAGATGATATATCAAAGGCCTTTGATATATCAAGAGCTATCACCCTAGAGATGAATCCCCCGTCGATAGATTCACGGATAATGTCATAAATTTATATACGATTCTTACTAAAAATAAGCCCCATTATATTTTATTAACTCATTATCAAATATTATCTAGAATTAAATTTATCAATACCACTGCCATTAATTTCATATATGACTCTTACTAAAAATAAAAGCAATTACCGCTATGTTTTATTAATTAACTACTAAATATTACTTAGAATTAAAATACATTTATTTATCCATCAAAATAATTAAAACTAAATATCAATTGATCAAGATATAACGGTAAAATTTATTAATACTAATGTCATAAATCTATATACATTTTTTACTAGAAATAATTGCCATTATATTTTATTAATTCGTTGTGAAATACTACACAAAATTAAATTTATTTATCACCAGTAATAATTTAAACTAAATATCACTCCAAGCTTTTTGCCGCGATAATGTAGACGTCTGCATTAAGGAAGTTGAAACATCCCCTCAACACAACACCTGTACAATATCGGTCGCGTGCCATGAATCCTAGCTAGACGCATCAGACCACGACAACTTTTAAATGGCTACAGACACCCACCCTAACACGCTCCATACTTCTCTTTCTTTCGATTCTCTTTCCCTTTCTTTTCTTTTCCCTCAGCCCCTCTCTACCCCAGCTCAGCGTTGGATGAAAATAAAATTATGAATTACTGTAAATTAAACTTCTCTAACGGCATATATATATATATATATTTTAAATTGGTCACATGATTATTATTTCTTCCTCTTCTTCTTCTTTGCTTGACTCCATTCTTCCTGGACTTCACCAACCGGGTCGGATCAAGGAAAAACTTTCTGCCTGATGAGACCTCAGCTCTCGATAGCTGTAGATCGATAACATCGACATGCCAGTGTAGCAGACCTTGTACATGTTCGAATAAAAGCATTCACAATACAGCTCTATATCTTTATTGAGCACTCTTTTGTAAGCCCGGTTTGATTCCCTTTGGATTTCTACCCTGTGGATTTTTACTCTACCTGGATTACTATATATATATATATATATATATATATATATATATATATATATATATATATATATATACCTATGAAATCGTCCAAATACGGAGATCTTTCAACTCTGTCATTTATACTTTGCAGGACTTCCTCTTCCTGATTTTTCATATCGGAAGAGTTGATCCAATGCAAACTTAAAATCTTCTGGTAGATAAGAACCCGTCAATTAAATGTGATAGTCTATGTTTTAGACAAATAGTGCAAATCTCTCACAATACCAGATTTTCATGTAGTATCATATGTCGTTTCTAGAATAAAGAAAATAGCTGTGAGATGTTCCTTTATAATAAATGCCTCCATTCTTGTTGTTTCTAGGGAGACCAAGTGGTCTGTTGTGCTTCTTTTATTACGGAATCTACATTACAGATTGGTAATTAATTGGTAATTTAAAATACTAAAGCAATCTGTTGTTTATCAATAGTTTTACATAAACAACTGGTGAAAGAAATTGATCTGTAATTTTGCTGATCCGAGTTGTCTTTTCTTAGTTTCGGGATTAGTATTATTGTTGTTTGTTTTTATGTCTGGGAACTTTCCCTCTGTTCATATTTTATAGCCATATTTTTACAAGAACTTTTAGTGATTTTTTAGATAGTTATCTTAAGCAGGCCCGGCGGGACAGTTATAAAAGTGGGAGGGGCTCTCCTAAAAAGTCTGTGTGTGGGGGGGGATCCCTGTTAAACACATGCATATATAACTTCATTATTGATGACCGTAAAGTGGGTGGGGGGGCTTGAGCCCCCTCTGACCCCCCCCCCCCCCCGGTGCCGCCGTCCATGTTAAGAACTCATAATGGACCTCAAAAACAGAAGGTCTTATTGAGTCTTAATTTTTATTAAATTCTATTAATATAAATGGACTGTCGTATTTTTGCTGATTTTTTTTTTATTCAAAGTTTTAAAATATATATATATATATATATATATTTTTTTTTTTTTTAGATGGCTATATATTGTCTCGTTTCCCCATTTTGACATGAGTTTGTGAAAATTGTTTCTCCTTGCAAAAGTTATCAGTTATAGTCCAATTATTTTTGGAGACATGTTTTATTGGTGTTGGTTGATGTTTATTCACAATTTTTCTGATCATTTCCAAAATTTCTTTCCGTTGGGAAGAGGAATTTAGTTTGCTAACATATCTTTGCTGGTCCTTTTCGTTTGCTGCTTCAATCAGCTGGCAATACTTTCGTCTGTTTAGCTTTATAGTCTATCAAATTGAAGATTGTGGCTTCTGTTTTAAACTTCCACAGATGCTCTTCGCAGTCTGATAATTTGCTTGTTTTTTATTTTTGCTACCAACCAGAGTCTGTTACGCCTTTTTGGTCTTGAGTTTCTACGAACAGTCTTTTGTTATTGCAATCAACGTTTCTGTGAATTGCTCTACTCTGTCATAGTTTGTCTCCATATCTATCAGTTTTTCTTCACATCTTTCTTTAAACATTTTCCAGTTGGCTTTGTCTAACTTCCAACAGGGTATTTTTTCACTATTGGGTTCTGTATTTGTTTGCAAGGAGAATTGGGAAAGGACCACTGTCACGAATGCCATCATGTGTGTTCTCCAAGTAAAGTCTATATAGACTATGAGGTTAGGGTCAAATCAATAGCCGAGAGATTTCTGTTTGCGTACCTCTATTACGCAGATATCAATTATTTTCATTGATAAATTTTTCTAAAGTTTTACCCTTTTTGTTTATATCTTTTCACCTTCGGGTACAGTGATGATTAAAGTCCCTCAAGAGGATGAAAGGTTTGTATAATTGATCCATTAGCTTCTTAAGTTTAATTTAAGTTATCTTTCGTGGGATATATATTGAGCATATATTGATTGCTTTGTGTAGTGTGGCCTTAATGGCAAAAACGTGGATATTCATTTGTATATTTATTTTATCATAACGTATATCATTTCTGATTAGGACTGATACACTCCAATGTCTGGTATCATGGATGTAATTAAATATAATTTTTAATACTTATCTAGTATTCCTGTTTGTTGGCAGATAACTGTAGGACTTTCTTGTGTCACTGATAAAAAAAATAATTTATATTTGCTTGTAATCCTAGACAATTCCATTGGATGATTATTTTACAAATGGTTGAATCCATACGTATAGTATTTGAATCCATGTTTTCTTTTGAAGAGCTTTTAATTTAGTGGCCATATTCTGTTTTGAGTGGTTTCATCTTTGACGAACGTTTTTTTCTGGTTCAATTTTGTGTTTTAATGGGAGTTTTTGTCTTATGTGTCTAGAGTTGGATGACGTTGTCATGGTATCTGTTTGGGAGGTTTTGAGAAAGTTTTCTTGATTGGCATGATGATACTATTATTGCTATTTCGGGGTGGGTTTTACTGTAGAGATAGGATTTGGGGAGGGATGGGCTTGTTTAGTTTGATGCATGAAATTCTGTAAAGAGCTGGAAGTTCATCTGGATCAGGACGTAGTAATTTTCTTATGAGAATAATACGTTTCTTGAGTAGGTTTAAATTGGGAGGGTGTTCGCAACAATTTTTCTGTTCCTTTGGAAATGTCACAGGTGTATTAAATTTTAATTACCTCTTTTCCATGTTTCACAGCGTTTCGGGTCAACTGGGTGACCTCAATGGCATTTGCACATTTTAATAGAAGGCATGTGAATTCTGGATGGTCAATTGCACAATTTTATATATTTTCGTTTTTGTACCAGCTTTCGTAGTGCCTCAATTATCGACAGTTTTAGCTTTGGAATATCTAAGGAATATATTTCTCAACTGACTGCAATGTATTCAATTTTAAGTTTTGGTGAAGGTTTAGGAGTATCAAAAGTTATTATATAAGTGTTTGTATAAGACAATTTGGGTCGGTCAGTGGTGGGTTTCTCTGCTGGCGCTAAAGTCCGACAGTTGAATGTGCCAGACGAGAAGACCACCACTGCACTGGCAGACCCAAATTATCTTGGGAGGACGTGGTTAAACGTGATAGGAAGGCCATGGGTATGGATGCCGTCAAGCCTCACCAAAAACAAGAATGGAGAGGAAAACTTAGATCGAGACTAGACAATCAGGTCCCACTCTCATTAGAGGATTTAACAAATAAACCAGATTATGATGATGATGATGATGATGATGATGATGATGATGGTGATGGTGATGATGATGATGATGTCAATTATTGGGTTGTTTTTTTCTCTTTCCATCTGATATTTTTTGTCAGCTTGATTTTGATTTTTCAGTTACACGAGCAGATAATTTAGCACTCCTTTGGCTGTGTTAAGGGATCTATTTGGATATGCCTTGATTTTCATGTTGTGGGGGAGTAATTGTTAATAATGGTCATTCTGCACAATACTTACACCATCTAAATTGTTGCTGAAGGTTGATTTTACAGATATAGATGCACACATTTACGGAGGAAAATCTTTTTTATTGCAAAACGGGAAAGTTGTGTAATAAGTTTTTTTTTCCTTTGCAGATTCGACAGCTATAAAACCGGGTAAAAAAAACGTCAATTCCTCAGTTTCCCTGTGTTGCATAGTGTGCAGGTGTCTGGATGAGCTAACTTGGTTAATTTTTGTGCGGGCCATAAAAAATTATTTTAAGTTTTCATTAACTATGCTCCTCATCTACCAGAGTCCAACAGTGGAGAAATATCCAAGGGGAATACCCATTTGCATTTGTCTAATAGGACTACATAATATACTCAGACTTAGAGAGAAATGTGGGTACCTGTAAGTCATGAGTTTCTACACCCAAGTATGTGTTACTCAGACTAGTACTGTCTAGTGTTAAAATCGTTTCACTCTTAGTAAGAATGACACTACAGCCACCACCTTTTTAGATTAAATATTTCATGGCATTAAGCATAGCTTATCTCTTGGAAAAAGGTACCAGAAGGAAGAGTGTTTGATTTAACATAGGGCTCTGCAATTGTCTATCTTGCCCAGAGAAAGGGTCAAAGTGGTGCATTGGAGTTTAGGAGAATATGTATTATCCAGCTTCTAGAGCCATCAACCATCAGGATCTCGTCTTCAGGCATCACGGGTTGCCACCCATGACCAACAGGTGGGAAGGGAGTCTAACCACTCTGCAGAGGTGCATTCGACATATTCGATTATGACCCGAGTCGAAAGAGCAAGTGGTGGTTAGAAGATGTAGCATTTGACAACACTAGTGGAAGTTGTAAGTCGTTGACCATGTCCCGACTACTGTTCGCCACCAATGCCTCATCCTAAAGTCTCTGCCAGCTGTCTTGTGATAGCGACGTTTTCGATAGTTCTGGCACGAAGCTCGTCTCCCAGAAAGGAAATTAATTTGCCACTTAATCCTGTCTATCTGGGTAGCACACTAGCATATTGGTGAGCAGGATGTGGTGCAGGTCATGGAAGAAGTCGGCTCAACCTGACCATAGTGAACACTGTTGCAACAACAACTCTTCGCTAAGGACAGATGGATATTCATGTAGCCAAGATAAAAAAATATAGTTAAAAGATTGAATCATCTTCAACATCCTTCTTCAAAAAACATGTTCCATCTAGCGATCCCAAGATAAAAAAGAGATAACCTCTTCACAAATGTCTCACGAGAAAGAAACGGACAGTATCCAAGACCCGAAGAGGTAACAATGCACAAAGAAATAAAGAATTGTACTTACAGCTGATTTTTGGTTATCTGGCAATTTATGAAATTCATGATTGTAAGGAATACAAAAGAATTCTAAGTCTTTATCACTGTTATTCCCATAGGCGCTGAGGATAGCCTGGTCAATGGTGTCTGGTGATGCTGCCACCTGAAAATAGAAAATAGGGGTTCAAAAAGCAGGATTCTTTAACACCAGAATTACCGACCGCCACTGCTGTTGAATAGAACCATTCCAGTATTTAATTTTCTTCAACAAAAACAATGGACATACGATGATGCATGAATTTGTAATCATTTAAACAGTTCAAGAAAACAAAATTTGAGTGTATTTAGAATATTAAGTTGAGATAAATAAAATTATCACATTATTCATATCAGTTCCAAGGATTCAGAATCAACAAACATTTGATGTACGATCATTTCTAAGACGATTTAGAATATTTTATGTTTTATTTTTTTAGAATTCCAAAGTGTCTCTTCAGCACCCACTCACAACATCACAAATAGAAGTCAAGCAAAAAAACAACAAATATATTTATATATATGAAACGCGGGGGCCTCTGTGTAGCTTAATTGCCATAAATATATTTTCATAGTTTACTATATATATGTGTGTGTGTATGTGTGTGTGTGAAAAAATGACAAACGGAAAAACAAGTTACGGTGCAGGAGAAAAACAAAAACAAAAGATTTTGACCGGTTTCGTTCTGTTGGAGAACGTCTTCAGAAATGAAGTATTGAAAATAGTTTTATTTTGAAGGCACATACATGGGATGAGGAGAGGACGATCTGATTGGACCATATGAAGAAGAACTTGGGTGATGTTGAAAAATGATGGGTGGGTGGCACAGTTTACTATGTTACTTATTCTTCTGTTTATATTTCTATTTATTTGCTTTCTCTTTTTTTTATTTCCACACGACACCTAATGAGCTAGTATGGAGAAGGTGGTGGGAGAGGGGAGACAGTACGAGTAGCTGACCAGGGTGAACAAATAGGGGTGGGCATGAAATTGATATGCTGAACGCCAAAATCCAAAAGATTAATCATGATGAGTTAGGAAAGAGTCGCTACATTAGGTTTTTAAAGAGTATTGATTTACTCCTCTCCAGGAGTTAGGCACAAGGCCAGTTTTTATCTTACTCCCACAAGTAAGATGTGACCCACGGTCGGGTCGGGAAAGTGGGGTTTAAAAATTGCCTGGGCAGCCCCGTCGGCATTCCCCGGTAGGGGCGCCTCAGGTAGTAAGCAATAAACTTACTCCTCCCCAAAGAGGGGAGGCGAAGCCTGGGAGGGTGCTCCTCCTAGAACTGCACAGGACAGACCCATAGACCGGCGTAAATCAAGCCCCGAAGGCCAAGACAATACCAGTCTATGGGGTGCAGTATCCATCGGAACAGATACTACACTTTGATCTTAGCCAAAAGGCCAAGTAACCATAAAAATAATATGAATGAAAAAAAAAAAGATTTAATCTATTACTGTATTATCTTTTACTGAAGGAGGCCAGTGTAGTCTCGGTTCTGTTGTCATAAGATCGTCCTCCCAGGCATTAACTCTTCCTTTTGGAGGGGGGGGGGTCGTCATGATACTATATCTCTCAGTCATTACCTCCTCCTTTGGAGGTTAGTGTAGAACATGTTCGTCCAGCATGATATATTCTTCCCAGGCGAGCAAAAATATTCTCCCTCTGGTCTCATTTTTTTTTGCTAGTATTAGATATATGAAAAATATTTAAATGAGATAAAGAGTTTTAAGCAAAGAACAAAAAAAAAAAAAAAAAAAAAAAAAAAGAAAAAAGCAACCTTATTTCTATAATTCTATCTTTGCTTATTTGCTCACCATCAGAGGAAGCTTTACAACATATTTACGAAACTATTAAATCATGACGGTACACATTTTTACGCCAAAGTAAAACCATTGTATTAATCCCGATTATCGCAACGTAGCATTAGGAGATTATCTGATTTATACAAAAGAAGTTAAATATTAATTTTCATAGATTAATTTTTCTAAGGATTTATTTACAAAATAGTTTAGACATGGTGTAAAAACAAAGTCATAATTTACAAGTATTACATTAGACGATAGCTGACGTTTCTTATTCTCGTAGACTTTTCTCAAAATATTCCACGTAACACATGCGCATGCACATAAATGGTGCTAATGAATTTCTTAGCATAACCTTCGACTTTCGTTGCCAATAACGTGTCAAAGCAAAAGTTATGTCGATGTACCCACATCATGGTCCTGTTTGAGTCATTCATGATAACACTTGGCCACATACACAATGGGAGATTCTGCCCCACCCAGTGTATTCGTCCAATGTGTCACCTACAGACTATCTCCTGTTTCTTTCAATGAGTAATGCTATGCAGTCAATGAAAATAAATTAAATCAGTATAAATAAAAAATAATTCTACAAGGATGGAATCATGTGTCTTGAAAAATAGCAATCGTTATATATTTGGTTCAACGTCCGTTTTACATGCTGGCATGGGTTGGACGGCTTGAAGAAATTGACTTCCAAACTAACCTATCTCTGCCCAGATCTTTATTTATTCCTATTTCTCTCTCAAGTCCATCCTTATCAGTTCCTCCCATGTTTACCTTGACATACTCTTGCCAACTGGCCAAACTCAACTGTAGAACAGTTGAGGTAGCAAGGACAGTTGGCAGTAAATGACGGTAACTGTTTTGATTTGTAAATTCGCTGTATTGTCTGGTTCTTTAGTTCTATGGCATAACAACCCTTTTGTGATTATTCAATGCTGAAGCTAGTCATTTTGGTAAAAGTTTGAATTTTCAAAGTTTTTAATATCAAATATCTTGTGTAAAATGTAATATAGACCCACTACTTACACTGAAATGTAAACTTATGTGTATACACCTTCAAGTTCTTAATTTCTTCAAAATGTATTCAGGATGTGAATTGTAATTAGTTATTCATGATATAAATACCAAGTGTATATAGCACCGTGTGTAGTTTTATATCATACCCAAGACGGATTCTATTTAATTCATAAATGGGACCATCTTCTCGAACATGGCAGTCTTCTGAATCTCCTCTCTTCAGCAAGCTCTTCTCACAAGGCATCTTTTCTGGTTTGGTCACGTTCTTCGCTATCAATGAAGCAAATTCATTAGAAAAGCCATCGATCTGGTTCCACTTCGGGGGTGGAACAAGCATTGTGATGACCAACTCAAAACATGGCTCAGAATAGTGAAGCAGGATGCAAAACTGATTATTCATTCACGCATCTACAGTGATCACCGGTCGAATAAAGACTGGCTTGACTGTTGCTCGTCTCAAAGTTGGCAATGGACCGCTGTGCTTGGCCGGCATTCATTCGGGATGCAGGAATTCATTGGAAGAAGCCGACCCAGGATGAGTGTTGTCGCAACAAAAACATGGGATCATGATAGGTACAACCACACACACTAGGTCAGAGTGGACCTAGGAGAAATGGTAACCAATAGGTGACTCCACCCTAACCCTAACAAATGAGGACCTCACAAACAGACGATGTAGTTTAAGAACTTGCTCTATTGTTCAAGTAACGCCAACGGCAACGCACATTTTAAAAGCAGCAAGAACTTTCGACTAGTAGAGAAAATAGTTAATGTACTTACAGCAGAAGAACAAAGAGTTGGTAAAATCTTTAGCGTCTCGAATATCAGAAGAGTGTAGAACAAGTTTAAATCCATAATCACACAATTAGTCGCCGTTCAATATCCAAACGTAAACATTGAGAAAACCATCAAAAGGAGACAAAGTCAAAGAAAAAATGTCAAAGAAAAAAAATGAGGTGAATTTAAAATCGGTTCTTCTATTTGGACCTTTGCATCTGTGTGGTTTTCTTTTACAATTCTAAAAAGAAATTTGTCAACGTGTGAACTAAAATACAAGAACAGTTACATAAATCTTGTTTAACTCGAGACATACTTCATAAATGCAGACAGAGCAAAATGAGCCGTAATATGTTTTGCTGATACAAACTTATTCTATTTAGCAATCTTGGAAATTCTTACATAAACACAAAGACATTTTTTTTTCACAAATCTCTTAGCTGTCATAATTTCATGTGACATAATTCCAACAATCTTAAAAATGGAAACGACAAAATGATTACAGTCAAGTAAAAAAAATTCCTCTCAAAAAATAACGGTACCATTTAATGCAATTATAGTAGGAAACTTAAAGTTAATATACTAAAAACAAGTTGAATCAGCCCAGAAAAATGATGTTAAATCACTGATTACAGCTCAATTACGAGTTTACACGTCAAGTTAAATAAGAGATAATTCTATATAGAAGTATTTTTTTTTTTAGTATATTTACCTCAATTTAGCAATTACAAATTATTTCCTGCCTGTGGAGTCAGTATAAAGATTGACTTGATAATGATTTCTGAACAGATTGAAAGTACTTGGACAACCACAATTTTTGGAAAATTAATTAATTCTTTCAACAATAAGAATTTTTTTTTAAATTTACAAATCGAAAAATTAATATATATATTGGAGGTGGCCAATTTAACTGAAAAACGGGTTTTCGATTTCACTTGTACACCGGAAACTGCAACAAAAGGTCTTTTTATAAAACCTGAAACCATTCAGTATAGCGTTATTACTATCAAATTGCAAAGGAAAAGTCGAAGAGATTTTAATGAAATTAAATTTTATCAACATTTGTACTATTAGTGGAAGGAAATATTGAATAGAAATATTATATAAACGAGAGCTCGAAACTGATTTTCATATAATCAATGAAACGGAAACTGATTTGCCAAAACAGATTTTAATGTTCGTACTTTCTGTGAAACATTTCTCTATTGTTTTGCTTTGAAGAAATATCATTGTAATTTTGCTTTGAAGAAATATCATTGTAATTTTGCTTTGAAGAAATATCATTGTAATTTTGCTTTGAAGAAATATCATTGTAATTTTGCTTTGAAGAAATATCATTGTAATTTTGCTTTGAAGAAATATCATTGTAATTTTGCTTTGAAGAAATATCATTGTAATTTTGCTTTGAAGAAATATCATTGTAATTTTGCTTTGAAGAAATATCATTGTAATTTTGCTTTGAAGAAATATCATTGTAATTTTGCTTTGAAGAAATATCATTGTAATTTTGCTTTGAAGAAATATCATTGTAATTGCAGTCAGTCAATCTTTGGCTAGGTTAGTGCTGTCCGTTTCATTACAAAAGATCAAAACACATCAATCTTTACCCTACACCCCCACCCCATACCTTAGATCATGACAGACGATGATGAAGCTGAAATAAGGCAACAAGATGAGAATGTTTGCTTCCTCCAGTCACAACCTGAATTTAACAAAATCGGAAATTACGTAAAAAAAATTTTCAAACTTTTCTGAAAATCATCCACAAAAAATGAAATTTTGCAAGATTTGTAAGGGCAATAACAGAGTATAAACTTATACTTGATTGCAGAACCAAGTGTATTAACACATTCCACATGATAGAGATTTAAAAAAAAAAAAAATTAAACAACTGCATTCCAAATGCTCTACTTTCCATGAAAGTCGTAGCTGATGATGAATGGAAAACTCCCAATTTGCCTTATAGAATTTTGCATCCTGCAGAAATTATTTTCAAGGCTATTCGCACTGATGATACGGATTTACTCAAAGTAGAATGTTTATTGAATAAACTTAATATTGTCAGCAATCCCTGGCTCTAAATCAATCTCTGGACCTTTTCTTTTTCTAACAAAACTTTTAAAGAATTATGCTTGGACATTATGAGGAGAACCCAACAGAATTATACCAAAGAAAATGAAATAAAACGTATTGAATTTAGTAGTCAGTGTTCAGCTGCCTGACCAGTTGAGCTTAACTAGAAACTGGGATAGAAGCCAAGAAAGTTGGATTATAAGCAGGCTGGGATGTTCCATTACACTTAGATGGGCAAGTCCATTCTCAGAGTTCTGATGTTAATGTTAGTCCATGGATAATATATTATATAAATATATTGCTTCATTGAAGAAAGAATTTTCCTATTAACTATTTGGAGCCCTTTTTATGCCGATAAGTGTCAATTTGATTCCACAGAAGGGAGCCTAAAAACAAGTGTTACTCTTATTCCATATTTTTCTGAAGTTGATGTTGAACTCATGTGTGAATATACTAGTGCAGTGAAGAAAATGAATGAATAGCCCAAGATAGTAACAATTGAACTTGAATTCTACAAAGAATTCAAATATTCTGAAGCAACTTTGAACGAAAACGAAAACCTTGATAGAATATATACAGTATGGTCCCTGCCGACATGGCGAATTTACAATTTGGATTACGTTTCAAAATTTTTAACATTGTTAATAATTGTTCATGGTGCTAAAAATTGTTCACAAATAAAATAAATTTTCAAACTCCTAACTATTAACAGATTAAGACTGGTTCCATTAAGGGATCATTCTATATAAGCATCCCCCCCCCCCCGTCCACCACCACGCTGGAAACTTTGAAATACATTTTTCCAAACTTTTTCGCCATAATTTGAAAGTTTGGTGTCTAATCGATAACAATTCATTGAAGAAAGACAAAAAGGGGGGAGGGGGCTCTAAGTCTGCCAAAATCGGTTTTTAACCGGTTTTGAGAATAATTAATACTTAAACTGAGTTTAAGTATTAATTATTAGTTAAGTATTAGTTATTCTCAAAAACGACTTTAATAAACTCGGTTTTGAGAATTGTTTTTGTTTTTTTGCAATATAAAAATTTAACGATTTTTTTTTTTTTTTAATTAGGATTGGAAATAATAAATCTTGGAAATCTAAATTTTTTTTTTTTAACTTTTAGTATAGAATATTTTCAAATGAAACAAACAAGGCAAATATGAAAAAGACATGGTAAGAAATGTACTTGTTTAATTCAGTTGAAAATTGTAGAAGAATGTTGGGTGTTTCTGGAGTTTCACAATGACATTAAAATATGTAAAGAAATGTGTAAACTTTGTTATGTACTTGCGCGTTCACTGATAATAAGATTGTACAGAAAAAATTCCGCAAATTCATCCAGTGTTTATTAAATTATGAGAAAAAGTAAAAAAAAAAAAAAATGATCTTACGTATCGGTAGACATTTCAGCTTATTGATTAGGAAAGGGAGATAACTTTCGGAAAAACTCAAAATATAAGAAAAATGACGACATATAGATAAAATCGTTTTTATTTTTAATTTAATAAATACTGGATGAATTTGTGTAATTTTTGGTGTACAGTCTTCTTTTCAGCTACCACGTAAGTACATAAACATTTCTTTAGCTATTTTTTTTTAAAGAGAGGCCTAACTTGTCAGTGTGAAACTACAGAAGAACCGAATTTTGATAAGATATTACTCAAACACTATACAGCTATTAAAAAAACAAGAAAAAAAAAAGAAGTAGATGAAAAGAAATTTCAACAAATGTTACAAGTTTATTTCAATCTTACAACATTTGTCTACCGGAAATGAAATGAACATATACAGATACATTTCATTTAATTTTCAACAACAATACTTAAATCGACTAGTCCTCATAAAAATGAACAACAACAAAAAACCTACTTGTTTTTACGTAAAAAAAAAAAAAAATCAGGGATCAGTTTATGTTGTATTTATATTGTAAACAAGACTCTCCATCGAAAATAATAGAAAATTAATATATAAAAAAAGTAGTGATTAAAAATAATAAATAATTGCCAGTTTTGTATCAACTAAAAATAATTAAATTTCATGGGATTCTTTTTATTATTTAAAAAAATGGAAAGGGTTTTTTTTTTATTCTAAAAAAGCAACCATAAACTAATTTCTGGATAGTTGTAACGTTATTTATTGATTTCCTAGTTTACAGATGTTCATTTTATTGACATTATAAAAAAAAAAATCATTTATGTATTTATTGTTGTAATTTGACTGACTAATTTTTGTGGGCATGTGTTATTGGATCAAAGATTGGATGTCGGGTCAGACAACATGTGCCCACAAAAATGCGTCCGTCAAATTATTTACCATCAGCCGTTCTGAATAATACATACGAGTCTTCAATTGCAGGACACTTTATAAATAGTCGCATCTGTGTCTCGAATTTCATTGTTGACTTATTCTCCACTCTCAGTAAGTCACACTCTCCTTATCCCCTTAAAATACGAGAAATTATACATATCAAACTGAGGCGACCATCTATCTGTAAAGAGAGATATTCTTCTTGAACTTAATGTAATTTCTATTTAATTATATAATATATACATTATTTAATTATATAATATATACATATATATTATTTAATTATATAATATATACATATGTTATTTAATTATATAATATATACATATATGTTATTTAATTATATGATACAGGGTGGGCCAAAATAAGGGTCCTATCTTTAAATTTGAATAACTTGAATTTGAATAACTTCCACAAAATAAAAGTTAAACTCACCAAACTTTATGTGTGTGTAGACTGACCCTTCCGAGATTTTTTGAAATAAACAAAACAAATTTTAGCCGAAAAACACTTCTTAAAACTTACAAAAACTAAAGTATTGTTTTTTACACGGTTTTGAGTTTTTTAAGCAAAAATAATGTTTTCTAAATGAGGTTACGTTCCTTAGGGCTAATACGGCTCATGCTTGCTTCGGAAGGGGTCCTTTACTTATTCTAAAAAAAAAAAAATAAATAAATAAAAAAAATCAATAAATAAAAAAGTTATGAATTTTTAAAAATAGGACCCTTATTTTTGCCCACCCTGTATATACATATATATTATTTAATTATATGATATATACATATATATTATTTAATTATATGATATATACATATATATTATTTAATTATATGATATATACATATATATTATTTAATTATATGATATATACATATATATTATTTAATTATATGATATATACATATATATTATTTAATTATATGATATATACATATATATTATTTAATTATATGATATATACATATATATTATTTAATTATATGATATATACATATATATTATTTAATTATATGATATATACATATATATTATTTAATTATATGATATATACATATATATTATTTAATTATATGATATATACATATATATTATTTAATTATATGATATATACATATATATTATTTAATTATATGATATATACATATATATTATTTAATTATATGATATATACATATATATTATTTAATTATATGATATATACATATATATTATTTAATTATATGATATATACATATATATTATTTAATTATATGATATATACATATATATTATTTAATTATATGATATATACATATATATTATTTAATTATATGATATATACATATATATTATTTAATTATATGATATATACATATATATTATTTAATTATATGATATATACATATATATTATTTAATTATATGATATATACATATATATTATTTAATTATATGATATATACATATATATTATTTAATTATATGATATATACATATATATTATTTAATTATATGATATATACATATATATAATTTAATTATATGATATATACATATATTATTTAATCATATGATATATACATATATATAATTTAATTATATGATATATACATATATTATTTAATCATATGATATATACATATATATTATTTAATTATGATATATACATATATTATTTAATTATATGATATATACATATATAATTTAATTATATAATATATACATATATATTATTTAATTATATAATATATACATATATATTATTTAATTATATAATATATACATATATATTATTTAATTATATAATATATACATATATATTATTTAATTATATAATATATACATATATATTATTTAATTATATAATATATACATATATGTTATTTAATTATATAATATATACATATATATTATTTAATTATATAATATATACATATATATTATTTAATTATATAATATATACATGTTATTCAATTATATGATATATACATATGTTATTCAATTATATAATATATACATATATATTATTTAATTATATAATATATACATATATATTATTTAATTATATAATATATACATGTTATTCAATTATATAATATATACATATGTTATTCAATTATATAATATATACATATATGTTATTTAATTATATAATATATACATATATGTTATTTAATTATATGATATATACATATATATTATTTAATTATATGATATATACATATATATTATTTAATTATATAATATATACATATATATTATTTAATTAATTATATAATATATACATATATATTATTTAATTATATAATATATACATATATATTATTTAATTATATAATATATACATATATATTATTTAATTATATAATATATACATATATATTATTTAATTAATTATATAATATATACATATATATTATTCAATTATATAATATATACATATATATTATTTAATTATATAATATATACATATATATTATTTAATTAATTATATAATATATACATATATATTATTTAATTATATAATATATACATATATATTATTTAATTATATAATATATACATATATATTATTTAATTATATGATATATACATATATATTATTTAATTATATGATATATACATATATATTATTTAATTATATGATATATACATATATATTATTTAATTATATGATATATACATATATATTATTTAATTATATAATATATACATATATATTATTTAATTATATAATATATACATATATATTATTTAATTATATAATATATACATATATATTATTTAATTATATAATATATACATATATATTATTTAATTATATAATATATACATATATATTATTTAATTATATAATATATACATATATATTATTTAATTATATAATATATACATATATATTATTTAATTATATGATATATACATATATATTATTTAATTATATAATATATACATATATATTATTTAATTATATGATATATACATATATATTATTTAATTATATGATATATACATATATATTATTTAATTATATGATATATACATATATATTATTTAATTATATAATATATACATATATATTATTTAATTATATAATATATACATATATATTATTTAATTATATAATATATACATATATATTATTTAATTATATAATATATACATATATATTATTTAATTATATAATATAAATGTTCCATAGGTTTCACGAACGATTCTTCGTCTAATCATCCTCACGTGTCAAAAGCAAATGAACAAAAAAGCTGGAGAAAGAGAATTTTTTTAAAGACGGCCGAGAAACGCGCAGTGAACGTTTTTCGCATTGTTCCAGGAAATATATATACTATTGTAATCAAATGCAACCAAACTTCACATTAGAAAAAAAAACATGAAAAAATTATACACAGATACATATCCCCAATTGACAATAATAATAAAATTAGACTCATTATTTACTATAAGAAATTTGAAACCCAAAATCTTGCAGTAAAAACAACTCCTCCCTAATCCCAAAACCACTAGAAAGAACGAATGTTATTTATAAGTTTAAATGCCATTTGGGAGAATGTAACTAGCAAATAGCTACATTCGTTTTACAACCACTACCCTATCCCGCCGCCTCATTTAGTATTTAATTTCGACGCGTTCAATTTGCAAATTTTTTATTCAGAACAAACGTTTTAAAGAAAGTTGTGCACTGTTAAAAATTATTAAATGCTTACAAATCAAGTTTTGGCAGAACTAGTCATCTTTGTTTAAATAGCCTGTGAAATTTCAGCAATTTTCAACCAAATTTAACTCCGAGCATTTGGTGTTTCTGCTGTTTCACAACGACATGTTAGCCCTCTCAAAAAAAAAAAAAAAAAAATTAGCTAAAAAAAATGTATAAACTTGTTTATGTACTTACGTGGTAGCTGAAAGGAAAACTACACCCAAAATTAAGCATATTCATCCAGTATTTATTAAATCAAAAATAAAAAACGATTTTATCTATAAGTCGCCAAAAAAAATCGAGTTATCTCCCTTGCCTAATCAGTAAGCTGAAATGTCTAACGATACGTAAGATCGTTTTTTTCTTCTTTTTTTTTCTAATTTAATAAATACTGGATGAATTTGTGTAATTATTTCTGTACAATCTTATTTTCAGCTAACAAGTACATAACAAAGTTTATACATTTCTTTAAATATTGCAATGTCATTGTGAAACTACAGAAGCACCGTGCATTTTAGACGAAATGTAACATGAAATAAAATAATTCTGTTACCAGTTCTGACTACTTTTCCATTTTTAACTTGGAGTATAAAAATATTCAATGTATAAAGGCACACAAAATTAACATCATGTGAATGTGCTTTTTTTTAAAATTCTCTTTCGATCCATATAATTATTTAAAAAATTGGCCTACAAATAAGACACCTATGGCTTATTTAAACAAATAAGATGTGAAATTTTCCCAATGTCCAACAAAAATACAGGGTGTTTCAAAAGTCTTGGGAACATTACAAATGCGTTATACAACGTTATGTTCCCAAGACTTTTGAAACACCCTGTACATTATCGGCTTGCAATGCTATATAGAAACTATAAAATTGTTAAGCACCATTGACTATGAAAGACTACGTAAGTTTGGTATCAAACAATTATCGGAGTCAGAAATAACTCCCTAAACGAAGATGGATATTTAAGGAAGCCAAACATGGCTGTAGTTGTTTCAGAATTTTTTAGATGAGGATTGATAATTTCTATTATTTCTATAATTTGGACTACTATTCTCATTTCAGCCGACGTAACCTCTGATCTTCTTCGCATGAACCCGTGGCAACGAATAAACTGCTAAGTAATAATCAGTTTTAAGTGA
Source organism: Sepiola atlantica (assembly GCA_963556195.1). Classification (NCBI taxonomy): domain Eukaryota; kingdom Metazoa; phylum Mollusca; class Cephalopoda; order Sepiida; family Sepiolidae; genus Sepiola; species Sepiola atlantica. The sequence goes on from OY744533.1 coordinate 89,779,439, forward strand.
CAGTTTTCTAGCGGTCGAAGGTTCGATCCTCAGTACAGGCGGCACTAAGAATATAATAAAAATTACTTAAGACTTCTACCCGGTCACGGCTGAAAGAACAAGAACAATCTACCCTAATGAATCTAATAAAGAGTTCAGTTTGAAATTTCGTACTGATTCCCGTGTTCGACAAGACGCATCTGAAGAAAGTTGGAGATTACATCGGCCAAAACATTGTGAGATCAACATCTAAGATGAGAACGATAGTCCGAATAATCTAATACAAAGGCTGTAATTATGAAGCTTACCCATTTGGCAAAATGGTAAAAGTGTTTGCTAAATAGGCTGGGAGACCAGGGTTCAATCCTCGGTTGAGTCATGCCAAAGACTTAAAAAATTATACTTGATGCCTCCTTGCTAAACATTCAACATTATAAAGGGTCAAGGGTAACTGGAGTAATTCACCAAAAAAAGTGGCCCCCTCCCCTACATCCCGGTGTAGTAGCTAATGAAAAAGGAGCCTTCAGGTCGCCTCTGACTATGATCGACCACTTTATTTATGCCAAAAGATTAAATCCGGGTATTTATATCATCAAGTCATGGCAATGCCAGTGAGGAGATGCAGGTTGTTCATGTTTGTCGGCTTCAGACAGTTAGTGATCAAGCGGCAGGTGTTGTTCAATGCTGGGTCTAATTTTTGGGGATGCGTTGATCTCTCCTAAACATGACATGCGTACTACGCAGAGGAATAGCACAGGGCCAAGGCAATACATCTTAGTGTGTGTGCTGTGGCTGCCCACTTGGAGTTGATCAGTTTCCCTAAGATGTTGTTCCGGGAGCTGACTTTGTCTTTTTTATATGTTCCTTGAATGAGAAGATGCTGTCCAGAGTTACTCCAAGGTAAACAGGGTTCGTGTGATTTGATAACATTTACCACTAAGGTTTGGTTCTTTTGTTTTATGGCATATCAACCCTCCTCAAGCTATTTAATGCTGAATCCGGTCATTAGTATTTAAGCTTCAAGTTCTTTATATGTTCAAGTATTTATTCATGGTGTTTGGTTTGGTTGTTTTGTAGAGGAAAAATGTTTTTAGCTTTGTAGAACATGATTGAGTTTTGCAAAGGGGAAGGAAAAAAAAACAACAATGTTTGGTGCATTTTTGGTCACGAAGCTGATATCTTCAGACAGCCTGATCTGGTAGTACCAGACATTTACCACTAAACCTAACAGGTAAATAAATGAAAGTAAATAGCAACCTACCTGGGAGTACATCATTCAAACTCCTCGGCCTAACCTTCACAGGTAACATGAATTGGAACAAATACATTGAAGACATTGCCAAGGCTGCCGCAAAGAAGGTTGGCTCCTTCTACTGTGCTAGTAAACTTCTCACACCTAACATTATCTTGTATCTCTACAAAGCCACCATCCGCCCATGCATGGAGTAATTGTCACATCTGGGCTGGTGCATCATCTACTAGTCTCTCCCTCCTTAACAAGGTCCAAAAAAGAGTCGGCAACCTAATAGGTCCCTCACTGTTAACCAAGCTCCAGTCCCTGTCCCATCGCCGCGATGTAGCATCCTTGTGCTTGTTTAACAAATACTTCAATGGATTGTGCTCTGATGAATTGGCTGCTCTGGTACCCCCTCGTCGTAAGTTCACTAGACCAACTCGACAATCAACTAAATCCCATCCATTCACTGTGGAAGTCCCCAGATGCCGGAGAGCTTTCTACTCAAATAGCTTCTTTCCTCGTGCTGTTGGCCTCTGGAACTCCCTCCCTGCCCCCTGTTTACCCGACGGTACTGACATGCAAAAATTTAAAACTAATGTAAACAGACATCTCGCTGTGCAGATCCCAATTTAGGTTGACCCCCCCCCCCACCTCCCTTTTCTCTCTTCTCAGTAGCCTCTTATGTCTACAGTGGTGGCCTGCCTTGTCTGGAGTGAACTATGTTAAAAAAAAATTTTAATTAACAAAAAAGCATTAATGCTAGCCAAAAATTTCTGATTAACCATTAATTAAACACATAAAAATCACTTTGAAGTCTTAGGCTATGAAGTAAAGTTTCTAGCCATTTCCCCCTATTATAAAGTAAAGTTTCTAGCCATTTCCCCCTATTATAACATAATGTGATTTTACAAGAATTTGTTGAAACGTATAACAAACATTTTTTTAAAAACTATATTATTATTAAATATTTTTTTTACGTTTTCATCTATCTTGTGCAAATTATGCTAAAAAATAGATTGTGCTTGTTCGAACTAAGTTCGACATTTTCTTTTTTTTTTTTTTTTTTTATTACATTTTTTTTTTTTTTTACATATTCATAATTGCTCAATTCAATAAGTAAACTTATTGAATTGAGCAATTATGAATATGTAAAAAAAAAAAAAAATGTAATAAAAAAAAAAAAAAAAAGAAAATGTCGGTAAATAGATGCAGAAGTACATAGTTTTAAGCTGTAATAAATGATCTTATTTATGACTACATAACATGAGCTCAGTGAAAAATTAAATCTATTCAAAATTTTTTTTAAATAACATTCGTGCTCCAAAATTCATAACGATCGATTGGTTGGTTAAGGAGTAAGTGCTGTACATACAAATGTATAAATATTTGTAACTTTACACCATGTCAGCAAGGGCTGTAGAATATGCTGACTGCACCAGAGAGGTAAGACTCCCAAAACGAGGCCATCTGTTGGCCGTGGGTGGCGACGCGTGATGTTGAAGGACGGGATTTTGATGGCAGAGCGATCTGTTACCTAAATGGTCACATGATTTGAAACAATCCATTTTGCCCCTTACTTGGGCTAGACGGGAGGTTGGACAACTCCGATCTGACCAAGTGGCTAGTCTAGACAAAAAGAAGCTAATTCCGATTGCACTATTAAACCGAATCTTTCTTTGATCAGACACTACTTCCTCTGTAACTTATAGACACTAGAAAACGGTGGCTGAGGGTCAATCATACCAAAAAAAACAAAAGGCTTGATCACTGCTTCATGTTAATAAATATTAGTTTCTGGAACTAGCAGCGACTCAAAACTGTACTTGATGCGAATATACTGGAGATGGGAATATACCAAGGGGGAATTCCAAACAAAAATTGGATTCTGTTATGGATGGCAGAGTACAGAACCAGTGAATGATAATACTTTTTTCTTTTTTTTTTAAATGGAAAAATTTAAAAAAAAAAAAAAGGGGGGGGGTAGGTGAAGCGTTCTTTAGCCTTGGTGGGCAATCACCTAGAGATAGTGTCTCAATAAAAGCACTGGTCCCCATCACCTCATTGGGTAAGCGTCAGGAAGGGCATCCAGCCTATAAAAAGTTTTGCCTCATATAAGAAAATGACTTCCAAAGAAAATCGGTTAAATTTCAGGCTATGTAGTTTAAATGTATGAAGATTGCATGGAACATCTGGTGAGACTGTTGAGTTTCTCGAGAGAAGATGTATTGATCGGTGTTGTGCCCAAGAAACTTGTCGGAGAGGTAAATCTGTTAGAATGATTGTGGGAAAGAATGTAAGATATAAGCTGTATTGGATTCGAAATAAAATGTGAAAGATGAGTTTTATGACAGACTTATTGCAGTAACTAGTAAGGTTGATGAGAAGGAAGTACTTGTGGCAGGAGATTTGATTGGTCGTATTGGAAAGACCCCTGTTGATGTTGAGGGTGTGCATGGAGGAAATGGATATGGTAATAGGAATACAGAAAAAGAGAAAGAATTTTAGAATTTGGTCTTGCCATGGACATGTTGGTTGCTAACAACTTTTGTAGGAAAAAATGAAAGCCATTTCGTTACATGTGAATCTGGTACAGCAAAGACTCAAGTAGATTATCTGCTGGTTAGGAAAAAGGACAGAAAGCTTTTAAGTGATGTGAAAGTAATACCTGGTGAAGAAATCGTGACACAGCACAAACTGGTTATTTTTAATTTTAATGCTGAAGAAATCTCATGAGGTAAAGAGAAAGTTTATCCCCAGGAGAAAAGTGTGGAGATTGAATGAAGAACATGTGAAACGCGAGTTTAGAGACGAAGTGATGAAGCGTTCGGCTATCAGATCCACTACAGGAAATGTGGAAGAATAGCAGGATACACTGTTGAAGGTAACAGACCAGACTTGTAGGTGAACGGAAGAGTCTCAAAGGCATAAGGTGAGATAGTGATGGAATGAGGAAGTTGAGGAGTGTATCAAAGAAAAGCGGAAGGATAAAAGTCGGGGCATAAAAGGTTTAGTAAATGAGGATGTGAATCTGGAGGAAAAGAGAGAAGCAAGAAGAACAATATACAAAACCAAGAATGAGGCTGAGAAAGTCAGGTTTATTCCAGATATATTATGAACGGACGATAAAAAGAATAAAGTATTCAGGATAGTTAAACAGATGGCAAAGATAAATATGGATATTGTTGGAGAGAAGTGCATTCCAATGACAATGAAGTGTTAGCAACAAATGAACAGGACAAAAGGGATAGAATTCAGTACTAAGAATTCAACTGTGTGACCAGTTGAGTAACAAAATAAATAAAAGAACTGAAGGAACACTAAAAAGCCAGTTTATATGAAAGCTGGAATGTTTCATTATGTCAAGATGGGCAAGTCCATTATCTGAGCTCCAATTGCCTGCCAGTTCACAAGTGGACAATTCACCATTTAAATATTGCTCCATTCAAGCAACATTTGCATATTGAATATTGAAGCCTGTTATGCCAGTAAATTGTGTCAATTTGATTCTATAAAGAGGGATGCTTGCCACTATGAGAAATTGTTGAATACTAAGTTTTCATGAAACCGTGAAAATCTAGAAGTTGCCGAAGCAGTATCTATAATAATTGAGAAAGAAATAGTATGGAAAGCTGTAAGATGAAAAAGGATAAGGCTTGAGAACCCTCAAGCGCTGTTACAGAAATGCTGAAGGCTGCGGATGAAACAGGCATCCGGATGATCACAGACTCGACAAATCAGATCATAAAAAAAGAGGTTATCCTGAAAGACTGGGATCTTAGTACAATTGTGAATTGATACAAGTGTAAAGGGGAAGCACTTGATAGAGGTAATTACAGAGGATTAAAATTGATGGATCAGGTTCTGAAAGTGATTGAGATAATAATTGAGCAGCAAATAAAAAGTCTGATAAACATGGATGAAATGCAGTTTGGTTTTATGCCTGGGCAAAGTACCACTGGTGCTATATTTATTCTGAGACAAATGCAAGAGAAGTACCTTGATAAGAAGAAAAATCTATATCTTGAATTTGTCAAAAGCTTTCTCCAGATCCACAGAGTGCCAAGAGAGGTTGCTGGTGGGCTTTGCGTAAACTAGGGGCAAACAAGTGGTTGGTGAAAGTTGTTCAAGCAATGTACAAAAATGCTCAAAGTCATGTTGGAATTAACAGCACATATAGTGACAGCTTTGATGTTAAAGTAGGAGTACATCAGGGTTTTGTACTGAGTCCATTGTTTTTAATTTGTGTCTTAGAAGAATTGTCTAGAGAGTTCTGTACAAGTTGTCCGGAAGAGATGTTGTATGCTTATGATTTAGTACTTAGCTATGAAACAATGGATGACCTACTTGTTAAATACTTGGAAGAATGCTATGGAAATTAAAGGTCTGAGAGTGAATGTTACCAACACCAAGGTGACGATCAGTGGTTGTAGTGTTGGAAAGTTCCCCAAAACAGAAAAGTATCCCTGCTTAGTTTGTGCAAAGAGACTCAGGTGCAATTCAATCTTTTGTGGTATTTGTAAGCATTGGGTCCACAAGAAGTGCAGTTGAATTACTAGTAGGTTGAGAGAAGATAACCAGTTTGTGTGCAAGAAGTGTAAGACAATGGAGATGGATGAGAACTCAGATGTGGGCAAAGTATATTTGGATGGCAAAGCTATTGAGGTTTTTCAGAAGTTTTGTTATGTTGGTGATACAATTGGAGCACAGGGTGGAGCAGGTGCTAGTGTGATTGCAAGAGTTAGGAGTGGATGGAGGAAGTTCAGGGAACATCTGCCATTACTAACCAGCAGAGCGTTACCACTGTCAACAAAGGGAAGAGTCTATCAGGCATGTGTGCACAGTGTGATGATGTATGGGAGTGAAACCTGCCCAGTGAGGGTTGAGGACATGCGTTGCATGGATAGAAATGATATGAGAATGATATGATGGATGCGTAATCTGAGTCTTAAACACAAGTTTAGTTATGATGACCTCAGAAGGAGATCAAATCTGGACAGTATGGGGAGATCAAATCTAGACAGTATGGGGAGATCAAATCTGGACAGTATGGGGAGATCACATCTGGACAGTATGGGGAGATCACATCTGGACAGTATGGGGAGATCACATCTGGACAGTATGGGGAGATCACATCTGGACAGTATGGGGAGATCACATCTGGACAGTATGGGGAGATCACATCTGGACAGTATGGGGAGATCACATCTGGACAGTATGGGGAGATCACATCTGGACAGTATGGGGAGATCACATCTGGACAGTATGGGGAGATTACATCTGGACAGTATGGGGAGATCTGTGCAGAAGAGTAGACTTTAATTGTAAGGCCATGTTGAAAGAATAGATGAGAGTTCTTGGATTAGTAGATGTAGAGCAGGTTCAGTTCACAGGGAAGGCCAAAGAAAACATGGGAGGAAGTGAAGTAATAAAAATGAACTTGAGAAAAAAAGGAATAAATTAAGACCTGATCAGAGATAGGTTACTTTGGAAGTCAATTTTTTTTTTAAATCGTCATACGCATGCAAGCATGTAAAATGGACGTTAACCCGAATATGATCGATTTTGTGGGATATGATAGAAATGTCCTAATTAAAAAGAAGCAACTTACGGCATTTCTTCTGCCCTTGTACAACATCTATTGAGGTAGAAAAAGATCTTAAAGAGAATTCTCAGAAGACTGACAATTTTTCAAAATTTATTGAGAGAAACCATAGTAATACGTGTGTGAGGATTTTAACTTGTATTTTCAAACTTAATCAACCTTTTCCAGTGGATATGAACATATTTTGGACACTGAAAACAAGGTTTTTTTTTTTTTGCAGTAAAATTTTCATTAACTAAATAAGACAAATGAAGTTTCACAATTATATTTGTCGCAAGGAGGATGAAGCAAAGTGCATTAGCATTTTTCAAAATTAAAGTACTACAAAAGTGTGGCTATTTCATTCTCTGATACGGATGTTTATATTTTGGCCTTATATCATCGTAAGAATGTTCAATTTTGACAGAGCTGTGGCTCATTTTAGGTTGGAATCAGTCAAAAAAAGTAGTTTCCACTAGGATTGTAGAATTGGAGGGAATCGGAAGTTTTAGAAGGAGCCGGACTCGGAAGAATGCTTGGAGCCGGACTCGGAAGAATGCTTGGAGCCGGACTCGGAAGAATGCTTGGAGCCGGACTCGGAAGAATGCTTGGAGCCGGACTCGGAAGAATGCTTGGAGCCGGACTCGGAAGAATGCTTGGAGCCGGACTCGGAAGAATGCTTGGAGCCGGACTCGGAAGAATGCTTGGAGCCGGACTCGGAAGAATGCTTGGAGCCGGACTCGGAAGAATGCTTGGAGCCGGACTCGGAAGAATGCTTGGAGCCGGACTCGGAAGAATGCTTGGAGCCGGACTCGGAAGAATGCTTGGAGCCGGACTCGGAAGAATGCTTGGAGCCGGATTTTTTAATCTCTGAATAATCAGATAGTCCGAATGTTGGAAGCAAAGTCAGAATTTTTGGAACCGTCAGAGTCAGACCTTATACCTTCAGATTCCGCAGCCCTGGTTTCCACTCCTATGGAAAATATATCAACAATGAAGTAACATATGATCAAAAATTTCTTCTAAAGTGCATCTCGTCCGGTGAAGTTGACAGTTTTCATTTTCCAATTTTTCATAAAAAGTAAGTTCAATTTGACATCGAAAAATCGCCACCACCAAAAACAGCCATCAAACAGTACATTCTTATGTATGATTAGACATCAGATCAAAATGAATATTTGCTTCTATTGGGTCATGTATCTGACGAGTTCCCTGTTTCTTGAAATGTGACATACCTAATGTTTTACCTTCTTAGAAAAAAAAAAGTCGTTTGTTCTAAGTTTTGCAAATGTGAAACAAAAATAAAAGAATCTTACAATAACCGTTGTTATTAGTAAAACCGGCAGATTTGTTGAAGTAAAAATACTATATTTGCTCTTAACATGATTTTTGTCTAATAAAAAGACACAGAGGAAATATAAACCAAGCTTAGCTTATGTGTGTACATAATATTTTATGCAAATAAAATTTTAATATTTTTGATGTAGTGTATTGTTCATTTTTTTGATTTACTACAAAATTTTAATGAATATTTTTTTTTTAATTCTTTGAAATAGTATTGATTAAGAAGCATTGAATAAAAAAACACATGGAAAAAAATACTTGTTTAATTGTTAACGGGAGGAGGAGGAGGAATAGGAGGAGGTTATATGCGATAAAATGGTCTTTATACTTTTTCAAGCGGTTTTTAACAAAGAAAAATGTTTCCAAATGCCTTTTCGAAATTACAAGTATAAGGGAATCATTTTATGTTAAAATTACATAGCAAACTGACCTCTAAGAATTGAACAGTAAGTTTTCAAAAAATTAAAATTACAAAAAACTTTTTTTAACTTAATTATCTGAGGAGTTGGTGCTCAATCGATATAGTAATATTTTTGAATTGTCCAACATTAAATTTCTGGGCCTAGTATACCCATTAAGAATGTTTGATTTTGAGCCATTTTTAGATAACTTATATATACAGATTTTAATCCCTTTTATTTCTACCTTATTAAAATAACCCCTTTGTGTACTTTCATAATATGTATAATTTTAAATGGTTCTAAGTAACAAACAGTTATGAAGGGTTCAAAAATTGAAAAAGAAAAAACCCGAATTTTACGATTTTTTTTTTCATTTCTAGGGATCCAAAAATCATAGAAATTATTTCTTTAAATAACTAAATAGGCCGTTTCTGCAAAATAATTTGGCCAGGTTATAGAAATGCAAATGTCTGTGAGACAGTGCTGTTAAATAAGAGATATTCCAAATTTGCAATATTTCCAATTTTGCTACCAAGACATTGATTCTTGAATCTTTTTAAATTTTCGGATAAATCTTTTTTGAGCTTTACTAAATTTAAAATAAATGATTCTAATGTTTCAGAAAATTCAGATGGTGAACACTGAGAAATTAGAAGTTCAAGGACATAACATAAAATTCAAAATTTTTGAAATTTCACATTTCTTCAAACAACAGTAAAATATGTTTGGAAAAACGAATTGAGCTGAAATTGTCAGGAATGGTTTAACTCATAAATCCAAAGAAGTGGTTAAAATTTGAATGCAAATAGAGAACCTGCAGGACAGACCGTTGTTCCTATTTACTTGCCTCCCCACGAGAGCAGAGTTAGACACAAGGTCGGTTTTGAAAGTGGGGAAAATCAAGCTCCCCAAAAAAGGGCACTCTGGATTGGAACAAAAATAAAAATTTTCCTCGGTCTAAACCGAGAACAGAACAAACTAAGTACATCATCAGAACAGATACTACACCTTGCTCTAAGCACAAAGAGCCGTTGTTGAACTTAGTTGGAATGATTTTATTCTGTATGTGAATCTGATATCTAACATGTCTCATGTACTGCCTTTATAGTTTGTGGTAAACATATTATTAATAAATGAAATGTCTTCGCCACCCACCCACGGTCTTTTACTTTCTAACACGTGTGTATTGCCAACGATAATATACAACGAATATTAGCAACCCTACATCTCGTCAAGAATTAATTGAACTTCTCTATCCACCCATTGCTAAACTTGAGGAAATAGAATATCGAATATTCCAATTCTTCAAAAGAATTAGGACATAAATATTAAAATTGTTAATCCGACAAATTTGCATACTTTAAAAGAAATAACGCTAAAATATCCGATAAAAATAATTTACTTTCGTTTTCAGACAATAAAAATGGACATCGTGATAATGTATGCTTCTGTGCCTCCGTATTTGTCATTGGCATTGTTTTTTCTTTTAAAAGAAAAAGCGAACAGAAATTGAAGCCAGCCAAAATTTTGAGGAATTTCGTTTTATTTAATGGTGGAAATTTCATATTTATCTGGTTGTTGGAACTGTAGTAAATTAAAATAGTATTAAAAAATTTTTTTTTTGCATGTGACCGTGTTTTTGAGGTCAACGAAAAACAGTAAGTAACAGCACATGCCGAGTGTATCTTTCAGATTCACATGCCGAGTGTATCTTTCAGATTCACATGCCGAGTGTATATTTCAGATTCACATGCCGAGTGTATATTTCGGATTCACATGCCGAGTGTATATTTCGGATTCACATGCCGAGTGTATATTTCGGATTCACATGCCGAGTGTATATTTCAGATTCACATGCCGAGTGTATATTTCAGATTCACATGCCGAGTGTATATTTCGGATTCACATGCCGAGTGTATATTTCGGATTCACATGCCGAGTGTATATTTCGGATTCACATGCCGAGTGTATATTTCGGATTCACATGCCGAGTGTATATTTCGGATTCACATGCCGAGTGTATATTTCAGATTCACATGCCGAGTGTATATTTCAGATTCACATGCCGAGTGTATATTTCAGATTCACATGCCGAGTGTATATTTCAGATTCACATGCCGAGTGTATATTTCAGATTCACATGCCGAGTGTATATTTCAGATTCACATGCCGAGTGTATATTTCAGATTCACATGCCGAGTGTATATTTCAGATTCACATGCCGAGTGTATATTTCAGATTCACATGCCGAGTGTATATTTCGGATTCACATGCCGAGTGTATATTTCGGATTCACATGCCGAGTGTATATTTCAGATTCACATGCCGAGTGTATATTTCAGATTCACATGCCGAGTGTATATTTCAGATTCACATGCCGAGTGTATATTTCAGATTCACATGCCGAGTGTATATTTCAGATTCACATGCCGAGTGTATATTTCAGATTCACATGCCGAGTGTATATTTCAGATTCACATGCCGAGTGTATATTTCAGATTCACATGCCGAGTGTATATTTCAGAGTCACATGCCGAGTGTATATTTCAGAGTCACATGCCGAGTGTATATTTCAGATTCACATGCCGAGTGTATATTTCAGATTCACATGCCGAGTGTATATTTCAGATTCACATGCCGAGTGTATATTTCAGATTCACATGCCGAGTGTATATTTCAGATTCACATGCCGAGTGTATATTTCAGATTCACATGCCGAGTGTATATTTCAGATTCACATGCCGAGTGTATATTTCAGATTCACATGCCGAGTGTATATTTCAGATTCACATGCCGAGTGTATATTTCAGATTCACATGCCGAGTGTATATTTCAGATTCACATGCCGAGTGTATATTTCAGAGTCACATGCCGAGTGTATATTTCAGATTCACATGCCGAGTGTATATTTCAGATTCACATGCCGAGTGTATATTTCAGATTCACATGCCGAGTGTATATTTCAGATTCACATGCCGAGTGTATATTTCAGATTCACATGCCGAGTGTATATTTCAGATTCACATGCCGAGTGTATATTTCAGATTCACATGCCGAGTGTATATTTCAGATTCACATGCCGAGTGTATATTTCAGATTCACATGCCGAGTGTATATTTCAGATTCACATGCCGAGTGTATATTTCAGATTCACATGCCGAGTGTATATTTCAGATTCACATGCCGAGTGTATATTTCAGATTCACATGCCGAGTGTATATTTCAGATTCACATGCCGAGTGTATATTTCAGATTCACATGCCGAGTGTATATTTCAGATTCACATGTCTCTTTCTGCTGATAGTGTTGTTACTAATTAACAACAAAAACAACAGATGATTACTGATTATTTTTCTCTCTCCTCTGCGTACAAGTTGGTTTGGAGAAACAAAAATAATTGCAACAACTCGCTATATTTTTAGCATTCTTCTCTTTTATTTTAAGTCAAACTTGAAATTTAAAAAGAGAAGAAAAAAAAGAAACGCATATTTTCAGTTTTTAAATTTATCATGAAAAAATTGCTTCCATGTCTTAAACAGACAAACTAAAGAGTAAATTCAAGTAAAATATTGGTTAATTTGTCGTTTCCCAGCAAAAATGGCAGACAATGAATCGTCTGCATTTTTACGAACTCACAAACGAGTAAGTAACCACAAATAAGTTGTTTTGGACTAATTTCAAATTTACCTTAAATTATTTTAAAGGTCGGAAAATCAGTCCAAAACAATTTATTTGAGTTTACTCACTCATTTGTGAAGTCGAAATAAAAAAAGCAGAAAAATGCAGCCGATTCATTGTGTGCCGTTTTGACTGGAAAACGACGAATTTACAAAAATATCCATCATTCTTTGGTTTAGGAGCAAAATTTAACCATAAGACTTGAAATTTGTCAGAAATGACCTTCTATATTGTCAAAAATTGAATCCTACGACTATGAAGAAAGTGGAAGTGCAGGAACTGGTTTGATCAGGTTGGGGTTAGGGTTTTGCAAAAACAGTTCCTGTTTAGTGGTTGCAAAGTCTAGCTTCCGGTTTGGTAACGAATGTGAGATGAAGATTCTTGGTAACAATATGACTTATTAAGTTACTTTAGTTAACTAAACAAGTACCTTGGTGTGCCTTGTAACAATGTGACTTACCAAATTACTTTAGTTAACTAAACAAGTACCTTAGTGTGCCTGGTAACAATGTGACTTACCAAGTTACTTTACTGAACAAGTATTCTGGTGTGATTGATAATAATTATGAAGGTAAGATGAAGAATCCTAGAAACACACCAAGTTGACGTAGTGACTTCTATTTTGTGGTTAACTGAAGGTCCAAATAGCTTGAGCGTGCCCTGTAAGAATGTGGCTCACCAAGTTATTTAGTCAACTGTGTCGATAAATTTAAGTGGACCCCATCAGCCCTTACAGCCAAAAGCATTTCGAAAGGAAAATCGCAGGTCTTAAATAATTAATGGAAGACATGTGATGCATACCTCGCTCGCGGTCATCCCGGCTAAATATTCTAGGTTCAGAGCGGACTTATGCCATGCCACCTCGACCTCACCTGATCAATCTAACGCCACTCTCGTGGGTCATTTCTCTTTTTTTCCGCAATACTATAGTTTAAAAAGGCTTTAAAATTACGTCAGTCATTTTTTTAATCTATTATTAATGAATAAAAAATGTCTGACCTGTGTTTGCCTTTTATGATAACACTCGCTCGCTTATTCAAAATAATTTAAATGGCTTGAATTAAAGTTTGAAGGCAAAGGTCAAGTATTACTGTTTCTTTTATTTTATCCTAAAACCCAACATGAGAATGACAGTAATGCGCTCATGTCACAAAAAATAACCAAATAAAATGTTACAGATTTTAGGCGTGAACAGTTCAAACTGTAAACTTCAGTAAAAATAAAATGTTACAGATTTTAGGCATGAACAGTTCAAACTGTAAACTTCAGTAAAAATAAAATGTTACAGATTTTAGGCGTGAACAGTTCAAACTGTAAACTTGAATAAAAATAAAATGTTACAGATTTTAGGCGTGAACAGTTCAAACTGTAAACTTCAGTAAAAATAAAATGTTACAGATTTTAGGCGTGAACAGTTCAAACTGTAAACTTGAATAAAAATAAAATGTTACAGATTTTAGGCGTTAACAGTTCAAACTGTAAACTTCAATAAAAATAAAATGTTACAGATTTTAGGCGTGAACAGTTCAAACTGTAAACTTCAATAAAAATAAAATGTTACAGATTTTAGGCGTGAACAGTTCAAACTGTAAACTTCAGTAAAAATAAAATGTTACAGATTTTAGGCGTGAACAGTTCAAACTGTAGACTTCAGTAAAAATAAAATGTAAAGCTTTCCGTAACCACAATAAATGAGACGAATAGTTATCAACATTTCTTTGTTAATCTCATCAAGACAAAAAACGGTGACAGCAACAAAATGTTTTATTCTAATATCCGTATCCGAATGCTACGAGAAGCTTATCACATCTCTTGGAAAAGACATCCCATGGACAAGTCACTGTAGAGATCCTTGCACGGTTGTGAAGAGGAGACGACTAGTAGCACTTGCAGGAAGACTTCTAATCTCCGAATGCAAAGAGAAGAGTTGGTCGTCCATATGTCAAACTGAAGGCAGTCATCAAGAGGGAAACTGGTCTGTCAGAGACCGATTTGCTGTCAGCAATGGCCGGTCAAGAGGTCTGGAGCTTTGACTTTGTCAATGTTTCATCTCCAGGCGTCGGATGATTCAACAACAACAAAACTGGGCTTACTAATTCAGAATATTTTAATTTTTTTGTCTTAGAATTTTGGAGATGAGGATTGATAATTATAAGTATTATTTGGTTTCAATTCGGACTACTTATTCTTATCTTGGCTATATTCAGAATGTTTCGGACCACTTATTCTCATCTTGGCTATATTCAGAATGTTTCGGACCACTTATTCTCACCGTGGCTATATTCACAATGTTTCGGACCACTTATTCTCATCTTGGCTATATTCACAATGTTTCGGACCACTTATTCTCATCTTGGCTATATTCACAATGTTTTTGACTACTTATTTTCAATTTAGCTATATTCACAATGTTTCGGACGATGTAACGTCTGACTTTCTTGAGGTACATCTTTTCAAACACGGGAATCTTTGTTTCGGAATTTCTTTTAGATGGGTAATTCCATGTCAAATCATCCAGAAATTTTGGATTTTGAAACCCATGTCCTCAGATTTTGTTGTAACTTGCACCACAGATAGACATCATAAAAACTAAGAAATCCTCGAAAATTTGAGGATGCAACTCCAAGCGGTTTCCGATTTAGAGCAGTTTCCGTGCCGCGTAAATCGCGCAAGATGTCGCCCGGGCGACATTTTTATAATTACATTTTCTTTAATATTTTCAGTTTGGAACATGATATGACGCTGAAAATTCACACAGGTATGTTTTTCAACCCGAGGAACCCAAAAATGGCATCAGCTTTGCTCAGAAATGAAGCCTTCTATGAGATTTTATCAAATTTTGAAATTTTTTACATGTGCAAAAAAATGATGTAGCTGATATGGTAACGGGTTTATTTCTTTTGGACATTCATTTAGACACTATGAAGTACCTCTGGACCAAAAATGGTAAATAATACTTTTTTTGTTCACTCACAGTGTCTATTCAAAGTTAGGTCTTTTTCCGAAGGTTCAGAAATACCCTATTGAGGGAAGCAACTAGTTTGGGTATGTGAGATGACAGTGGAGGGACTGTTCATCTAAATTTATATAAAATTCACATTGAAATAAGTTTTAGAAAGTAAAAGTTAAATAGTAAAAGGTAATACAGTCTCACAGTGATCAGATATTTATCATAAAAGCGGACTTCACAACAAAAACCAGCATACGACAACATTATCTACATACTGTTATTTTCTTTATGCCACTGAAAAACAGAAATCGTTTTTCATACTCCTCATCAGTTATCTTGTATGTTCTTCCTGAATATCTTGTTGGGGAGACAACACAAAGAATTTTCTTGATTGGAACAAACCATGTATTATCAATGTGCGGCCAATTGAAGGTCTTGCGTGGTCCATGAGGGTGCATGAACTTTCCTCTGCATTAATTTCATTCACAATGCCAATCCACCAGAAAGAATTATAAACACAGATTACATATTGCATTGGTGAAATGTCAGAGATTTCAAGAATTGATGGCAAGTTAAAATCATGATTGTCTGTATATGATTCATCCTTGCTGGTCAGCTTATGACCAATGTTCGATGTTGACAATGGGGCAAAATGGTGGCTGCTTCTGCTTCCTGGTACTGTGTTTCCCCTGGCAAATCTTGCCTCAAGAAACTTTCTCACCTCCTCCATAGTTTCCATACTAATATCAAAGAACTTGATTGCAGACATCTCCAGGCAGACTTCTAGCATGGCTTTATAATCCAGGATTTGATTATTCAGAGGACGTTGAAGCGACCATTTAGCCACATGCTGTTTTACTGAACCACCGATTCCATCACAAAGGGATTTTCCATGGCTTGTAACAAAGAAAACCCACTCTGCATCAATCCCAAAGTCCTGTTTATGCAGACATAAATTTATGAAGTTTTTATAATTTTTATATTGACGCCCACAGCCATCACTGAAGTAAGTCATTTTGTTAACATGGGGCAATAATGCAGTGAACTGTCATTGTCGGGGTTTGATACACGAATGCAGTGTCGTGGGTGTTGAAATAAAACACAATGAAAGATGCTTCAGTATTCCATCGGAATCTCGGTAGTAAAGCACTACAGGGTGCAATATTCCTTGTTCCAATGAAAACTTTGGATTTTGTCTTGTATGAGAAATTGGAAATTTTCTGCAAAGTCTAGAAGGACAAGAACCTCATTCGAACAAAGATTCTCTTTCTTTTTAGTCAAGTATCTAGTTTGACATTTTGTTATATATGAGTGTCGTGTGAGATTGTCGATTTTTGTCAATCAAGAAATCTTTGTATTCTTCATACATTGTTGTACGAGTACTTAATGTGGCACGGTCAGTTGTGTCCCATTGACTAAAATGAAATTCATCATCTGGATCCACATCAACCAGCTTTTCATCCAAGAATTTCTGCAATGCTTCTCTGCCAGGACATGCCTCACAACGGTGCATCATGCATTCCTTGTTGGAAGAATCACAAACTAGTTTTGAAATCAAATCCTTGTAAGTGGCGTCCCAACCAATGGCATCTACAAGAAGTTTTGCATTCTGATGTATGCTACACACAAACAGAATGGGTACCTTTAGATCCAGCTTATACACACCACTTTGGATGCAACTGAGAAAATTTGGAAAACCCCACCTTGACATTGGGATACTTCTGTTTAAAATCAGCATACAATTCATCCAGGTTGCATAGTATTAAATGCTTTTGTTTGTGAACACCCTTTGCAATACTAACATAGTCCTTTTTGCCTGGCATTTGACGGCTGTATTCATCATTTTCATACATGTGTACTACCAGTTCTGCTGTCTCTGGGGAGAGTTTTTTCCCTTTTTTAGGGCCAGACTTTGAGAGAATACCACTCACATTCTTCAGTTCCCTGGCAGTTCAAATAACGTACTCTGACACCTTGAAGAATTTGGAACAGTATTCACGAGACCACGAATCAGGAGCAAGTGTCATAATTTGGATTTGATCTGGAGTCGAGGCTTTCTTCAATTTCTCCTTCATCAGATCATGTAATCTATCCAATTCTAATGCTTTCTCTTTGATTTCTTTTTCAATATGCACTGATTCTGACACAGTCAATTCTTCGGCGTCGACTTTGTATACAGTCGACAGGTCGCTTTTGAGTGTTCTAATCACTTGTTCTAATTTCCTTTTGGCATTATGAACACGACTATGAGGAGCAACACCATGTAAAGCGACAGGAGAAATGTCCATGGATTTCAGACTAATATTCAAGTTTTTTTGTGGGGTTTGCAAAAGTTCACAGGTGTAGTCTGCATCTATCCTGTCTGTATCATCGATCAATCTCACATATTTCATCATACGCTGAGGACAAAGAATGTGTCCTTTTCATCACTGGTCACATGAATAACGTTTCTTTGCCGACTGATAGTTTCATTTTTCTTAAAGGAAGTTGAAGAGAATATTTTACAATTACTTCCAGATTCCTCCTCCCCCACCGTAAGAAAAATCAGCTTCTTCTGAAATTTGTGTCTTTCATTTGATCAAAATTAAATCCTTATCTTTTTCAAACAAGTGTTTCTGGCAGCCACTTATTAGTATTACAGGTGAGTGCATTTTGTCACCTATGGTATTACGTCCAAGGCTAAGTAGCTTAACATTTTGTTGAGTGCATTCCCGACTTCATTAACTTCAATTATGAAGGATCTTATTACTAATCCACAGCGAGGAGTCTCATATGAAAGCGTCAAGAGTGAGATTATCAGCGGAGCGCCGTTTTCAAACACTTGCGAATGATAGGTGCTAGGGGATCAGATGCCTAGCCAGCTCCGTCGTATGAGAGAGCTCACAGAAGATGCCCCAGCCGACGGTGTCCTATTGAGGTAATTATTTGTATCTCGTTTACCATTCAACATGCAGGCCATACTAGTGCCTGTGATGGAGATGGGAACCGTTGAGCAATTAGCGTCCTCGGCAGACAAGATTATTTGATCCAGAGGGCGAATACTAGCGCTGTAGCAGAGATTTGTTTGGTTGCTGCTAAGTCAGTCTCCGACCCCGCATATACAGCCATGCAGAGGGCTATTGAGCGACTTAGCAGGGAGGTGTAAACTTATAAGTTGTCCAGAGTGCAATCACCTTTGCGACGGCATCGTCATAGTTCTCCTCCACAAGCTCGTTATAATGATGGATCCCACAAAGTCTGTTTTTACCACAAGTGCGTCGGTGATTGGGTAAACCGTGGCATTCAACCTTGCTCTTTTATTTCACAGAGTCACGGGAAAAGAGAGCACATTAGTTCCTCTTCAGAATCTATCTGCCAATAGTGCGTTCTATGTAAAGGATTTTGTTTCTCAATATCACTTACTGGTTTATATAGGTGCCATATACAGTATTTGGGCCCTTAAGTTCTTTAAAAAGAAACCACCAGCGTCGGCGGTTTGGTTAAGTACCCGGTTGTTAGACCTGCAACTATGTTGACACTGTACGTGGATCTTCGTTGTTGCAGATATACCGTACCCTATCTTAGGTGCTCACTTAATCCGTCACTTTAACTTGCTGGCGGATATGCGTAGATGCAAACTGGTAGATTCATATACTAAAGTATCAATACCTGGTATGAAAGCGGTATTTATCTACCTCCCACAAAGTAAAATGTGACACAAGGTCGGAAAGTGGGATTTGATAAGTCAGTACTCTAGAGGAAGAGCACTCATGACAGTCAAAAAATGCTTGGCCAGCCTCGTCGGCATTTCCCGGTAAGGGTGCCTCAGGCGGTTAGCAAAACTAACGCCAGGACAATACCGGTCTATGGGGTGTAGTATCCATCAGAACAGATACTACACTTTGATCTTAGCCAAAAGGCCAAGAATTTATTTATCTTTTGGATGATACATTTCTTTGAAGTAAAAAAATGGAAAATTACAAAAGATGTGGCACAAGGCCAGAGTTTGTCGTGTGTCATTCTCTTGGTCTATTCTCTAAACTAGTTCCAGTCACCAAAATACCTCATTCACTCTTTGGGCAGGCTACCGAATATAAACCCCAATTTGTTATGACGTTTTTTATTTACAAAAAAGGGGGTGTACAAAATTCATTGGCTAGGTGAGGAAAAAAAAAAAAAAATTTTGTTAGTAAGGCCCTCCCAAATCTATCTAAGTGTGAGCTGCTCACTGTTTTCCGGTTTGTTTCAAGAGCCGAAAACAAGCGAGTCAGTTCCGGCGGGGCAGAGCTCATTTGTGCTACTAGCTAAGAAGAGACTTTGCTATCTGGGGTGGGGTCTGATAAGACCTTAGGTCGGCGTGCACCATGCCTAGGCAGGGAACACGTACTCAAACTTGGCACGTCCAAACACACACAAACTAGCGGTGTGTATCCACCTTCTTTTAAATAAAGCTGAGTGCAATCTCCTCCTATCACACCTGATTTTGACCTTAAGCTGATGTTTAAAGTGCGAAATCAGTTCGTAATCAGAAGGTGATTCACTCCTTTTCCCTATATCTATGCGTGAGGTCCACACTACAAGTCTAGCTACGGCTAGGATCGTGAGAAACACCATTTGTTTCTCCCTGCACCACGGAGGCATCACATTGTACACTACAGATGCTACGTCCAAGGGTACTGACTGCTCGGGAGTGATGCGAGCCGTCACCTCGTTCACATACTTCCAAAACTCGCGCAATTTGATGCATTCAAAGAAGGCGTGCTCTGCCGTTTCTTCTTCGAAGTCTGCGTTTATGCAACGCAGACAGAAGGAGTTTTCTCCATAGTTAGTTTTGAAACGTCTGTACTCGAGGGGCAGCGCGTTCCGGACCAATCGCCAGGTCAGAGAAAACTCAGCGTTGTTGAGATGACTCCTACCCAGTGCCCAACTCCACCGAGAGCGGATCTCCCCCTCCGACCGTCCAAGATGTTCCACAAGCGGATCCGAAGCGGTCCCCGCCACTAACTCCCAATAAAGTGTCTTTCTAGACCGTGCGAGGTCGCTGGACCCCGGCAGTAGTTTGAGCGCAGCTCGGCATTCGTTGAAGAACTGCGATTGCCCCCTTGGTTTGCGTCTTCCTTCAACCAGGTGGTCAGGGATGAGGTTGGGAAAAGCCTTCTCAACCTCCGGGCCCCACACAGACTCTTCTAACAAAGTACAGCTCAAGAATGCCAGTCTCTCGGCATGTTGATGACTTGCCAAGTCAGTACAACGCTTTTAGACCACTTCCTGCCCTCTATCTTTTATAGCCTTATCAGTCGTTACTAATTTCTTTTCCAAATTTGACCATTTTCAATTTTGAAATAAATACGCCTGCTCACTCTCTACGATGCATTTCATCGAGACTTCTACTGCTGCCCCTGTTTTGTTTTTTTTCACATCCTCGTCATCTCTCTCCCGAGAAGTTAAAGGCAGCGAAAGTTGAATTTAATCACATGATCCAGCTATGGATTATTCATTCCTCATATAACCTTCCGGCATCTCCTTTGCATATGGTTCCGAAGCATTCCAGGGATTGACGTCCCATCGGAGATTTCCGTCGTTTGAATCCAATTACTGTTTTCGATCGCTATCCTGTCCCTCATATTCAGGATTTTGCTGTCTTTGCAGGGCTGTAAAAAATTTTCTAAGTTGGATCTGGTAAAGGCTTACCATCAAATTCCAGCTGATATTCCATGGTAAAGGCTTACCATCAAATTCCAGCTGATATTCCATGGTAAAGGCTTACCATCAAATTCCAGCTGATATTCCATGGTAAAGGCTTACCATCAAATTCCAGCTGATATTCCATGGTAAAGGCTTACCATCAAATTCCAGCTGATATTCCATGGTAAAGGCTTACCATCAAATTCCAGCTGATATTCCATGGTAAAGGCTTACCATCAAATTCCAGCTGATATTCCATGGTAAAGGCTTACCATCAAATTCCAGCTGATATTCCAAAGACCGTGACTACCCCTTTCGGAGGGTTCGGATTTTAAACCATGCCATTCAGCTTTCGTAACACAGCTTGTATTTTTTAGTACTTGCTTCTTGAACCAACCTTTGGAAAAAATCGAAAGAAGGATGTAGCTATTTCATTGGATGACTGCCAGCTGAAAGCCTTTAACGAGGCGAAGAAGAAGCTTGCAGATTCATCTTCGCTGTCACATCCCATAACTGATGCTCAATTTCCTCGAGTCGTGGATGCGTCTAATTCTGCAGTCGGTGCAGTTTTACAATAGCATCACCAGCAACAAATTCGACGATTGTCCTACTTCTCTCGTCAATTGACGCCTGCACAAACTTGATAAAGTACTTTAGGAGGTGAACTTTTGACTATTTACTAAGCAATTAAACATTTTCGCCACGCATTGGAGGTTAAGGAATTTGCAATTTATACAGACCATCGTCCTCTTACTTTCGTGCTACATTCTAAGCCGGACAAATATTCCCCTCAAGAATCTAAGCATTTGGATTTCATTTCCCAATTTTCCAGCGACATATTGAGTTCACAGAATACTGCTGCAGACGAACTGTCTTGTCTTCTCATCAGTGCTATTTCTTCATCTGAGAACATCAACCTTCGTCAAATGGCTTTCGGACCAGCCATCTTTGAATATTTAAAATCCGTCACTTGCTACTTACAAATTTCAGTGCATTCGCATCGCTACAGCAGATGAACAAATCTTATGCGAGACTTCCATGACTTAACTTTGTCCCTAAAACTCATCGCAAAACTGGCTGAATATGAGATGTGAAATCACTGCCTGGAGCCATTCCTGTTTAGTCTGCCAGAAATCTAAAGTGCTCAGGCATATACGAGGCCCTCTCGGTACTCCCAATGCACGATTTAACCATATCCACATTAACCTAGTTGGACCTTCGTCTGTCAGCCAAGGTTACTCTTACCTGTAAACCTGTATTGATCGTTTTTCTCGTTGGAATGAAGCGATTCTACTAAGTGATATTTTTGCTGAAACTGTGGCGCATGCCTTTATCGTAGGCTGGATTTCGCGTAATGGTGTCTCCACAACAATTACCACTGATCGTGGTAGGCAATTCGAATACCATCTATTTCAAGAACTGTCCAAAATCCTGGGTATTAAGTGTACAAAGACCACTAGTTATCACTCAGCTTCTAATGGTATAATCAAGTGCTTTCATTGTCAATTGAAAGCCGCTTTATGTGTAACTCCTGATCCTCAACGATGGATTGAGTATGCACTTATTGTTCTTCTTGGTTGCCACGCTGCTATCAAGGAAGATTTGGGATATTCCCCAGTAGAACTGGTTTACAGAATTCCACTGACATTACCTGGTCATATGTTCATCCCCTCGGACCTCCCTGCGGTTAATACAGAAGAGTATATAAACAGACTCAGTTGCTATTTTAACAATCTGCTGCCGCTGAACCCTCGGCAACAAAGTATTAAATCAGCAGTTCCTAAAGACATTGCTTCATGGACTCATGCGTTTCTATGGGAAGACTCGGTTAAAACACCAATCACATCACATTACTTCAACCCTAATCTTAACCCTAACTCACATCACGTTACTTTAACAGAAAATTTGTTACTCTGGGTATTGAGGGTACAAAAGAGACTGCACTGGTCAATAGGTCGAAACAAGCCTTTTTGGTGACTGACACCCAAGAACCCCATGTTCCACCTACACTCAATTTTCCTGATCCAAATGAGAGAACCTCCAGAGACATCCAAATCATATCTTCCGACACACATCACTACTACATGTTCTGGTAGACATGTCCATCGGCAACAAAAGAATTATGCAAGAATGTCTATATCTGTATTTTCACATTTTCCATTTACAATGGCATCTTTTGAATATAATATTTACTACTTGATTAAATGTCACCTACTGTGACAATGAAGAGGAACACTTGCCAGCAGGAAAAAGAATGAGGTGCTTCGCATGTCGTGTCTGCAGGGTAAAGAAGGGCTTCTCTTCATGAGTGCAAATTTTTATAGTGAAATCTGATTTGCATATGTGGAGATCGGCTGATATGAATGACGAGGACAGCTGGGAAGCAAGAGAAGCGATTTGGATTGCAGAGTGAAAGGCAGAGAAAAAGTGGTGGTATTGAAAATCGGTGAAGTTGAATTACTGTCAAAATTTTTTTGTTTCATTTTTCTGGCACAGTTAGGTAACACCTACCTTTTGCATCTTGTCGTCTAAGATGACGCCAAATTGAGAACCGTGTGGGCCCACAATCAATGATGGACAGATAGTGTCTGCCTTGGTAGTGGGTTACATCGATTCCCACTCGAAACCATGTGTCGCTAACGTCCAATTTTCCCCCTCGGCCTACACGTGGGTTGTGGGTCAATCGACTGGCACTTCTCACAATTTCTTACCACCACCCTCACCAACGTTTTAGAAACCATGGGTCCACCTGCCTAACAAAGTACAGTGTCCGCCATATGTCAGGGTGGCCGATTCGATCATGGATGGACCTTATCCGATCAAAGTCGTGCTTGCTTGGCAACACAGCACTTGCACAGTACGGAGGTTCAACCGCCTTCTTGATAAGATCAAGCCATTGCTGTCGTACCCTCGTCAGACTATCCGCTCGGTTATGTTCCGACCTCACCAAGACTGCATCTACAGACAGTTCATACTCTTTGACCAGGCTTGCAAGTGCATCAAGCCGCCACCTGATTAGCATCTCACTTGCTGCTTAGGTGAACACCCTGGCCTTCCCCGTGAGGGTATCCATGACCCATTTGTGCACACATGCAGAATCAGTGTGAAGATGCACTTTCGTCGCTTTCCACATTAATGTCATGTTTACACCTTTTAGCACAGCATCAAGCTCCACCAAGTTCATGTGTTGCACATCCCTTTATTTTCGCAACCAGCTTGCATCCTCCACAGTAGCTCCATCGTACTCCAATGATACTCCGGTGGCTAGAGAGCTTGCATCAATCCACACGTCAAGCTCAGGACCATTGACACACCACTTTCCTTGCAAGGTGTCTTCTTGGTGCACTCTTGCGGCAACTTCTTTTACCATTGTTGTTAGAGGAATATCGGTCACCTTGTCGTTCCAACCCTTTGTTACGTCTGCCATTCTTCTCTTAATGAATGCTGCAGCCATCCTGAGCAATTTAACCACAGGGAAGTGCCCGACAAGCTTGCCACAAAATGAGAACACACTAAGACAGGTAAGAACACGCTGCACACTTGGAACCTTGTTCCCATATCAGCACGTTGCTCTCTTCCCGAGCTGTTAAGCCAAGCACCTGTGCACAGTTCTGCAGCCGCTCCAGTTCTTTGCTCGCTTGTCTAAAATTAGCCAAATACTGTCTCACTCTAGTTGCGGAAGCAATATCTTCGTTAATAAAAACATTGTCAATGTATGCCGAAGTTGCTTGTCAGATAGCGCCATCTTTCGAGAGTGTAACCTGAACAATAGCCCCCATGATGGATGGTGCCACATTGAGTCCAATCCCCATGCGCGATAAGCAGTACCTTTTTTCCTTTGAACAGGTTTGTACAGTCACAAGGATTTGTGTACACGCACTTGTAAGTAGGCCCTTCGGAGATCGAGCAACAACACGTTGGCACCTTTCTTTCTCCACTCTCTTAACTTCTGCGCAGACATCGGCAAGTGCTGTGTAAGGCGTCAACGTATCCATTAAACTCACAAAAATCTAACACTGATCGCACCTTAGACTTATTCTGTTGAAACACTGCCATTAATGGAATCAGGCCTTTTGGGGGACCAAGTTCCTCCTCAAGATAGGGAAGCAGCCATCTATTGTTCAGCCACATTTCCAGCTTGTGGCAATATTCTTGCTAAATTTGAACGGACTTGGGATACTCAGGCACCTATTCTTAAGTCCACTGGGTGGCTGACTGCCTTATCATTTCCATGACGCTGTCTACGCTCTGGTCTGCTCATCAAACTCGGCGCTGATATCTGGTTAATTGATTCTAATTGCGGCGCAGGCGCATGGCTCCGTCCTTGAGAAGATAGCATCACCGGACTGATTTATGCAGACTCCATCCAGCATCTTAATGACATCCATTCCAATTAGCATGTCAAAGCCTAACAGCGGACTATCCATGACCAGAACATCAACCTTTACGGGCTTACATTATCTACTGCCAGCGTAATAGTCCCAACACCACTACTGCGGTGAATTTCACCATCGACTGTTAGAACGTCTGATGCCTGCCGACTCCAAGGATCACACACTGATCCAGTTACAAGGGACCGAGAACATCCCAAATCTACCAATGCTATCCGCTTTTTGCCATTAATAACAGCTGTAATCACAGAGAGCACCTATTTTGAATAATCCGACCCATGCCTCGTAATATCATGGGCCCAGTTTCACGCTTGTGTGTCGCCACTGTTTCCTTGCAACGCCGTCACCACACAAACATAGCTCGCTACCTCTTTGACCGATGAACTGCAGCTGGCTCATCATCATCAGTGTGCGGGTTCTCCCTTTCAACCTCGCTACAATTATTGAGTAGAATTTTAATTAAAAATAAAAATCAGTCTTATCGTATTTTAAGGATCCACCATTGATTCGAGCGAAAAACACGTATATCAAGAGGGCATAACTGTCATATTAACAAGTAATAAATCAATGGCAGTCGGCAAAATACGATAAAACTGATTTTCATGTTTTATTAAAATTCTACTCGGTAATTTTTCATAATTTTTGGTGGGGATACTAATTTTTTGCCCGATACGTAAGTATAAACAATAGTTTTTATTTGGAAATGCGTTTTTCATATGTGCACTCATCTATATAAGCAGCAAGAAAAAGTTATCTTGTTTACATGACAAAAAATACTAATACTTCAGTCATTTGCTGTTGAGGCTAACGTCCGCTTGGGTGCTTATCCAGATGAGAGGAGACATTTGAAAAAAAAAAACAAAAAAAAAACTGAGGAATATCTGTTTGATGTACGTACCTGTCACGGGTTGAAAATATCCTATACCAAAAATCACGTAAATTAATTAAGTAGTTTTTATTTTATAAAATTAAATTAAATTTTAGCGACACACGAATGACGGGAAAATACAGCCGCCATTAAAACGTATTCAAGGGATATTCAAAGGGAAATCACCCTACCTATTGCATACGGGGTTGATTTTGGGCATCGTTTTTGGCGGTTAGGGCAAAGGCGCATACATTCATTCGTTTATCGGTAAAATTTTATTTTATTTTATAAAATAAAAACTACTTGATTAATTTACGTGATTTTTTGGTATAGGATATATTCAGCCCATGACAGGTACGAACATCAAACAGATATTCCTCAGTTTGTTTATTTTTCGAATTTCTCCTCTCATCTGGATAAGCACCTTCGCTTGAATATATACGGAATTATTTCCCCGAGTGTCACACGCAAAGGAATGGCGACGTATAGATACTGAAACACGTATCATATTTCGAGACAGAGATTCATGAATCCAATTGTTTTCATTAACAATGGCTAAACAATTAGTTTCAAAGAGTTTAGTTTTGTTAAATATTTGAAGACAAAGGAAACCTACTAAAAACTGACAACAACAAGAAGGAATGTTTTGTTGTTTGGCGTGTGTGTTTGAAACATCCAGGTTGGTGATAGAATATTTTCATAAACAAATAAAGGCACTTCTTTAGCTGTGAATCAGAATTTATTTGGTTTTATTTACTCCTCCCCAGGAGTTAGGCACAAGGCCAGTTTTATCTTACTCCCACAAGTAAGATGTGACCCAAGATCGGGTCGAGAAAGTGGGGTTTGAAAAGCCAGCGCTCGAGAGGTGAGCACTCTGGCCATTTAAAAATTGCCTGGGCAGCCCCGTCGGCATTCCCCGGTAGGGGCGCCTCAGACAGTAAGCAATAAACTTACTCCTCCCCAAAGAGGGGAGGCAAAGCCTGGGAGGGTGGACCTCCTAGAACTGCACAGGACAGGCGTGCAGTATCCATCGGAACAGATACTACACTTTGATCTTAGCCAAAAGGCCAGACGAATTTTGAAAACAGGGGCATGTAATGTATCAAGTTACAGCCGACCCAAAGTTGTAATTGTTGTTGTTTTGATTATAAAAAGAAGAGACTTTAACAGGTCTGCACTTGCTCCAGTCTTGACACTTAGGATTTTTAAAAAATGGATAAAGATTGTTTGGGTAGGATTTAAAAAAAAATGGATAAAGATTGTTTGGGTAGGATTAAAAAGTGACAACGGCCCTTATTTCTCCAGTGATGAATTCAGGAGGGTTTTAGAGGCAAATGGGGTTAAACCATGGCTCTGTTAAAACTGGATACAAATTGTGGATTTTTTTTTTTTACTGCAGTTAATGCAGTAAAAACATCTTTGTTTTCTTTTCTAAGCCAATATTTACAAATATACTCCCATTGATGAGGAATTCTATTAGCGCTTCCGTTTGATGACGCATGCGCACAGCCGGGGGGGGGGCAGTGTTATGCAGTTTTATCAATTTTTACTTCCGGTTGATTGGGTTAGGAGTGAATGTAACTCTTCAAA
Source organism: Sepiola atlantica (assembly GCA_963556195.1). Classification (NCBI taxonomy): domain Eukaryota; kingdom Metazoa; phylum Mollusca; class Cephalopoda; order Sepiida; family Sepiolidae; genus Sepiola; species Sepiola atlantica. Next base: position 89,807,122 of record OY744533.1, read on the forward strand.
ATTGATTTCTTACTCACAGCTAAACTAAAGAAGTGCACAAATGCGACCAATGGTGGAGCATACTTCGTAATGTAAAACTGCGTCCAATTCTGTTGCACATTTGAGTGGTACATTGTCATTTTTATAAACTTTGATCAGAAACTTTACAATAAATTGTTAGGGACCGTCAAAAGTCACTTTCACTCAATCTTACTTTCTTGATTTGGCCTCGTGTCGACGTTCAGTTGTAACGAAGCAACGAAGATCAGATTATCGCTAAGCCGCTCTATTCATGTAAAAACAAAAACAAAACAAAAACAATATATCGTATTTAATCTCGATCTGAATAAAATTGTAACTACTTCTTGTGTGTCATACACATGTGTGTGTGTGTGTTTCTCGCCTCGTCAATATGTGACGAGGCGAGAAACACACACACACACACATTATTTTTAATTGATCGACTATTTATTCAATTTAAAAAAAAATGCACTACCGTACTAAAACGAACTTTTAGAAATTCGTAGTTAAAAAATAATTTAATAACGAATGCATTTCAGTTTTATCATAAACAAGACGGTCAATTAAATCGTTTGTTAATAGTTGAAGATTTAAAAAGAATAAATGAATTACTTCGTAACCCTTCAAAATTTGAAAGGAATTTGGAAGCATTTAAACTGTCAAATGAAAGTCATTTTAAACTGGCTGTAAAATTCTTAGCAAATATTCATGTGTTAAGAGATTCAAAGTTTTGGAAGCGTTTTTACATATTCAATCATTTTATACATAGACATTAAAACTGGATTTATACCTTAAAATTAGGGTGCTTCTTTAGTTTCGCTACGACATGTGAGCTCAAAATAAGGGCATTAACAAAACGAAAAAGGGGTGAAAAAAACAAATAGGCAACAAATAAATGTTACCAAAGCCAAAATACGTTACTCTTCTACTAACCTGGATACGTTTATTTGGGTTTTAACTTATTTTAAAGCGTTTTTTTTAGTCTGATTTAAATGTAGTGTCAACACGTCACGTGATCAAATGCGGCCATTTTCTGTTTTCAATTCTAACATGGCGTCTCGACACTACATTTAAATCGAACTAAAAAACGCTTTAAAATAAGTTAGAACACAAATAAACTTAACCAGGTAGGTAGAAAAGTAACGTATTTTGCCTTTGGTAACATTTATTTGTTGCCTATTTGTTCCCCCCCCCCCCCCCGTTTTCGTTATGTTAGCTGTCATTATAAATGGTCAAAATAAGATTGTACAGAAAGAAATGACGCAAATTCATTCAGTGTTTATTAAATTATAAGAAAAAGAAAACAAACGATCTTACGTATAGCCAGACATTTTTTACCCAGTTCAGCTTACTGATTAGGCAAGGGAGATAACTCAAAATATCGTTCAATAAAAAAAAACAACTCAAAATTTAACAAAAATGGCGACTGATAGATAAAATCGTTTTTTATTTTTAATTTAATACTGGATGAATTTGCGTAATTTTTTGTCTACAGTCTTTTTTTTTCAGTTACCACGTAAGTACATAACAAAGTTTTTACATTTCTTTAGCTATTTTCTTTTTAAGAGAAGCCTAACATGTGAAACAGCAGAAGCACCAAAAATTAGTTATAATTCTATAACACTTTCGTACAGTTAATACTTTGATGACCAAACGATGCGGTAATAGTTTAATTTATTTTTCAAAATTACATTTAAAAAAATAAAAATAATATTTTAGTATAAAAACGGCAAAATAAAAATGAAAGTAAAAAAAAAAGACTCGGGTGTTTTTTTAATAAATTAATTAGTTAATTTTGCAAATGTATTTCATTGATTCAGAATTATCTGCATATTTGTATATCAAATGATTAATTGTGGAAAAATAAAAATGTGTCACTTTTTTTTCTTTTAAAGATGTAACACATTTTTATTTATTTGTTGGTACTTATGCAGTTTAGTTTACAGACCTGGCTGAAATAATAATAACGTTGTTATTTAGAAAGCCATTCTTAACATGTGGGGTGGGGGGGCTTTATTAACTATTCTGTACTTTCACCTAACAAATTAATAAACAAAAGATACCGTAAAAATTGAATTTAACTCGAAAATCCTATTTAAAAAAAAATAGCCCGGCCTATAAACTGCATAAGCACTTTTTTTTTCTTTTTTTTTTAACAACAACAAAAAAAAGGTAAATAAATGCTGATTGTTGACAAACCTTTTCCAATGATGAAATCCAAATTAAAATTTGATATAATCCAAGAATCGACGATGTTGACAGAAAAGTTAGTCGGGTTCGACAAGGACGTGAACCCGACATTTTATTTTTTTTCTGGGTAAAACAAATATGAATTATTTTAGTTTCTAATAATAAAACAATTCAATCGGTTGTTCGCAGTCAAGTCCACAGATTCTAAAACAAAATGATAACAAAAGAGGGTTAAGGGGGGGGGGGTATAGATTCAACTGGTGTTATTGTGTGTTACGCTCTCCGTGTGCACGACTGAAAATCTCGAGTGTTGCGGGTCGGATAATAAGCCGAATTCCCCCAAACTCTTTCGATTGACGGAAGGAAGTGCAAAAAAAGCGTGTGACCATCAAGGGGAGGTAACGCGGGCAACAGTTGCGGATTATACTAGAGTTATCGGACATTTTGTTTTTAAACATTAATAACTATATCTATATAGATATATATATGTATATACTAATAAGACTCTCGATTAAGACCCACAGTATTTTAATTGCTTGCTTCTATCATGATGTCAGCCCGCAACGTCTCGTGTGTGTCTCTCGTTTTCTACGTGACGTACAGATTATTATCTGTTTTTATTATTTTTTTTTTATCTTTTTACTATTGTTTATTGTTTATTGAAATAAATTTCTTGATTTCAATTTTTTTTTTAATGCTTGCATTTCACCGTGCATACTGGATGACGTCCAAAAGACGAATGACGTAAATGAAAGGCGAATGTTCAGAGAAATAGTATAGTAGGAGAAGGCGAATGACGTTAATAATTAAAAGAAAGAGGAGGGGGGTAGCGCGAAGAGAGGTGGAGAGGAGAAAATAAAGAAGAGATAAGGAGGGGAAATACATATACAGAGGGGGGGTAAGAGAGGAGGAGTAAGAGAGAGGGAGGGGGAGTAAGAGAGAGAGGGGAGTAAGAGAGAGAAGAGAGGGGGATAAAAAAATTAAAAAAACGAATGACTATTATCTAGAAAAATATATATATATTTACTTGAAAATGGATGATTATCAACTAGTGTCTAAGTTAATAAATTATATCATCATCTTCGTTTTAACGTCCGTTTTACATGCTGGCATGTGTTGGACGGCTTTTAGAAATTGACTTCCAAACTTATCTCTGGTCAGGTTTCTTTGGAAGTTATTTCCTTAATTGAGGCAAAGAAAATGAGAGGTCGAATGCCCTTCCTGGTGCGGGGACCAGCGTTTTTATTAAGACCCCATCTCTAGGTGATTGCCGACCAAGGCTAAAAAGCTCTTCTTTACCAGAAGATGTTTAAAAAAAAAAAAAAGTTTTTGTTGGTTTTGTTTTTAAAGTCGGCTATGCTAATCAAACAACATGCTTGTTTCAAGTATAGATCTATAGGATTGCCATCCTCTAATATTTTATCATCAAACGGCGTGAGCAGAATAACAGAAACCAATCCCAAATTCACTTCAACACAAAACAGACAGTTAAAAAAAAGGTGCAAAAAAAACAATAGCTGTCACGTGACCTGCTTTCAACTACGTCGGCACGAAAATGTGTCATAAAATATAAAAGCAGACCGCGCGACAAAATCTGTCTCTTCCTCTCCGATGCTTAACAGAAAGACCCGTCCAGACTGCTCCTCGCCCTTGGGACAAGGGGCACCTTGGGTGAATGCTATTCACGATTCAACTCACTCATGCATGCTTACACACACTGCTTACAAAGGCACATACAAGCCCTATCATTTTTCAACTCATGCACGCACGCACATAAACACATGTGTACAACCACTGTACACACACACATATTGTCCCACGGACACAGAGCAGTGAACACGCCTTATCTATCACACGCAACACACACATACAAACATAGCCGCACACACGTGCTTACTACTATTCTCGGAACTCACTTCCAACGAACATTTCAAACTAACATTTTACCACCATGTAAGATTTTGTACATATAAAAATACTTTTTGTTACTTTTAAACAATGTTTTATTCTTCATTCAACTTTCATGCATGTTTTACTTGTTTTTTACCGTTTTAAACATCTCTTCAACAATTTAAATGTAAGCGTGGATCTTAGCATTTTCTCTAAGACACAATATCTTAATGCCCTCACAGATCCATCGTCTTTTACTGATGTTGAAAAAAAGATTTCTTTGTTTGTTTTGCAATATTTAATAATATATATAACAAATACTGACCCAATGTGCCACGAGTGGTCTACTATACCACTAAAACTCTGATGATGTTATCTTGTTACCGTGCACACTTTTCATCAAAAATTCGAATATTATATAATCTAAAAAGTAAGAATAAAAAAAAGGATTATAATGCTATGGACTGAACACAAAAGAACATATGGTTTCTTATTACATTCCGGGCAACGCCAGGTCTTCCTGCTAGTATATATATATATATATATATATATATATATATATATATATATATATAAAATGTAGTAACACGAAATTACATAATCATCGATGCAATAATTTATTTCAACCATGTGGTATTTTCAAGCATCCGATTTAGACGATTACATTTTTGAAACTGAAAAAAAGTTTAAATTCACACTCGACAATTCAAATATAATTGGAGAAAGAGGGAGTAAAAACCTATGTAATACATATTTAGAGAGAGGGGGAAATTTGAAGCATATTTAATCTATAAGTATGTAGTGAAAAGGGAATTGCAAATTTATTACAGACAGGGAAGGGGAGGCCATATGTATGAGTAGAAATTGTGAAAGTGGGTATGAAGGATGTGATATTTATTTTAATAGGTGATTTGGGATTTGTTTGCAGCATCACCAGTTAATTTCTTGGATGTTATTATGGTCATAAAATCAGATAATTTACTTAAAATAAGATAGCTTTAAAAGTTTTTCTGCAGATAACACGTTGGGAACACAGGAATTAAATCGCCTTATTTGTGGATATATATGTGCAAGACCGGCGGGACAGTTATAAAAGTGTGGGGGGGGGGGCTCTCCTAAAAAGTGAGTTATTTCATTATAACACAAATATATATATATATATATATATATATATATATATATATATATATATATATATATATATAGCCATGACTTAAGGAAGGAAAAATAAATTTATTTTATTTGAAACACCTTGTTTTGAGCAACTGATGACTTAATGGATATTTTACATTTATAATCTTGATTCTCATCTTTTACTTGTCTATATAATTGCTCTATCTCGTATATCGAGCAGTAATTCTTTCATGATAGGTTATAATTTAAAGGTATACATGATATCTTTATTTTCCAGTTCTATACTTTTATCGGACAACATATATAATCGTTCGATTTGAATTCTTGAAACAATGTTCGCATTTTGTTGATTTCGAATATATATATATATATGGTAAAATGAAAAAGGAAAACCAAAAACTGGATGTTTTTTATGTGTACATCAACGTTTCGTCTTTATTTATAAGACTTCATCAGGATGATGATATAGGGAAAAGATATCATGCAAGCACAGATACATGTAGGGTAGATATGTTGTGAAGAAAAATAAAATAAAATGAAAAATAATGGCAGCGTCTTGCTGGACGTCCGTAAGACGCTGCCATTATTTTTCATTTTATTTTATTTTTCTTCCCAACATATCTACCCTACATATATCTGTGCTTGCATGATATCTTTTCCCTATATCATCATCCTGATGAAGTCTTATAAATAAAGACGAAACGTTGATGTACACATAAAAAACATCCAGTTTTTGGTTTTCCTTTTTCATTTTACCATCACGTCGGATTACCTTCATCCTTCTCTTCTCATATATATATATATATATATATATATATATATATATATATATATACTAGCAAAAATATTCTCCCTCCGGTCGCATATTTTTGTTACCATGTGATGATAATATCATGATGAACGAACATATACTACACTGACCCCCAAAGGAGGAGGTAACGACTGAGAGTATGGTATCATGATCAAGCCCCCCCCCCCTTAAAAAGGAGGAGTTGATACCTGGGAGGATAATATAATGACAACAGAACAGATACTTCACTACTCATCCCCATTAAAAGATAATACAATAATAGATTAAATCATTTTTTTTTTCATCCATTTAAAAATGTCTAGCCATAAAAAACATTATTCTTATGGTTGCTTGGCCTTTTGGCTAAGATCAAAGTGTAGTATCTGTTCCGATGGATACTGCACGCCTGTCCTGTGCAGTTCTAGGAGGTCCACCCTCCCAGGCTTCGCCTCCCCTCTTTGGGGAGGAGTAAGTTTATTGCTTACTGTCTGAGGCGCCCCTACCGGGGAATGCCGACGGGGCTGCCCAGGCAATTTTTAAATGGCCAGAGTGCTCACCTCTCGAGCGCTGGCTTTTACCCCCACTTGCTCGACCCGATCTTGGGTCACATCTTACTTGTGGGAGTAAGATAATACTGGCCTTGTGCCTAACTCCTGGGGAGGAGTAAATAAAACTTTAAGAAAGATTCTTGACACGTTTTCCATTCTAATTGCAGCCTCGTCTTGAAATATCGTTCTTCTTTGTTTATATGTTATCTAATAATGCTATTTAATATTATCTAATGTAAATTAATTGAATTCTAAAGGTATACAAATATTATGAACGCTGACTTGAAAAGATTAATTAATTAAATGGTAATTACTCGAGCCCCCCCCCCTCCCCTCTCTCTTCTGTTTACAAAAATTCTCCAGGACAGACAGACAGACAGAGAGAGAAAGTGCTATAGCGCTGGTAGAGGATAAATGCATTGTTAACCTCCTCTACAAAGTTGTAGTTGTCAAGCCAACGTATGTTTTTTTCGCTGTCGGAGGCACAGTCTCCCAATGGGCATTTGAACTCATGTACGATGTTCGTTCTATCCAAAACTCTGGTCGAAGGAGGAAGAATTATTAGTAATAATAAGGTTAGCGGTTTTTAATTTAATGTAGTAAATCATAAGTTTTATTTGTTATATTTAGGTCAGTAGGAAGTACGTTTTTATTAATAATATTTTTTAATACCTGTTCATCAATTTTATAAATATGATAAAACTGGTTACGGAAGAATAATTTTATAAATGTGTAAAGTGGGGGATTGGATTTATTAATATTGTCGTGGGGGATTATTTTTAAACGGTCTAATTTGTTGGTCAATAATATTGTTAGGGAAGCCATTATTTTATTAGAGTTTGTTTGATATTGTTGAGTTGATTTTGGAAGATAGTTGGAGAGGAGGAAATTAATTTGGCTCGAGTTAAGTTTTTAATAATACCTATTTTATATCTGAAAGGGCATTCGCTCAGAAAGTTAAGGGTGCATGGATTTTTATTAATAGGTTTTTGGCCACCCTAACAAATTGACCAACAAATTAGACAGTTTAAAAATAATCCCCACGACAATATTAATAAAACCAATCCTCCACTTAACACATTCATAAAATTATTCTTCTGTAACCAGTTTCATCATAATTATAAAATTGATGAACAGGTGTTAAAAAATATTATTGTACTTCCTACTGACCCAAATAAAAAATTTTAACTTATCATTTACGACAGTAAATTAAAAACCGCTAACCTTATTATTACTTGTTAGTATATTGACAGTGTGCTTATATTAATGTGTGTGTGTTTATCAAGCTGCTGCTGTTAACTGCTGATTATTGAATTTGGATAATATCAGGAGAAGTTTTTTCCGCCCACTGTATATTTTGTTATTCCCACCAATATTGTTTCTGCATTTAGTTCCAGTAATAAATTTGATCATCGCAGACGTGGGTATTTTTATGTTCTTCATTTGTATAATTTCTTGTTTCATTTCTCGCTCTCCAATCATTCTAAAATTAATGAAGCAGCGAGTTATTCAACTAACCTCAACTCAACAGGTTATGGGCCCAGTAGACTCTTTGGGAAATTAGATTTTTATCATACCTACGTCTGCAGAAACTATCATACATCATAGAGTCAGACATATATGTTGACGAAGACACGTTTTACCAAGAGAAGAGCGCCAAAGTATTTGCGTTAATGGTGCAGTCTTTAGAAGAAATGATGGCAAACAAGCGATGGGAATATTAAGAGACCATTACGTTGGAAATAGTAAACGCAGAATGATCGCGTTATACACAGAGCTGACAACATTAAAAATGAAGTCACATGAAACCGTCACGGATTACATAATAAGGGCTGAAAATGCAACATCATCTCTCAAAACAGCCGGAGAAATAATAAAAAAAGGTAAAGGTAAAGGTCGCATAGCCTGGATGAGCACGAGTGTTGTTGCCGACATCACACACTGCCCATGGCCGTAGTGGCGGTGATTTGTTAAGAATCACCGTGTCTAGGGCACAGCATATGGAAGGCGGAGCCCATCCCTCTCCTTCCGCTGCCTTGAACCTTCCCTGAGTTTTAGTCAGGTACCCATTTACTGCTGGGTGGACAGAAGGAGTTTTCAGACCCGAAAATTTGCATGCCGTGAGTGGGATCGAACCCGGGTCCTCCAGCCCAAAGACAAGTGCTATAACCACTCGTCCACAGGCCCTCCCTAATAATAACGGACAGCTTATTGATCACAATGATTTTAAAGGAATTACCAGAAGACTTTAAAGCCTTTTCTACGGTAATTACCCAACGGAAAGAAGAATTAAAACTCAGCGATTTTAAATCTTCACTTAGAAGTCACGGAGGTCGTTTACGAAAATCAAGACTAATAAAGGTCCAAGGATCGACTCTTAAGGCTCACCCGTTTTAGTGTCATGTTGTTTAGATGTACAGCCATCGAGAACAACCTGATCTTTCTTTTGCCTAAGAGGGATGTAATCATATTAAATAGTAATACCATGAGAAGACCTTCATGCCAGACCTTGTCAAAGGCTTTGGAGATATCAAGTGTTACTGACCTACTTTCACTTAACTTATCCAGTGTATGGTATACACGTTCAGAGATGACCGTTAGGATATCCGCAGTAGAACGGGATTGCCATACTGTTGGCCAGAAAGAAGTTTAGCCTTTAGGAGGTGGTGGACTATTGCTAGATTGATTAATGATTGTGGTTAGTAAAGTATGACTTACCCCAGCCAGGAATGGATTCGTAAAGAAACAGAACCTGAGTGAAATGGCTAGTTATAGTAAAGACCTCCCATTACTTCCTGATCTCTCTGGCAGAAGAGCTCACTGCTCATTTGCATGAGTGCAATGTCACTGGTAATAAAAGGGGAATGTTTTGAAGGAAGTGGGTAACTATGAGTTGGTGATTTGAGTTGGTGACTACGTTGGTGTGTGCGCTGGATGAAAGACTGTTCGGAGAGATATCATTTGGCAGAGCAAGACCGTGGTAACATTTTGTTGCGATAAGGAGTACGGACACGAGGAAATCAGGAGAAAGAAAAATATAATTACAAAGATTTTAGGAAAGAGCAGGAGTAAACTGATGGGACGATAATTCTGACGGTCAGTTCTTTCACCAGAATTCTTGAACACTCGTACAGCGGAGGCAATTTTCCAGCTATCAGGGAAGCAAGAATTTAAATTTCATGTGAAATGTTCATAATTTTATTGCATATTTTGGTGTTTAACTTTTCTTCTTTGTTTTTGTGCAAATGTGTCACAACTTATCAAGGACCAAAGGCCACTCGAGGATAAGGGTCAATGAGTTTATCAGGTGGACGGTGAGACAACACCTTGTAGATTGGAGACAATGGTTGAAAGTGGGCAGAATTTGATTATCTAAGAGAACAGCTTGACAAGAATTTTTTAACAATGTGTAGTCAGTCGGAAAGCAGCCCCGTGGTATTGTGTTCTAGAGATGGTAGTTCTTGGAGAAAAACTTTGCTCATGGAAGTTCCATTTATTTTAAATTACACAGAGGAAGAAAGGAAAATTATTTACAATGGTTGTAGCCAGACAAGTTTTTGCTGTGAATGTTTTATGAGGGGGTGGGCAGATATTGGAGCTTAGTCGAGCACCTACCGTGAAAATAACGATAGAGTAGAGAAAGACTAATAATGTCTCTTCTGTGAGAAAGAGGCTGTAGGGAAGAGAAGAGGATATCCCCGCTAGGTTTTTGAAGGCATTATCAAAATATGTGGTTCCATTCACTGCATTTGGTTTAGGATCAATGTGTAGTATTACACGCCACCTCCTCCTCCTCCTCCATCCCCTCCTCCTCAGACTGATGACGTCTTATTTGAGAGGTCATCGGTCCAATCAGTGGCCATTACTATGACAGTCAATAATGACTTTGCTCCACATCAAACATGACATGTGTCACATCCAGCCCTCATAAGAATAATGTGTAGTATCTGTATGGTTTCTTATGTCAATGAAACATACACATGTTGCAGTCATTGGCGAATGGTTACTTTGAAACCAGGACGTGCAATCAGTGCCGGCGTTAGAGGCGCATGGGTCTATCCCAAATTTATGATACTGTACCAGTGACGCCACTCCAGCCTTGCCAGTTTTCCAGTGACGTCACCCAATCACCTTTACTCCAGTGCAAAGATTTGTACCTATGGTGCAATAAACACAACTTTTATTTTTAAACTGTTCATCTGTGTTTGTCCTCTCTTCTTTGTCATTGCCGTTACTTTTATGCCTGTATCTCCTTTCTTGGATCGGTCCTGCAACAGTACCACCACTTCTCTTTATAAATAAAACGTGTGCATTGTTTTGTTTAGCAAAATAATCAGAAAATCGTCCCTTTTCAATGAAATTTTCAGCATTTATTCAATAAATTATATATTTTGTAAGGAATCCAAGTTTCACAGAATTTAAGTTTACACATGCAAATACCCAGTAACAAGTTATTTTGTATTTTTTGTTAATATGCTGTTACTGTTAAGAGTGACTTAGTTTGTCTTTTCCTACCAATATCTCAAGTAAAGAGACAAAAAATAAAAAAATAAAACTAAGGAGATCTCCAGAGCGTTTCTAACCCCCTTTCCCTACTCTTCCCCGTAATCTTCGACTTACCTCGCTCTCACTTGGTGAATTATTGATTCTTTTTTCTTACGTCTTGCTTCGTTCTTATTAAATCAAAACCAGATTCACTTTTAGCTTAGATACTGATCATCGTATCATTCTTATATCATTTCTCTCCATGCAACGCATGTCCTCAACCCTCACTGGTCAGGTTTCACTTCCATATGTTATCACACTGCAGACACAAAGGAGATAATTCTGTCAAATTGAATAAAATTTGTAAAATTAGTAAACACTGAGATTCACGTAACGATTATAAGAGTGAAAAGATTCCATTCACTGAGCACAAGTCTGAGGTGGCATTCAAGAATGCCGAGATCAAGGTTTGAGACTCTAAATCCGGCTTTACTCTCATAATGATCGGAGGTGGCATTCAAGAATGCCGAGATCAAGGTTTGAGACTCTAAATCCGGCTTTACTCTCATAATGATCGGAGGTGGCATTCAAGAATGCCGAGATCAAGGTTTGAGACTCTAAATCCGGCTTTACTCTCATAATGATCGGAGGTGGCATTCAAGAATGCCGAGATCAAGGTTTGAGACTCTAAATCCGGCTTTACTCTCATAATGATCGGAGGTGGCATTCAAGAATGCCGAGATCAAGGTTTGAGACTCTAAATCCGGCTTTACTCTCATAATGATCGGAGGTGGCATTCAAGAATGCCGAGATCAAGGTTTGAGACTCTAAATCCGGCTTTACTCTCATAATGATCGGAGGTGGCATTCAAGAATGCCGAGATCAAGGTTTGAGACTCTAAATCCGGCTTTACTCTCATAATGATCGGAGGTGGCATTCAAGAATGCCGAGATCAAGGTTTGAGACTCTAAATCCGGCTTTACTCTCATAATGATCGGAGGTGGCATTCAAGAATGCCGAGATCAAGGTTTGAGACTCTAAATCCGGCTTTACTCTCATAATGATCGGAGGTGGCATTCAAGAATGCCGAGATCAAGGTTTGAGACTCTAAATCCGGCTTTACTCTCATAATGATCGGAGGTGGCATTCAAGAATGCCGAGATCAAGGTTTGAGACTCTAAATCCGGCTTTACTCTCGTAATGATCGGTGGTGACAATCGAGAATGCCGAGATCAAGGTTTGAGACTCTAAATTCAGCTTCACCTCATAATGATCAGTGGTGATCTATCCTAAATATGCCTAATGACTACGAAATAATTTTTATTAAAATATAAATTATTAAAAGGAGGTGGCCATGAAGAAAAAGAGGTATCTGGATTTATTTATAAATTTAAGGAAACAATAAAACTCAAAAGTATTCATGGGATTTAAATTTCAACATTTCGAATGAATTGCAAAACCGATTTGTTATGACATATATTCCTTTGTTGAAGTATCTTTCCTAAAAATATAAATATTTCTTGCAATAAATTAATTAAGAGAAAAAGCCAACATAGGTGTGTGTGTCGGGGAGAGGGTGATCAATGAGTGAAACAAAAATAAAAGTAGAAAGATTCCCGGGCAACGCCGAGTAGATACAACTAGTAATTTATAAATTTGGAATATTGTCTGAAGTTAAATTCTTAACTTTCAGCTCAACAAATATTTTCTCCCCAAACAATGGAACAATCTGATAGACAAAATTATTTTCAAACAATTGACTCCATTGGAATTTTTCCTAACACGTCAACATTTTTCTTTGTTTAGCGAATCCCATTTTTCTCTTTTATCTAAGTAAATTATATAAATAGAGTTTTGTCCGTTTGTCTGTCTGTCCGTCAGTCACAATTTTTTCAAACGTAATAAATACATTGCGGAATTTGTCTCATTTCGAAATATCAAAGATCTCAATTACTTTTAGAAATGTAGAATATTGCATTAATAGTAAATAATAAATTCCCAACAAATAAAGTAGATGCGATGACCAGAAATCGAAACCAAAACCTTGAAATCTTCAGTCTGAGGTTCTACAAACTCACCTATTAAGACTTTCTTATAAATAGAGCTTAAAACATTACCATAACAAAATAATTATAGCTTTGGCTTCACATCATAGATTTGATTTATGTCATGTTTCAAAACATGAATTCAAACATAAGCGACAATAAAAATTTAAAAAATGAATAGGGTAAACATTATCAATAGTGTTGGAAATTATTTTAATAGTCCAAAACAATTCATTTTGCTTTAACTACATATTGGCATTAAAAACAATTTAATATTTAATATAGTCTAGTTTAAAAAAGAAAATTTTTATTCTATTCCTAACAAAAAAATAATATGTTTTTTTTATCTTATTTTTTCCATGTAAGTGATTGATTGAGAAAACAGCATATTTTAATAAACTTTCTGAAAAATTGTTTTTAATGGATAACATTTTTTAAGATTGTCTTTATGCATTAAAAGATTCAAAGAAAAATATTTTTAATGAAAAATTAAAAACAATATGATATTTTTGAATCGTTATTTTCACGAGACAAATGATAAATCTCAAAATAATTGGACAACACCCACACCCAAAATGGCCAAATGATGTAAAACAGAAAAACCAGCATGTTAGTTGAACAACTTCAACACAAAGGCAACTTTCTTGAATATTTAAAAAAAAAATTGTTCTGCTATTATTTCTTTGTTGTAAGCTATTCGGGAGTACAAGGATGGAATACAAGATCTTTGAAACTGTACTGGTTGGGCAGAAGAGGGCAGACAAGATAGTGTTGCATCGTATTATAAAATTGCAACACACAAACACATACTTACAAACCAGACATGAAATCAGCCTGCCTTTATCTAAACATATGTACATGCAGAATTTCTCCTAAGAACATTCTCCGGTTACAAACTCTTCTCCGTTCCCTACAACAAGGACATTTATCCTACACATGGCCGGGGTCTCGGAGTAAAATGGCGGCTACTATTTTGTGTGTATCCATGGTGGCGTTCGCTGTTGGAGATGTTAGTACTTTTACTGACTTTGTTTCTGCGTGTGTTTCTCTCGTGGCTTTCGGTATTGTTGTAGGACGAAAGTGGATGGATTATCTTTCGTTCCATGTCTGTAACTCGTGTTTGGACAAGTTCAGTCGCCTTAGCTTTGTCTAGTTTTTGTTTGGGGGTAGAGTTTTCGCTTAGTGCCGTTCTTCTAATCTTAGAGGATGAACAGCCTTGTAGTATCTGGGCCAATATTTTCCGGTCTGTATCTGAGAAGTCACGTGTGAATGCTAGAGTTCTTAGCCTGGCATGGTAAGAATATGAGTTTTCATCTGTATTTTGCATCGCACGTCCAAATTTGAAAATTTTGTATGATGTGGGTTTTTTTTTAAGGCATGAAATGGTCGATTAGTGATTTTTTTTCACCGTTTAATATTGGTCTGGTATTACCGCCCCATCTTTCACTTCATGTTCCGACACCCTTCTGTTTGTCCGTAAAGTTGTGAAAGATGTTGAAAACTTTATCTCCGGCATAATATAGAAGAGTTGCTTTCCATTTCCTGTCAGTGTCAATATTCAAAGCAATGAATAGGTTTTCCAAGTTATTTATCCACTCGTGCCAGCGAATGTCAATTGTATTTTGGTCAGAGTATACGCTGAAATTAGGAAAAAACGGGCACATTACCACTAATCATGTCTCTCTCTTCTCTCGTGTAGAGTTTTCTTCTTTTCTTTTTGGTAGAGAAACGTGAGCACGTCATTTAAACTCTCATCCTCGTCGCCAGATGTAATGTCATAGGCTCAGCTCATAAAACTGAAACAAAAGGCAAAAAGACAAAGACAAAGAGATGTGTGGTTTCAATCAGCGCCGGAGTTAAACTGATTAGTTTTCATCGGGCCTTATTTATTTCTGGTATTTCTTAATGCGCATGCTCGATAATCTCTAAACTTCCGCTATGTAAAGGCGGGCAAATCTAGCTGAACACTAAAGATCCCCGCTCCTAAAATATTTTTTATCGTTATAAACTAAAAAATAAATAAAAATTTGGTTACACTTTTTTTTTCTACTATAAGTTAACAGAAGTTGGTGATGGTCAAGAAATGGGTGATCATTTTACGTTAAATTTATATAGGATGATCCCTCGATTTAAAATCTAAAATATTCGGTAAAAAAATAAAAATTCAAACGCAATTTCCTAGTGCCATAATAGGTAAGTTTACACCGAAAAAAATTTAAAACATTTGGTCCGTAAAAAATGCCAAAATAAGTGTTGGGTAAATACTGAAAAAGCGCCAGCAAGTTTAATTGTACACATTGTCGAGAAAATCTCAACACAAGGTAAGTACATTGCTCTCCTCGCGTCACCTGACCACAGTCAATTCTTACCAAATTCCCAAGAAACAAAGAAAAAATAATCATATAGGACTGTATGTACAGTACCTTACCAAGTCTACTTAACAATATTAGTAAGAATTATTATAACTTGAAAAATTTATTTTTTGTAATGGGGTGAGTTAACTTATTCAGGTAGGAGACTAAGCCTGCCCTGTCATCACCGTTTCAAAGGAGTGCAATCTAGACAGTACCATTCCTGTCTTGAAGGAGGGGGACATTCAACTCCCACACACCCGAAATGACACCAGTCCTCATATCTGTCACAGCAAATCATTGCTTGATCCCCCTGCAGGACCTTACATATCAAACAGAGCCAACTCACCTGAAGGCGAGCTCAGAATAGGGATGGGAGAAGGATCGTCTGCAGTAGCACCGGGTGACATAGACGACATAGATAAGTCAGGGATTTGATCGTCCGAAGATAGGGACAGCTCAAGCGGAAACAGGTGCTTCACGGAGTAGACGTGCACTTCATCACCTTGTTTGACCTTAGCTGACCTGACAACACTATTCCTTCCACTAAGTAACCCCAAAACAATTCTAAGGACCCAAAAGTGTCTGGCCTTAAGTGGACTCTTTACTAAGACCACATCTCCAATGTTGAGTCGGTTTCAGGATCACACTGTGGCCTCTCCCTGAGACTTAACAGGAATTCATCATTTCACTGGGCTCTAAATCTCTCTAGACACTGGTTCCACACCTGCATGGTTTTGATAAGTGTCTCCCTACTGGGGGGTAGGGGGGGCATGAAGGAAGCGAAATCCTCCTTGTTCAGTTTAAACAGCAGCCCCGGATTTCCATAAGCTTGTAAAAACATGCTTAGTGTTATTGCTTCTCTCTCTGACGATTCCTGATAAGTGAAAGGGCAGTTGTTAACAGCTCTCTGAATGTCGGATATAAGGGTCGGTAACGAGAAATAGTTTACTTCACCCCGACCAATCACCTTGTGGAGGCAGGTTTTGATTGTCTGGATACTTTTTCCCCAGACACCTCCAACCCAGGGGGAGAATAGTGGAATGGGACAGAATTTGATTTGACGAGAACCAAACTTTTGCTGGAAATCATGGGACAATACTAGTCTCTTGAATAACCTACCACCACCTAGAAAGGTTTTTGCGTTGCCAATGTAAATGGCAGTTGGAATGCGATACATGTTTGTGAAACGTATCAGTGCCTGAAAGAAAAGACAACACACTCATGTCTGATACATCCCGGATGTGCACGACTCTTACACTAAGATAAGTAAAGATAAACAACTAGATCTTCACCTCCCCATTGCCCTCTCTAATCCAAAAGCGCTCAGTGATATTGACTCTTGTGTGTTTGAAGGGTACCTCCAGCTCCACTCGGGAAATGGCTAGACTGCCCATATTAAGAGGCAGGACATGCCTGGCATTGTACCTTCTGCACAACACACAGGTAACCAGGACTGTCTACACCGCTTGTCTTCTTTTGGGCACCCAGTAGCCTCATCATCTCACCTCAGCCAATGTGGATCCAACCCCTAAGTGCTGGCACTTGATATGGGAATCCATTATCAGAAGCTGAGTTATCGGGTGATGCTTTGCCAACAGAATAGGATGCTTAACTCCCACACTAAAATGGAGTGAATTACCGATTCCACCACCTGACCTGATCAGGCCCTCATCACCATTGAACAGAGCTAGATTCCACACCAACCTAGGGTCCGTCTTGCCAGAAGGATATGGTAAAAACGCTAATTCTTCAGAATATGCAAGTTGTTGCATTGTCCTCGTGAGAAGAATTGTCCACCTTCAACTGCCGTAACCTATTGAGAAACTTGAGGACCAACGAGTAACCCTCAAAAGCTTTGAAAAAGAAGAAAACCTCTCTAGGGGCAAGACCGTTGGGAATTCTTCTTCCTGGATAACTACGGCATTTACTGAAAAATGAGCTATTCACTGGCTGCGTTTGTTGAGACATGACAACTTCTGAGCAGCCCATGGAGTGACTCCGCTAGTCAACCTACTCGGACCATGGCGGTATTTCTTAATGTGCATGCTTCGTAATCTCTAAACTTCCACTAGGTACAGGGAGGCAAATCTGACTGAACACTACCCTCCCAAGGTGGGGAGAGTCTTTTTATTTTAAGAGTGCCACCTTAGCCGTTGCAAAAATCAGGGAAAATTGGCAGCCTTGCAGCACATATGCAACAAACCCAGATGTTTCTAGAGATGCACCGCAGAAAAGGAACAGGTCACCAACTCCCAATCTCACGTAAGGCCCTATGGAGGAAGGAAACGGTTCCCAATCCAGAAAGGTCGGATGAAAGGTTCCTCCATCAGGATGAAAACTCAGGTAGAATTTGCTCATCCCATCTTAAGCCATTCTTCCATAGCTTACTCAACAGGATACGGTCTTGCAACAAGACAGGCAAATACAATGATAAGGAGTTAAAAACCCTTGCGATTTCTGCGAGAATTTGCCTCTTGGTGGACGCATTAGGGTCACATTTTATGAGAGCGATAAATTGAGTGTCAGAGAGAGGACTGTACCTATACTTAAGCACCTTTTCTCAATCATCCCCATAATTGCTCAAAGTACCATCTTCCGCCATTTTATCTCGAATCTTCACATAGTTAGAGCTGCAAGATTGCAGCTCAAAACCTCCCTGTAAGTGTCGTTCCCTGGAGAGTGAATTTGCACAACTCATCGTCACTATCATCCGTCGCCACCAAATTGTTCACGTAAAAACGATTTTCCATGTTTGTATTTACTTGCATTCCCACCAGGGCAGAGTTAGACACAAGGTCGGTTTTTTGATGTGGGGAAAATCCAGCTCCACAAAAAGGAGCACTCTAGATTGGAACAAAAATTTAAATTGCCTCAGTCTAGAAAGAGTTCTCCTTCACTGACCGAGGACAGAATAGACTAAATGTAGCATCAAAACAGATACCACACTTTGTTTCTCACCAAAAAGCCAAGGAACAAGTTAGTTACGTGCAAGGTTTTATTTCGCAAAATGTCGAGAAATTCTTGAGTCTTAATAAGAAAATAAAGACTTGCGAAATAAATTGCCCTTCTGCGACGTCGTTGACCGTCAGAAAATTTTTACAAGGTGGCTTGTCATGTGACTTTGTCAACCCCACCAAACTCTTACGAGCACTGGTAACAAACATGGCTTGCAGATTACCCAAGTTAACAGACACACGTCCATCCAAAGAAACCGTTAGAAGAAGAAAGAGAAAGAGAGAAGCATTACCCTTCTCTGATAACTACGACTAGTGATCATGTGGTACAGGTCACATGACTCTAGTAACGGTAAGGGTTAGTAAAAAAAAAAAAAAAAAAAAACTAACTCTTTAGGTTTTATTTACTCCTCCCCAGGAGTTAGGCACAAGGCCAGTTTTATCTTACTCCCACAAGTAAGATGTGACCCAAGATCGGGTCGAGAAAGTGGGGTTTGAAAAGCCAGCGCTCGAGAGGTGAGCACTCTGGCCATTTAAAAATTGCCTGGGCAGCCCCGTCGGCATTCCCCGGTAGGGGCGACTCAGACAGTAAGCAATAAACTTACTCCTCCCCAAAGAGGGGAGGCAAAGCCTGGGAGGGTGGACCTCCTAGAACGGCACAGGACAGGCGTGCAGTATCCATCGGAACAGATACTACACTTTGATCTTAAGGTTAAATAAAAATCCAGTAACACAAGATAAGTACATTGCTCCTCTCTCATCTGACCACAGTCAATTCACCACAACATGAAACGCTGAAAAAAATCGTTGGGAAAAAAGATGGTCAATATAAACATATCCAGAAAGAAGATAAATTCAAGTTTTAATACAGTATATTTAATAAAAATAAAAATAGCGTAACATTTTCTCGTAAGGGGCAGAGTTAGCAAGTTGCAACAACCCGCGGATAATCAAAAAACAAAGAAAGACCAAATGGTAAAACCTGGAATTATCTCCCTTGATCTTCTTTTCGGGTAAACGTACAATTAAACTTGCTGTAACTGACTGTTATTTTGTTTATTCGTTGTTGTTGTTGTTGTTGTGTTTTTTTCACTAAAACATCGTCTTAAGTAAAAATAAGTTATTTGGAAATTATGTAGAAAACCATTTCGGCTCTTGTATAGATCGGGTACACGAGTCGAAATTTATTTTAGAAGAGTTCCTATGGTGTAAGGGGCAGATAACTCTCTTTTTTTAGTACGCAATTTCTCTGAAAATGGAAAATATCTATTTTTTAAATAAGAAGTCATGCAAATTTAATATTTGAGAAAATCATCAGTATATTGATAAAACATTTATTGAAGAAAATAGAATTTGGGAAAATCAACAGTATATTTTTTTCATTTCAAAACCAACAAAACGAACAGTCCTCTTGTTTGGATTAACAGATTTGTTTTTTGTATAGTTTAAAATATTAAAGTATCGCAGAAATTAACATTTGTGAAAATCAACAATATATTGATAGAACATTTATTGAGGAAAATAGAATTTGGGAAAATGAACAGTATATTTTTTTTATTTCAAAACGAACAGCCATCGGTTTTGGTTTAAAACATTTTTTTTATTTTATAGTTTAAAAAATAAATTTATCTGTTTTTTTTTTTCTTCTCTTAATTTTTTTTTTTTAACGGGATATAATTCAGAAATTTGTTCAAAAAGACTCTGTAGGAGAAGGGGGGATTTCTGCACATAAATTCTGCTAAATAGGATAAGCCACCACTTTTTGTTGAGTACTTGTTAAATATAATAATTCGCGCATATTCAAGGCATTCACGTCGATTACGTCCATTTTCGGAGAAGCTAGAAATTATGTACTTAAAAAAAAGAGAGTTATCTGCCCCTTACACCATTGGAATTCTAAAATAGATTTCGACTCGTGTACCCGATCTATACAAGTTCCCCCATTTCCGTGCAAATAATAAGCGAACGGAAATTATATTAAAATTAAAATAGTTTATCGTTAATGTGAGTTTTTTTAATTTTTGTTTTTTTACGCTAATAGAGATGGATAACCTCTTACTCCCGCTTACAGTCGAAGGGAGACAATTTCTTAATAAAACAATAATTTTTGGCTAAGATCAAAGTGTAGTATCTGTTCCGATGGATACTGCACGCCTGTCCTGTGCAGTTCTAGGAGGTCCACCCTCCCAGGCTTTGCCTCCCCTCTTTGGGGAGGAGTAAGTTTATTGCTTACTGTTTGAGGCGCCCCTACCGGGGAATGCCGACGGGGCTGCCCAGGCAATTTTTAAATGGCCAGAGTGCTCACCTCTCGAGTGCTGGCTTTTAACCCCACTTACTCGACCCAAGCTGTGGTCACATCTTACTTGTGGGAGTAAGATAAAACTGGCCTTGTGCCTAACTCCTGGGGAGGAGTAAATAAGACCATACGTGGATCACATTACATTAAATGGAAAACTTTCCCCCCCCCCTCCCCATATGTGTTTCCGGATAATTGATTATATTCGTCGGATTTGAGTGACAAATAGAAGCATTTTAAAATTTTTATCTGAACTCGCTACGGGTGATATAGTGCTGAAATATTCTAATCGGTTCTTTTGTAGTTTAAGATCCCAAAGTAACCCTAAGTCGTGTTTGACTATTTAATAAAGGGAGACAACTGGGAAATAACTTTTTGATTATCTCATATCCTAACATTTACAAAGTAATATTCTTAATAAACAAACCTGTATCTCGTGTTTAAGTTAATTTATTTGTTTATTAACACTATTATTTTGGATATTAAATCACGAAAATACAAAAAAAGTCATCTAATCAATATTATTCATGAGTAAATGCTGAAAATTTAAATAAGGTTTCTCTGATTTGGGGAAACTGGAGCTAGCGGTTTGTGTTATTTGTAAAAAAAAAAAAACAAAAAAAACAAAGCAGGTAAAATTACAGTATAGTTAACAGCTGAAAAAAGAAAAACGAAAAAATATATATAACAAAGAACTTGTACCAAACGCATTAAAATTTAATTTTCTACCGACCTGTATACTTTTAACATTCTGAAACGGTTTTCAGTTTTTTTTCTATTTCAAAATTAGATTTCGTTCAAAACTAAATAAAATGGCTGCTTGTCTCTCTGTTGTTGGTGGTGCTTTATTCCTTAAAAAAATAGTTAAAAAAATAAAAAATGATTTACCTACCACTAAGCCGAAGTCGAGTGGCAAGCCTCACCCCCAGGACTGAAGGTTAATGGTAGAGTAAGTCATTTTTTTTTTTTTTTTACTATCTTTTCAGCCTGAATTATGCAAAACATCAACTGCCATTTTTTTTGTGTGTGTGTGTGTTTCGTTAAGTCAACTTAACGATAACTAATTCAGTTTCTACACTTTAAAAGTATACAGGTCGGTAGAAAATTAAATTTTAATGCGTTTGGTGGAAGTTATTAGTTGTAATTTTTTTTGTTGATTTTTCAACTGTTACGGCAACTTTACCAAAAAAGCCTTTATTTGGCGATACCTAGGTAGAAAGTAGTAGAAAGACAACAAAGATCACTTTGCAAGATTGAATTTTACTAAAAGAAAGAACGATACTTATGATTATTATCACTTAAAAAAAAATGGTGAAGTTGTACCCTTACACCGTAGACTAATTCACCCAAAAATAAAAATGAGATTATATTTTTTTAGGCGATTGCATGTAAACAGGCTGAAAAACGTGGCAATAAAAAAAAAAACAAAGAAAAAAAACAACATTTTAAAAAATTTATCTGGAGCCAGGTGAATATCTCAGGGAGTATTGTTGCCACATCTGGGCTGGTGCATAATCCACTAGTCTCTGCCTTTTAGACAAGGTCCAAAAAAGAGTCGCCAACTTAATAGGTCCCTCGCTATCCACCAAGCTCCAGCCACTGTCCCATCGCCACAATGTTGCATCCTTGTGCTTGTTTTACAAATACTTCAATGGATTGTGCTCCGATGAACTGGCTGCTCTGATGCCCCCTCAACGTAAATACACTAGACCAACTTGACAATCAGCTAAATCCCATCCATTCACTGTGGAGGTCCTCACATGCCAGAGAGCATAATAGCTTCTTTCCTTGTGCTGCCGGTCTCTGGAACTCCCTTTCTGCTCCCCTACATGCAGAGGTTTAAAACTAATGTAAACAGACATCTCGCTACACAGCTCCCAACTTAGGATAACACCCAAAACTTTCATCCGAATTCTCAGTAGCCCCTTACGTCTACAGTGGCGGCCTGCCTTGTTTGGGGTGAACTATGTTAAAAAAAAAGCACCAAAGAGTGAAAGTTTAGATCGTATATAGTAGTTTGAATAACCCTGAGAAGAGTCGTTTTATTGCTGCTGCTGCTGGTGTCCTCTTTTGTACTGGTCACAGTAAGATGTGACACAAGGTCGGGAAAGTGGGATTTTGAAAGCCAGCACCCGAGAAGGTGAGCACTGTGGCCTACAAAAAAATGCCTGGGCAACCCCGTCGGCATTCACCGGTAGGGAGGCCTCAGGCAGTAAGCAATAAACTTACTCCTCCCCCAAAGAGGGGAGGCAAAGCCTGGGAGGGTGGACCTCCTAGAACTGCACAGGACAAACCCACAAACCGGCGAAATCAAGACCCGAAGGCCATCAGAACAGATACTACACTTTGATCTTGGCCAAAAGACTGAAGTGGCTGTCGAATGTATCGCTGGAAGGGCTATTACATTCGACTGATCCCAGAAGATAAGCAATCGACTAGAATTAATTCCTAGCCGAATTTATGCTGCTTTGAAATAGTTGGGAAGTTAATCCACCGTGTTTATATAAATCTCACCAATTCTTAGATGCTGGTATTTTGGCTTAGGGTGAGAAAGAGGTATAGGAAGCTGAAATGTGTGGGCGATCGTAATTGTAGGAAAACTACCAACTTGTATTTTTCCAGTGAATGGGACAGCATCAGCAGGAGCCAGGGTAACTTTTCTAGTGTTTTGGGGACATGATTAACGCCTACGCTTTGAAGGTGTGTTGAATTGGTTATGTTTGTTGTTGGGATTAAAATAATCCTGTAAATAAAGTTCAATTCTCGCACGTGAGAATGGGGTAACAATGTGCAGATAAATCATCAAAAGAGAGATATAGGACGAAAGCCTGAGAGAAGGAACACAAAAGACCAGAATGTAGTTTCACAGCAATTTTACTAAGAAAGAAAAAGATGCAGTCATAGAATATTTACAGAGTTTTCAAAGTTCAGTTAGGCATAGTGAATTATGTGGCCAACGCCACAACTTTCTTTCTCTGTTTGCTCAGTCCTTCTTCGTCTCTGAGGTAGAGAATCTCGCGGAATCACGTTTGCCAAAAAGATTCCGGCCAATGGGGGACTAGCGAGTCGGCTTGACCACGCGTGGTTTGAAGTCTATAAGAAGGCACGCACCTTCTTTCTCTCTCTCTCTCTCTTTTTTTTACTTCAGCGTTCTGGGCGAGCGCACACGAGTAGATCGTCGACCCCCCCCCCACACACCGGCTCGATGGAGCAGGTAATCCCTTTTAATTCAAATTAATTTTTCTTCGCTCATACACCCTTTTACAATTTGCCACACAAAAGACATTCAACACGCTCACATATATATATATACGCTTACAATTATGTTTTGTTAAATAAATTGTTTTTGTTTAATATAAATGTTTTCCTCTTTATTAATTTTATAAAAGAACATTCTTATGTTGTGTTAGCTTTCTCATTCCTTCGCTTTCTTTCTAATATAAGTTTTAGATAATAATAATGTTTTCTTCCTTTCCCTTTGTTTGTCTTAACCTCTTAATTTAATCTACACGTGGTCCGGCCAAACGCGGTCGGGCCACGTTCAAACAGTGGCAGATCATGCCACTACAAAAGGCATCTACCATGTTAGGATCGAGGGTCGTGTTCCCCTGATTATAAACGTGTTCAGTAAATCAAGCAATGTTGCATGCAAAGACAGAGTAATAATTAACAAACAAAATGAGGTAGTTCAAATAACGTTTATTGAACGTGTGTGTACGTGGAATGATGAAGTGTGTGATGTATGCATGTGTGTCGATGGAAAAACAGTTCTTGAAAAAGGTATAAGAAGAAATGAATCCGGCGTGAGGAAAGTCTTTGAAAGCCGTACACCAAGAAAACGAGTTGAGAACTCTTACCGTTGTTTGACCACGTGTTGACGGAAGAAACGTGTGTTGGTAGTTGTTTTGCCGAGACCAGTTGAAGAGAAAAGCGTGAGACGAAGCGCTATTGTATTAGCGTCGTTCTGTCGACCAGAGAAGAGAGAGAGAGAGACGGAGCGCTGGTGCCAGCGTTGTTCTGCCGAGGCTGGTCGGTGAAGAAGAGATGGATTTTCCGTTTGCAACGGTTTTTATAGTCCGAAGGGCAGATAACTCTGGTGTCGTTTTCAGCGCCACCTGTCGGTGAAAAGGCGACACCTAACGGCCAACCGGTGTAGTTATGTTTTGAAAGGAGGAGATAACTGCTACAACCACAACCTATGGTCGGGGGATTCATTCACGCATAACAACTTGTCCGGCAATCCTTAGCCACTGTGGTTAATCCTTTGTTCTTTGAAACTCCCGCCATAATTAATAACCTCCACCGCGGCCATAAGAGGGGGTTTGCGAAAACATGGTTCGCGAGAACTTATCTGTATAGAGTTCGGGTAACTGCGGGAGGTTATTCTCTGTGACTGCCGTCGTGGGCTGTTGTCACTGAGAATACCTGTCGATGTGTTGCTGACTTGAGCGGAGTCGCCGAAAAAAAGGCAGGATGCCGTGAGCAAGGGTTTTTTAAGGGCTGGCTCACGTAACACCTAAGGGAATAGGGGTTGCAATGCTTGACAGCCAATTCGTGAGGCCTTTAAGGGACATGGCAACAGCTGTAGCAGTTACTTCCTCCTTTCAAAACATAACTACACCGGTTTGCCGGTAGGTGTCGCTTTTTCACCGACAGGTGGCGCTGAAAACGACACCAGAGTTATCTGCCCTTCGGACTATAAAAACCGTTGCAAACGGAAATTCGCTCTCTTGTTCACCAACCAGCTTCGACAGAACAACGCTGGCACCAGGGCTCCGTTTCACTCGCTTTTCTCATACTCAATTGGCCTCGACAGAACGACGCTGACTCTAGCGTTCCGTTTCACTTTTCTCTTCTGGTCGATTGGCCTCGGCAGAACGACGCTAATACACTAGCGCTTCGTCTCACACTTTTCTCTTGAACTGGTCTCGGCATAACAATTACCAACACACGTTTCTTCCGTCAACACGTGGTCAAACAACGGTAAGAGTTCTCAACTCATTTTCTTTGTGTACGGCTTTCAAAGACTTTCCTCACGCCGGATTCATTTTTTCTTATACCTTTTTCAAGAACTGTTTTTCCATCGACACACATGCATACATCACACACTTCATCATTCCACGTACACACACGTTCAATAAACGTTATTTGAACTACTTCATTTTTGTTTATTAATTATTACTCTGTCTTTGCATGCAACATTGCTTGATTTACTGAACACGTTTATAATTGGGGGAACACGACCCTCGATCCTAACACAGCCAATCAGTGGGGGGGGGGGGCTTTAATAAATTCCAAAAACGTGGGAGCGGTGGACGCACGTGACGCTTTTCTTTAAACTTTAATGCAAGCTAAAATTTACTTTTTAATCAACAGTTTAAAGGTTAAAAAAATCACTTTCGAAATTCAGAGTTACGATAAGCTCTTAATTAGAAAGTAAATTCTGGTTTGAATTTAAGGTTTAAACGTCAAAGTCAAGTATTATGATTCATTGATAATCATTACTATTATCGACATAAATTATTTTAAAGAAGATACCGTTGGGAAATTATCCAAAAACAATCTATTTTACTTTACCTACTCATTTGTGACCTATTTGCGTTAAAAAATTAATATTTAATATGTAAAAGTAGTTTTAATTCGCCATAAATAGAGACTTTAAGTCAAATAATCCGGTTATGTATTTACTTCCTGTAATGGCCAAAGGCGGATTATTTTACTCAGTTACTATTTACGACAAATTAAATTGCTTTAAACTTCTTTTAAATATTATTTTTTTAACGCAAATAGGTCACAAATGGGTAGGTAAAGCAAAGTAATTTGGTTTTGACTAATTTACTACCTGTATTTCCTTTAAAATAATTTATATCGGTAATAATAATTATTACCGATTAATTTATACTCATAAACCTAAGAAAAACACGAATTCCACCCGTGACGCGCCCCTGTAGTTTCAAAGAACGGGAATTAGCTTGTCCTATTAAGGGAGTCACGCTCGATTATCCCCCCTGATATCTGCTCTCTTGTCTTGGTTCGAACGGAAAACCAGAATTGCTCTATTTATATTCAGCAAGATGGCTACACGTAGGGTAAGACTGCATGATCGAGAAAGAAGCAATTATATTTGTAAACAATGCGATTGTTGCCCAGCTAACAGCTTGTTGATTTTGACGTATGAAAACACTCGAAATTAGAGAAACTAACACATTTTTTTTTTGTATTTCATGAATAATTCAATAAACATCACTCACGAAAATGAAATGCCTTGTGATATTAATTTTTAATCAATGAATGATGGAATGACGAAAAAAAAAGTTAACTATTTAATATTTTTAACGTTTCTATTGCATGATGAACTAACACAACTATTATTATTAGTAATGATATCTTATTTTAACTATGAAAAAAAATAACTTTCATTTGCTCGTCCTATTGTGAAAATTGTATTTCTTTTAGTCAAAGTTACGGTTATAAAAACATGAAAGAAAAGAAAAAGAAAGTTGGTGTCCATAGAATCCTTATAAGGGAGATAATACAAGATCTTTCTTTTTTCACAAAGAACAGTGTCAACACAAAATACGACCCTTATCTTTTACAGTCAATACTCTATTGTTGCGATACTTACCTTGCGCATAAGTAAAGTCGGGGATCTTTTACGACGCTCAGCAGAGTCGCGAACGGGGTCCAAAAAAAGAACGAGAAAGGGTTTAAAAACATAAATTTGCAACAAGTGAAGTTGACCTACGACGAGAATAGATATTTTTCTACTTACCTATGTAATTTGTTTTTATTTTTGCGTATTATAAATTGGTTTTCATTAGATGTAAAAAAAAAATTTCTTGTTTATTTTTCCACTAAATTCAAAATGGCGTCTACACGTGCATTCGTTAGTAAAAAAAAACCCCAAATCGGCCATTTTTTTTTTTACAAGTTTCAGTGACAAAACTATTGATTTCTAATAAATAGCGGTTGTAACGGTCTAAAAATACAAACAAATGCCACAGGCAAGTTTGAAAATAACTTTAACAGCCTACAGTTACTTTTATTTGTTGTATATTTGTTTTTTTTTAGCGTTTTTACTCTGCTGAGCGTCGTAAAAGATTCCCGTAAAGTCTAGTATACTTAGGGGTGTGACCCTTGGGGTCATAATGTATGATTCGATACGGTTCGAGGAGACTACCCTCTCAGGCCTTACCTCCTCTATTGGTTTATTGTCGATCCTCTGTGGCACCGCTACCGATCACGGTTATATATAACATTCCAGAGTGCCCCATCACAGGAGCTGTAACCCCCCCCCCCCACAGACACATACGTTAAACTGACTTCATATCTAACCTAGTGGGAAGCGATTTAATACTCCTAGTTACTGTTGCTATCTTTTTCCCGCGCGCGCCTCTTTACAAATCAATTTCAGTTTCAGTTTTTAATTAATTTTTCCCCTTTTCTACAATAGTGGCACCTTCGAGAAATACTGTTTTATGACAATAAAAGTGACACCGTCATTTGTGAAAAGAGAGATCTACTATTATCTCCTTTATCTATTAAAAAAAAAAGTAAAAAAAAAAAAGATTACCCTAATCCGATTGGCAACCATCCTCGGACTTAGGCTTACTTTTTACTATCTTTTAAGCCTGAAATTCGCGATCAGGTCCCGGTAAAATTGTCCATCTTGAAAAGCACTCTGGCTCGGCTAAGTAAAAGTGATGCTAACAAATGCATAGATAATAAACTTTAAAATGAGTAAACACGTGAAAATTATATACATAAGTTGAAAAGTCAATTTTTTTGGCGTTTGGTAACAGTTATTTGTTGTCTATTTGTTTCTTTGGCCGTTGTTTTCTTTTTGTTAACTATACTACACAATCGCCTAAAATGGAACCCTATTCTGGACAATTGCCAACAATACGAAGAAGTTACGAAAGCAAAACACTCAACTGCTCCGTCTTTATTTACTTTCAGTCAAACAACACGGGTACTTCTTATCGTATCAATTTGTGAAGAAATATGTAAAAAAAGCATTTAATTTATCAGATGTTCCAGCACATCTCCATAGTTTTTATCTGACGCAACACCATCTCCATTATGGCATCATCCGACAACGTTTAAGTCTTGAAGAAAACAAACAAGTAAATGGGAAGTTATTGAAATAAACTTTTTGTTTTATTATTTTTTGATTATTGGCGATTAAGATAAAATTATGGTAAATTTGTAGATGAAGACCCTAAGCTAATTAACTCCCTTCCCCCACAAAAAAAAATGAGATTCAACCTTGTTTTTTAGACGATTACGTGTGAACAGCTCCCAATTTAGGATGACCCCCTAAACTTTCAACCTAATTCTCAGTAGCCTCTTATGTCTACAGTGGGAACTTGCCTCGTTTGGGGTGAACTAAGTTAAAAAATAACAAAAAAACAACCAATTTTTTTTAGATTTTAGCGTGGAGGATCAGATTCGTCTATAAATTTAACATAAAATGATCACCAATTTCCGGGCCATTGTCTAACTGGATAGCATTTTAAGGGCATATAACCATAAGTTTTTTGTCTTAAGGGAGATAAATTGTGCATGTGTTTTTTGGGGGGGAGGGGGGGCAGAAAAACCCTCTTTTAACCCTAGCACTAACTTTAAGTCCGGGTGGCAACATACTCCCTCCCTCCCTCCCTTAAGCCTACCACCAACCCTAAGTTTATCAGATAATGTAATCAATTGTTTGAAATTTAACATTTGCCAAACTTTGCTGAAGTGAATGTCCAATAAATCTCAGGCGAAATTTACTTTTACAGGCACAGCTACACTTACAGCGCACACACTTTTTCCATCTTTTAAAAAATTAAAATTACAAAAAAAAAAATTACAAAAATAATTTAGGATTAATTGCAGAGTTAAGGAAGGTCATGTGGTTTTTTATAACTTAACATTGATATATTTTTTATGCTAAGGTGTGATCAGGAACGTTAACTATAAATTAGATTGTTTGGGAACATTAAATCTTTAGGGACCGTTAAAGGTCAATTTCACCTCTAAAGAAAGCCTAGACAAGTTTCCAAACAAAACTTTGTGCTTATAGAATTAAATAGACTAGTTTAAAACATAGACAATACAGGGAGTATCGATTAAATCCTATTTTAGTCATCAAAATTATTTAGAATGAAATCAGTTTCGACATTACTCTTAACTTATTTTTAGTTATAGCAAGTTTAATCGTCCAAATGAAACTCAAGGTGACCCTAAATTTGTTGGAAATTTTATTTTTCATGAATATATTTATATACATGGAATACATTCAATTGGAAGAAAACGGGAAATAGAGAAAAAACAAAAAATTAAAAATGTGGTTAGTAAGACGTTCCCCAACCCTTTCTAAATAATAGACCGTCCACTGTTTTCCGGTTTGTTCAGACTAAAAACAAGCAGGTCAATATCTAAATGGGAGTGGGATCTAAGTGGGAGAAAAAAAATGGAGGATAAAGTTTGGAAAATGGATGGTGTCCTTCCAAAATAAATACAATTTGGGGGATGCTGAGGACAAAAAATTTAAACTGGGGAGTAGGCATCTTAGAGGATTTCTATTATCAGATTGGGGAGGAGTAACTCATTCACTCAACTAGTTAAGAGGCTACAGTTACCCGTAGGGCTGGGGTCTGACAAGACCAGTAACGTCGTGCATCATGTTCAGACGGGGAACACGTACTCATACTTGACTCACTTTTGTACACACAAGCTCGCTACTTGTATCCACCCTTTTTTCAAAAACCGTGGAATGTAATTTTTTTCTATCACATCTGATTTTAACAGTTCCTTTTAGTATAACCCTCCTTCTGCTCCAACATTCCTTTATTTCTCATACAATCCAACATGGCCACCAGCCTTTTATAGATACCAGACCTGGTGGCAATTCTCAAAACCAAGGGCCGTAACTCATATGACATTAACAAGCTGGTGTCTGAGGAACGCGATCAAATCCTGATCAACAAAAGGTTTAATCCCTTGGGTTTCTCTCAGACATGACAACCACACAACCATTTGCGCTACGGCCAGGATCGCGAGAAACACCATTGTCTCTCCCTGTTCCATGCCAGCCCGACGTCAGTTACGTAGGATACGTTTAGCGGCAGAAGATGCTCAGGATCGATACGAGCCATCACCTCGTTGACAGACACCTAGATCCGCCGGAGTTCAGGGCATTGGAAGAAAGTGTGATCTAGCGTTTCTTCTTCGAGCATGTCGCAGTGGGGACACTCAGACACTCAGACACTTCCTCCATTCCGGAACTGTGTTGTATGTCATTGAAGTGTAATGCGTTCCAGGCTAATTGCCAGATCAGAGAGAAAGAGTTGTTGAAATGACTCGGATCTGGAGCAACACTCCATTTGGAGTTAATCTCCTCCTACAACCACACCCGAACCGCTAGATGAGCGTATCCTCAGTTGCCCCCCTCACTAAACCTCTGTGGAATTCCTTTCTCCTTTGTAGAAGACTGAGAAAGGTCACTAGACCGAGGAAGCTTTTTGAGCACGGCTCAGCACTTTCTGAAGAACTGCGATTCGCTCCTCGGCCTACGATGGCCCTCGACCGAGGGATCAAGAATGAGGTCAGGAAAGACACTCTCGACCACAAGGTTTCACGCATATTCCTCTGTCATGGTTCAACTTAGGAATACTAGTCTTTCGGCATGTCGATAAAATGTCAAGTCGGGGATCCCCAAGCCTCCTTCACACGGACGTTGAATACAGACCTGGCTGCGAACCGAGTGCATCCCATCGTCCCAGAGAAACGAAGACATAAGACGCCGGAGGACCTTTACATGCTTTGTAGGCAGAGGAAGTACGGCCAGTCGGTAAAGAATGAGAGTAAAGATGTAAGTGGTGCACGCCTCGGCTCTACCCTTTAAGGGTAGTTTCCTTCATAGCCAAGTCTTAACCGACGCTTTAACCTTTGACTTTACCTCCGACAAATTCCTCTCTAGCTGGAAACCCAGTCTGAACCATACACTGAGGATTTGAACCGGGTCGTCAATCCAGCAGAAAGGAGCTGGAAACGTAGCATTACCGATTCAGGCACCCAATTGACATGCTGTGGTTAATTTTGGGCCCCATGATCATTTCGTAATGTGTAAGCGCCTCTGTCACCAGCTCAATGTTTCGGAAACACGACACAAAGACAGTGATGTCATCGGCGAACGTGTAAACCCTGACTTGCACTGTGTTAGGCAAGGCGATTCTGCGTAGGACCGAATTTGCCGCCCCATTCCTTAGCTTACAAAGTAGAAGCTCCAACGCAAGGATGTAGATATACTACACTTTGATCTCAACCCGATGTTGTACATGTCTGTCTACTTAAAAAAACAAACGTCTATTTTATTTACAACCACCATACTTTCGAGACTGACTTCAAGTAATTAATCTTCAAAAGAAGAAAAAAGGTGTTCTTTTAATCTTTTCAGTTCAGTTAGCATGTAAAATAAAACACTTTCAGTAAAATAAGACGTTTTCAGTAAAATAAGACGTTTTCAGTAAAATAAGACGTTTTCAGTAAAATAAAACACTTTCAGTAAAATAAGACGTTTTCAGTCAAAAGGTAAATTAAATGAGAAAGTCTTATTCTAACATTTTATCAAATTTATTTCACATCTTCGTTCAACAATAGAAGTGTTAGTGAAGAAGTTATTAAAGAAGTTTTTGAACGTTCATGTGTCTTGACGGAGAAAGTGCTATAATAAAAGTCAGATGAAGATCGGCAGTTGAAGCATAAAAAGCTGAATTTTTGTCTCCATGTATATAGTTTCCTTCCTTTAAGAAAATAGTGCCTACATTCAATTAATTTACCCCTTTTCATGTTTGACGATTATTTCGTTGGATGGAAAATTTGATTTGAAATAGCAACATCTTATTTTTTTTCATCGCTGTGGATACAGTGTGTCTACTTTTACTCGTTTTTCATGTAAAATTGACATTATGATGTTGAAAATTAATTTTAACTAATAATTTAAAAATGTAGTGTAATAGAAATGAGAAATGTTTTTCAATGTGTACTTATTGACCGAGCGTCAATTTTGAACTGCAGACTTTTATGCTGCCAAATTGATAGCATTTTAAAGTTATTTTTCTTGGGAAAATTTCCGAGAATTATAAAACATATATAACAAAGAAGTCATTATTTAAAAGGTTATATTTGGAAATCCCAAATGTTAACTATTGTTTGGTGAAAAGTAATTTATAACAAAGAAGTCATTATTTAAAAGGTTATATTTGGAAATCCCAAATTTTAACTATTGTTTGGTGAAAAGTAATTTATAACAAAGAAGTCATTATTTAAAAGGTTATATTTGGAAATCCCAAATGTTAACTATTGTTTGGTGAAAAGTAATTTATAACAAAGAAATCATTATTTAAAAGGTTATATTTGGAAATCCCAAATTTTAACTATTGTTTGGTGAAAAGTAATTTATAACAAAGAAGTCATTATTTAAAAGGTTATATTTGGAAATCCCAAATTTTAACTATTGTTTGGTGAAAAGTAATTTATAACAAAGAAATCATTATTTAAAAGGTTATATTTGGAAATCCCAAATGTTAACTATTGTTTGGTGAAAAGTAATTTATAACAAAGAAATCATTATTTAAAAGGTTATATTTGGAAATCCCAAATTTTAACTATTGTTTGGCGAAAAGTAATTTATAACAAAGAAATCATTATTTAAAAGGTTATATTTGGAAATCCCAAATTTTAACTATTGTTTGGTGAAAAGTAATTTATAACAAAGAAATCATTATTTAAAAGGTTATATTTGGAAATCCCAAATGTTAACTATTGTTTGGTGAAAAGTAATTTATAACAAAGAAATCATTATTTAAAAGGTTATATTTGGAAATCCCAAATTTTAACTATTGTTTGGCGAAAAGA
Source organism: Sepiola atlantica (assembly GCA_963556195.1). Taxonomy (NCBI): domain Eukaryota; kingdom Metazoa; phylum Mollusca; class Cephalopoda; order Sepiida; family Sepiolidae; genus Sepiola; species Sepiola atlantica. The sequence goes on from OY744533.1 coordinate 89,840,711, forward strand.
AATTTATGACAAAATGTCATTATTTAAAAGGTTATATTTGGTAAACAGAAACCAAATATTAGCCAAATTTAATTGAAAATAACCGGACACAAGGATCCAGAATATTTTCTATTTAGTTAAAACGATTAATTGTTCAAAAGATCTATTGGATTTTAATATTTGTTTATATCAAGGATGAACAAATAATAAATAATTGAAGTAATCGTAAATTTAATTTAAGGTTCGCAGTCCAGAAATTCACATTTTTAATATTTAAAAAAAAAAGGAGTAATAAATGGAGTAATAATTATTTAAAAAATTAATATTAGTATTAATTAAGTTAGGAGATAAAAATTATTTAATTTTCAGATACACAAGTAATATTAAAAAATGTATTACTTGAAAAAAAAAAAAAAACAAAAAAAAAACACAAGAACCCTTTTTCAATGCCAATTTGTTGTCTGCCTTGATCACTTTTCTTGTTATTTGAAAAATGAAAGAACTTTTTTCAGTGAAATTTGATCGCTCACTGATTCTAGCTTTTTTCAGTTTATTTCCAAAAGTAGAATCTGAGTGTATGTATATATACTAATTAAATGTGGATAAATGATTGCCTAATTTAATCTTTTTCTCCTCCCCCTCCTTAACACCCCCCCCCAACCCCCAAAAGAATTGCTAAGCTATCTTATTTCTTTCAACATTTTCCATTTTTACGTGGTCTGAGGAAACTCTATTTCAAAAGAAATGACAGCTGAAACATGTATTCACATATGTAGCCAATAATGTTTGTATAAATAAAAGAATTTATACTATACATATATATATATATAAACTTTTTGCACCTTTTCAAATGTAAAAATTACCTATTACTTTTCTGACAGAAAATGTAAGAAATTTTTGGTCAATTTTGTTGCAGCAAAATTTAGTAAAAATATTAGGTTCTTTGATACGACTGGGACGCATGAGAAAATTAATAAAACCATAATACTTTACTTTTGATTTTAAACCTTAATTCAAACCAGAAATTACTTTGTAATCGACAGTTAAAAATTATTTTCCAAGTTTGAAGTAAACATTGTCAGCCATTTTAATCTATTATCAATCTTCCACTCTATAATAAAGACCAATGTGTGTGTGTGTGTGTATGTAAAACAAACTTATTATTCAAGTGTGAACAGAGATTTGTTTAATTTAGAAGTCCAGAAGAAAAAAATTGTTTTGTTTCCTTATTTCCGGAAATTTCAAAATAAGTTTGTTCTACGCGTTTAACTATTATTATGCTCTATTTTTAATATCAAGCATGCCCCGTCGTATAAGAAGTTTTCTTTGGTATATGAGAGATTACTTTTTCTTATACTTTTGATATCATAACTATAATTATTTGATATATATATATATATATATATATATATATATAGGGTGGGCAAAAATAAGGGTCCTATTTTGAAAAATTCATAACTTTTTTATTTATTGATTTTTTTTTTTTTTTTCTAGAATAAGTAAAGGACACCTTCCGAAGCAAGCATGAGCCGTATTAGCCCTAAGGAACGTACCCTCATTTAGAAAACATTATTTTTGCTTAAAAAACTCAAAACAGTGTAAAAAACAATACTTTAGTTTTTGTAAGTTTTAAGAAGTGTTTTTCGGCTAAAATTTGTTTTGTTTATTTCAAAAAATCTCGGAAGGGTCAGTCTACACACACATAAAGTTTGGTGAGTTTAACTTTTATTTTGTGGAAGTTATTCAAATTCAAGTTATTCAAATTTAAAGATAGGACCCTTATTTTGGCCCACCCTGTATATATATATTATAATATAAAATGAAGTAATAAAATAAGGTGTCAATCAAATTTTATTAGAATTCAAAGTTCAAGCAAAGTATCCTTAAGTCCTTAGCTCATGAGTTTTCAAAGATAATTCTTCTCTTCAGTATATTGAGCTTCAGTTTTTATCCGGATGTTTCACTAATTATAAGATATTAGTTGACGCTTATATCTTTTGTTGGATTGCTTCATATATATATATATATATATATATATATATATATATATATATATTTAGTAAAGACCAATGTGTATTTATTTGTATATAAATATATGTACTTCGTCCTGTCAAGCAATGTTTAGCAAGTAAAACATGCCTTTGTGTAGCCTCGGAATGAAACCACTTCAAGTGGTGAGGAGAATCAAGAAAGCAAATAGTAAGTCAAACAACCACCTAAACTAAACAGACTAAACCCGCCACCTGAAATGAATTTGGAAAGAAATCCTTTCCTCCATAATAAAAAAAGTCAACGGTGAGTGTTTTTTTTTCTTTAGCTCATCATAAATGATAATAATAATTTATATATGCAAAATAAAGTTATTGACGCAATTCTACGATTTTATATGAATATTTTAGTAATACATCTAAATAAATAGTGAGTGCGAATACTGGCGAAGCATAATTTTTTTTTTGGGGGGGGGGGGGAATGGAGATTAAATAATGAATGATGTGTATTTTTTACTATTAAGACGAAAAAAAAAAAGAGGCAATTTTTAAGCCTTTAAAGTGATATATAATTTTTGCGCTTGATTGAAGTTTCATAGCAATAAAGCTAAGTAATATGCTGCCCTTTGTATCCCAAGGGGTGAATGGGCAAAAACTTCTTCATATTCTTTGTTTTGGCTTTCATGACATGAGTCTTGAGATTCCCCAACAAGATAAACAACCATTATAATATAACAGGCTGTTTATCTCGTCTAGGGTTGCAGAGTCGGAGTTAGTTTTCGAAGGAGTCCGAGTCAGAGTCAGACTTGTAAAATGCTACGAGTCGGTCTGAGTTAGATTTAAAAAATCTGACTTTGCTTATTCCTGAATATTGGAAGATTTTGAAACAAGGAGTTTTGAGTCGAATATTTTGGAATTCTTGGAATCGGAGTGAGAGTCAGACCTTATACCTTCCAACTCCGCAACTCTGACTCATGGGCAAATCTCTTCTGGTGGAGAATCATGGCGGAGGATGATTCTGTGTTGGGTAGGTGTTGTTGATGGATGATTCTGTCACCAATTATTTGTTTCTTTCTCATTCATCGATTAAAATATGTGGAGAAATTTTTATAAAAATATATTTTTTATTCTAACTTTATATGCAGATACCTTCTTGTTAGTAGGCATGAGAGGACTTGGCATCAATACTGAGCACGATTGACTTGATTAACTCTTTTTGATTTTGTTCGACCGGTCTTTAGCCCAAATAGTCCGGTTTACAAACTCATTTTTGGAATTTCAAACAGGGAGATCATTTTACGTTAAACTTATATAACAAACTGAAAACCCCTCTGAAAATTCATCAGTAATTTTTTCAACATTCTTTTTATAATCTGAGAATTAGGTTGTTCATGTAGTGTTACTGCACTGACGATTCACCGGTGAGGGGACGAGTTACGGCCCCTGGCGATGACTCAGTTAGAATGTATTTTGACTGCCAATAAACCTTGTTACTTATCCTATACTTCTCTCCGTCTTACTACTCATTTAACCCAGCCAATAACATTACATGGTGTCAGAAGTGGGATACAATTTGCGGAGACCAAAAACAAAGTAAGAGATCGGATATCGTAGTAAGAAAAACAAAGGATTTCTAAGAGAAAGAAAATTCTACTATCGATAAACAAACGACTTACGGAAAACGGTCCCACCAAAACAAAAAAAAGTAAGAAAAGAGAGAACAGTGAGTACAGAAATTTGTTTTTCTCATATATATCGTATACTTTTGAAAAATGCCTCACACGGACATAAAGCAGTATTCTGCTAATATACCACCCCCTGAACGAATGACTCTCGTTGGAAATGTTGCTAATAACTGGCGAAAATTTAAACGAAATTTTCTCAATTATTCGATCGCTAGTAGATTGTCTAAAGAAGCAGATACTTCATATCAGACATCGGTATTTTTAGCAACTATCGGGGAGGATAGTTACGATATATATGAAGGGTTGAAGTTTAACTCTGAGGAAGAAAAGACGGACCTAGAGAAGGTGATGAAGAAGTTTGAGGATTTTTTCGTGGGCGAAACGCACGAAGCTTACGAATCCTATACATTCCATCTTCGCAAGCAAGAAGTATCGGAAGGTATCGAGACCTATATAGCTGCTCTTCAGCAACTTGCAAAGAACTGCAATTTCGGACAGCTACAGGATAGGCTTATTCGAGACCAAGTCGTTGTCGGAGTTCGAAGCGATACCGTCAGAGAAAAGTTACTGTCTGATAAACAGCTTACTCTAGACAAGTGCCTACAAATAGGTAGAGCCTACGAAACTTCGAAACAGACGCAGACCATTTCCTCCAGTGCCGATGCAGCGGATCCTCAAATCAACCGGGTTACGAAGCGAACCTACAAGACAAACTTCACCAAACAACCACATCCGAAATCGAAAATGCCTAGCAAATGCACACGCTGCGGGAAATTTCCATTCCACAATAGAAATGACTGCCCAGCAAAAGATGCACGCTGCAGAATTTGTTCGCAGAAAGGGCATTATGCAAAATTTTGCAGAACCGATAAAGTGAAGGTTAGAGAAATAAGAGAGGAAGAAGAAAATCATTTTTTAGGTTCTGTCACTCTCGACAATATAGGTACAATTAGCACTGAGGATAATACAAATTGGCAGGCTAAAATCAAGGTCACCACTAAGACCTGTACCAAAATTATAAATTTTAGGTTGGATACAGGTGCAGATGTGACCGTAATCCCGGATCCGTTCTTCAGGAAAAATTCCCCACTCATCCAACCCACAAACAAAAGACTGTATGGACCGGGTCATCATGAGATAAACTTCATAGGATGTGTGAAGGCCAAACTGGCCACGGAAAAAGTAAGCTCGCAACAAGACCTTTATGTTATAGAGAGTCTGCAAGAACCCCTACTGGGAGGACCAGCAATCAAAGCCCTCAACCTGCTGAAAGCAGTTAATAGAGTGACAAGCGAAGGGCACCAGTATAAGAAAGAGTTCCCAGAACTGTTCACAGGCCCTTTTCCATTGCTACCCCTAGAAGATTGCCGTTGCCTATGAAACAGAAGGTTCAGGAAGAACTGAAACGTCTGGAGAACGAGGACATAATCCGTCCAGTCAAATCACCAACTGATTGGTGTGCCCCAATAGTCGCTGTCCAAAAAGCTAATGGTAAAGTTAGGTTATGCGTCGACTTTACCAAGCTAAACGAGAGCGTGAAACAGGAAAAATTTCCTTTACCCACCACAGACCAATTACTGGCCAAGCTCGATGGAGCCACAGTGTTTAGCAAGCTCGACTGCAACAACGGTTTCTACCAAATCGTCCGACACAAAAAATCGTAGGTCCTTAACACATTTATAACACCTTATGGGAGGTACTGTTTCAAACGACTTCCATTCGGGATAAGTTCTGGGCCAGAAATCTTTCATAGGGAGATGACACACATTTTGTCCGGAATACCAGGAGTCATCTGTGATATAGCTGACGTCCTAATAAGTGGAAGAAACCAGCAGGAGCACGACCAGCGACTAAAAGCAGTACTGCAGAAAATGAAGGCTGCAGGAGCTACACTCAACGATAAATGTGTATTTTCTGTCAGAAACATAAAGTTTCTGGGTCACCTTATATCAAAAGAGGGAATACAAATAGATCCCGAAAAAGTAGCAGCAATTATGGACTTGTCCAGACCTGAGAATGTGTCCGAATTACGACGCTTACTGGGCATGGCAAACCAGGTCGGAAAATTTGCTAGGAATCTAGCCGAAACCACCAAACCACTCCGAGAGCTTCTTAGGAAAGAGTCAGAATGGATCTGGGATGAGCCTCAGAAAGTAGCATTCCAGACCCTGAAGAAGCAACTGAGTTCTGCACCAGTACTGACTCATTACAATTCCAACAAGCGGACAAGGGTATCAGCAGATTCATCTAGCTATGGCCTAGGCGGTGTTCTACTGCAGAAGCAAGAAAATGACTGGAGACCGGTATTTTATGCTTCACGATCTCTGACAGAAACAGAGCAGAAATATGCACAGGTTGAGAAGGAGGCACTAGCAGTCCCTTGGTGTGAAAAATTTGCGGACTACTTGGTCGGAATGCCAAAATTAACAGTCGAAACAGACCACAAACGACTGTTGGCACTGTTGAAGTCGAAGCGACTCGACGAATTGACTCCAAGAATTCAACGTTTCCGCATGAGGTTAATGAGATTCTCCTATGAGATCATATACACAGTGGGAAAAGACCTCACAACAGCAGACGCTTTGTCCCGAGCACCTGGGAGTAGTCCCGTTATACAGGATATCCAGCAGGAGACAGAGACCGACTCATTTATCCGCTCAGTCATAGGAAATATCTCGGCGAGCGATAAACGATTGGAGGATATCCGACTAAAACAAAATACTGACCAGGTCTGCAGTCAGGTAATCAAATATTATGAGATGGACCACTGGCCCGAAAGAGCAAGGCGGGACCCTGAACTAAAACAGTACTGGTTTGTCAACCAGGACCTAACAGTTTACCAGGGACTTCTAATGTACCAGAGCCGACTTGTCATTCCTAATGTACTTCAAAAAGACATACTAGAGCGTCTACATGAGGGACACCAAGGTATTGTCAAATGCCGAGCACTAGCTCGCGAAGTGTGTGGTAGCCTGGCCTCTCTAAACAAATTGCAGACAAAGTTGGGAAATGTAGTATCTGTGAAAAAGAACGAAAATATCCACCAGAACCACTACAATACACCAAATTACCTGCATATCCATGGCAGAAAATAGGAATGGATCTGTTCGAATTCATGGGACATCGATATCTTTTGATTGTCGATTATTTTTCCAGGTGGATTGAAATAGCCCATTTACGGACAACCACCTCAGCCAGCGTAATAGAGCATTGCAAATCAATATTCGCTAGGCATGGGATCCCAGAAACAGTCATATCTGACAACGGTCCCTAATTCAGTTCTAGTGAATTCAGGAACTTTTCAAATGTTTTTGACTTCCTGCACCTCACAAGTAGCCCCCATCATCCGCAAGGAAACGGAGAAGCTGAACGTGCAGTGCAGACAATAAAAAACTTATTGAAGAAAACAAGTGACCCATACATAGCACTGCTAAATTATCGCAGCATCCCTCTGCAACACGGCAAGAGTCCTGCAGAGCTGTTAATGAATAGAAAACTAAGAACACGGATTCCTACCATTCCTCAAAGGAATTCATTTGATCAGCAAAACATCGAGGAACATAGAAGGGCAGACACCCGGCTCAAAGCCAGACAAAAGCAAAACTATGACAAACGTCATCGGGTTAAAGATCGTCCTGCCTTTGAAAAAGGACAACCAGTCTGGGTCAAGATACCTAAGACCAGTACAGCTGTAGTAAGTAAAACTCTGTCACCAAGGTCAGTCCTAGTTAAGACAGATTCAGGACTACACCGACGCAACAAAAGTAATCTGCGCCTAAGGAACGGAGAAACCAGCTTCCCTCAGGTGGCTATCCCACAGGAAGCAAACACCTTACCACGTTCCCCTCGATATGGATATATGTATAGCTGTGATGATGACTCAACAGATCTTCCCAGTAACCAAAGAAACATCCCACTAGAGAGTTCCAGAGGTTCTGACCAAGGGAAATATACAAGAAGCGGTCGACAAGTTCGAACACCTAAAAGACTGTCCTTGTAAAGAACTTTACAACCGAAAGGGGGATGTAGTATTACTGCACTGACGATTCACCGGTGAGGGGACGAGTTACGGCCCCTGGCGATAACTCAGTTAGAATGTATTTTGACCGCCAATAAACCTTGTTACTTATCCTATACTTCTCTCCGTCTTACTACTCATTTAACCCAGCCAATAACATTACAGCAATCTGAAGATTTTGCTTAAAAAAAAAAAAAATTAAATAACAAAAATGCTAGAAGGTGGTGAAGAAATCCATGGAAAACATCAACTCCAGAGAGATCATTAAACTTACAGAGCAAATTGAACCCACACCTAAAAACTGAACAAGTATATTTTTCAAAGGACACACACACACACATATATCTCTATATATATATATATATATATATATATATATATATTATAATCAAAACGTTCAGAGCAAGGAACCACAAACCATGGATTTTCGAACTCTAACAGACAAAAATCAATCTGAACCCTACGAAACGAACAATTCCATCACCAAACTAATGCACAGACAGGATAAAATGGAAGTTACCAATTACCGTCAAACTACCAGCATCTTACAAAAATATTTAGATTTCCAAACAACTTGAGTATTGCTTTCCTTTTCAAGCATTCATTTCCAAAATAACAGCTGGCTTCTTTTATCTTTATTTTTGTCCTGACGTGTGCTTTTTTAAATATCATCCACTCTGACGTCACCCCCTCACCCCAACATAAGACTTTTTACCTCTTGGCCCTCATCTTTGTTCTTTATTTCTATTTTATTTTACTTTATATAAAATTTTCAAAGTTAAATGTTGCCGATAATATTTACAACTACATTATCAGCTCTCCCTATCCTCTGATGAGAAGATTTTAATCTTTGAAAATCCATGGATTAAGGATATGAGGCTGCTTGCTCTGAACTTTTTGATGTTTTAATAAATATTGTATCTTTACAATTCTTTATTCTCAGCTTAGTTTTTCTGCTTGTTATTTTTCCAGTGACAATTTTCTGGAGGTGGAAGGTTCGATACTAAGAATACAATTGCGAATTATTTAAGACTACTACCTGGTCATGGCTGACGGAACGAGAGAAAGTTATCCCCGTGGATTAAATAAAGGGTTCCGTTCGAAATTCAGTACAGATTCCCGAAGTTCGACAGAAAGATTTTGGAGTTCGATAAGAACACCTGATGAAGTTTGGAGGTTACATCAGCCAAAACGTTGTTAAAATAACACTCAAGATGAGAGCAGTAGTCCGAATGATCCAAATAATACAAATTATCAATCCTCATCTCAAAAAACTTCAGAAACATAGTAAATTAAATGTTTCTTTCAAATTTAATTATTTAATAAAGTAGTTGATATCCGCTTTCCGTTTTTGAATGCAAGGATCCTTTTAGTCATGCTGGTGATGAGTTCACCGACATTGTTTTGAGGGATTTCTTGCCATGTTTCATGCAGTAATCTTAACAGTTCTGCTTTTGAAGATGGTTTCTGATTCTTTTTTCGAAGGTTTTATTTACTCCTCCCCAGGAGTTAGGCACAAGGCCAGTTTTATCTTACTCCCACAAGTAAGATGTGACCCAAGATCGGGTCGAGAAAGTGGGGTTTGAAAAGCCAGCGCTCGAGAGGTGAGCACTCTGGCCATTTAAAAATTGCCTGGGCAGCCCCGTCGGCATTCCCCGGTAGGGGCGCCTCAGACAGTAAGCAATAAACTTACTCCTCCCCAAAGAGGCCTGGGAAGGTGGACCTCCTAGAACTGCACAGGACAGGCGTGCAGTATCCATTGGAACAGATACTACACTTTGATCTTTTTCGAATGTTTCAGTTTAATATGACCCAGAAAAGTTTAATAGGGTTCATATCTGGCAACTAACTTGGCCACAAAAAGTTTAATATGACCCAGAAAAGTTTAATAGGGTTCATATCTAGCAACTAACTTCGCCACAAAAGTTTTTTCATACCATTTTGATGCAACCAATCTTGTGTGTTTTTAGCATTGTTGCAAAAAAAGTCGGTTGAACCTGGGTGACAAATCGGAGTGAAGGAAGGTATGAGTGAGTGGTTAATATAAACACCAACAGATTTAAATATTAGAGTCATGAGAAACTAGTGCTGTTGTAGTTTAATACAGATACAGGCAAAATGGTGATACATTTTAAATCTCCCCCGGAGATTATTTGTTTGTTATTGAAATACATCAAGATTCAAAATTATTGGAGTGAATACTCTAATAAGTATTTAATTTATAAAATTTATTAAAAAAATAATAAGTTTTTTTTTTCATGTCAGTATGAATGTCAAGAAGCATCACAGACTTCAATTTTGCAAGTGTTTTGAACTGTTATTTTCCTTTTTTTGTATCAAAATGGTAGGGAAAATTTAACCACCTCTTCTTTTTCGATTCTTTTGTTAACCCTGTGTCTGTCCAGTGTATCACGTCTGATGTAAAATTTGCGTATTCACTATCATTGTACAGGATCCAACTTTCTCAGGAATGAGAGATATCCTGTCCCTATTTTATTTTTGCCGGCACTAGCTCTTCTTGGCCTTTTGGCTAAGATCAAAGTGTAGTATCTGTTCCGATAGATACTGCACTTCACAGATCGGTATTGTCTTCGCCTTCGGGGCTTGATTTCCGCCGGTCTATGGGTCTGATCTGTCCTGTGCAGTTCTAGGAGGTCCACCCTCCCAGGCTTTACCTCCCCTCTTTGGGGAGGAGTAAGTTAATTGCTTACTGCCTGAGGCGCCCCTACCGGGGAATGCTGACGGGGTTGCCCAGGCAATTTTTAATGGCCAGAGTGCTCACCTTCTCGAGCGCTGGCTTTTCTAATCCCACTTTCCGACCTTGTGTCACATATTCCTATTGTGGGTAGGGGTTAAATAACGCCTTTTGGCTAAGATCAAAGTGTAGTATCTGTTCCGATGGATACTGCACCCCATAGACTGGTATCGTCTTGGCCTTCGGGGCTTGATTTACGCCGGTCTGTGGGTCTGTCCTGTGCAGTTCTAGGAGGTCCACCCTCCCAGGCTTTGCCTCCCCTCTTTCGGGAGGAGTAAGTTTATTGCTTACTGCCTGAGGCGCCACTACCGGGGAATGCCGCCGGTGCTGCCCAGGCAAGTTTTAATAGCTAGAGTGCTCACCTTCTCGGCGCTGGCTTTTCAAGCCCCATTTTCCCGACCCGACCGTGGGTCACATCTTACCTTGTGGGAGTAAGATAAAACTGGCCTTGTGCCTAACCTCCTTAAGAGGAGGTAAATAACTGTACAGGATCCAATAAAATGAGCCCCCCTTAAAAAGACATCCTACTCAAAATGTCGTCTCACAAATTAGTAGGTAAAGGTAGACAAATAGTTTATGACGAATTTCCCAACGGTATTTCCTTTAGAATAATTTATGTCGGTATAAGTAATGATTACTTGTTTTTTTTAACAAAAAGCCCTTCCTTACAACCCCTCTTCTCACAGAATTCGGTTGCTAGTCTCTCTCTACTCTATCGTTATTTACAATGAAGGTCAGGATAGAATATTTACTTCTTACAAGAAGTATGTATCTATATTCATTTCTTAAACAAAAAAAGAAGCTTTTTGCAATTCAACAAAGTTTATTTAACAAAAACATAAACAACTATTTGGATAATTTATTAGTTTAAGGGTGTGAATTATTGACAGTGAAATGGGTTTTTGGCATTTTACTCCCAAACAACTTTTTTTTATTTACTCCCAAACAACTTTTTTTTATTTACTCCCAAACAACTTTTTTTATTTACTCCCAAACAACTTTTTTTTATTTACTCCCAAACAACTTTTTTTTATTTACTCCCAAACAACTTTTTTTTATTTACTCCCAAACAACTTTTTTTTATTTACTCCCAAACAACTTTTTTTTATTTACTCCCAAACAACTTTTTTTTATTTACTCCCAAACAACTTTTTTTTATTTACTCCCAAACAACTTTTTTTTATTTACTCCCAAACAACTTTTTTTTATTTACTCCCAAACAACTTTTTTTTATTTACTCCCAAACAACTTTTTTTTATTTACTCCCAAACAACTTTTTTTTATTTACTCCCAAACAACTTTTTTTTATTTACTCCCAAACAACTTTTTTTTATTTACTTAATATCATGTCTTAGTAAAAAAAACAAAAAACATTAAATAACTTAGTTATAGCAAGTTGAATCGTACACGAAAACAAGTGAATAAAATGTAGCCATTTGAGAAAAATACACTATGGCAGATAATAATATTCAACAAGACTCCAAGGGAGATCACATTTTTAACTAAAAATGCGTGTGGGTAGTGTTATTTCCCTTGGTGTCATATGAATTTAGATTTATCTCCCTCGGTGTCTTATCGAATACTAGTGTCGCTCACTTTTCAAAATGGCTGCATTTTATTCACCAGTTCGTGTGTACAATTCAACTTGCTATAACTAACTTATTTAATGTTATCTTTTTTTTACTAAAACATGATTTTAAGTAAAAATAAATTGTTTGAGAGTCAAATGCAAACACTCATTTCACTGTAAATAATTAGCGATCATAAACTAATAAATTACCAGTATTTTACATGGAATTATAAGCTAAAAGCCTAAGCAAGAGGTTATGTAGCAGTTACATGAGTAAACTATTTCTTGTTGGTCTGCGTGATTCAGCTTGGCGATTATGTAACCATCGCCTGCATGAACAAGCAGCTCGCCTAAGCTCAATGAGAGTCATACATGATGAATCATCTTGACGCGAAAAACCAGATCATGTGACCAACATGAATCTTCAGTTCAAGATTGATTCTCAAACAGACAAGATGTGATCCTGCATGTTCTACCGTCGGCCCAGTACAGAAATCGAGAGACTTCAGAATTACGTTAGGAGCTGAGGTGTTGGGTTTAGGGTTAGGAGTTGAGGTGTTGGGTTAGGAGCTGAGGTGCTGGGTTTAGGGTTAGGAGCTGAGGTGTTGGGTTTAGGGTTAGGAGCTGAGGTGCTGGGTTTAGGGTTAGGAGCTGAGGTGTTGGGTTTAGGGTTAGGAGTTGAGGTGTTGGGTTAGGAGCTGAGGTGCTGGGTTTAGGGTTAGGAGCTGAGGTGTTGGGTTTAGGGTTAGGAGCTGAGGTGTTGGGTTTATGCTTATCTTTAGTTATAAGATTCTTCATGTTGAAATTGGAAATATGTTCGAGAAGTCAGTAAAGAAGTTGAAATCATAACACAGATGGAATGAGTAAACAGATTGTCCTTGTGAACCATTGAAGAAAGAAAAGCCGTAGTAGTTCCCACTAATATGGCATCAGGAGGCCCCACCGAAAACCTCTTGCCCGGTCCAGACTCCATTCAGCCAATGGCAATAGAGCAGCCCCGGTATTTTACACCTGATAGGACAGCTGCCTTGAGATTTATTCCAAGGTTTGCATCCTTGGACTATCAGTTTGGAAGAAAATTAAAAAAAACGCCATGTAAGCATGCAAAACAAACGTTAAACCGATGATGATGATGATGATGATGATGATGATGATGATGAAGACATAGCGATTAAAGTTGGCATGTTTACTGTTTAATTTTTTCATCTTATGTCGATAAATTTGGCGAACTTAGGTATATTTCTGATTTATATATTATCGTCATTTCTTTTCAAATAAACGTTTGAAATTATTTTTCTTGAAAATAATTTACGACACAAAAAGTAAAGAACTTTCCACATTTTTTAATGGACTTTTTTTCTTTTTCTTTTTTTAAAATCTAGTTACAATTTTTAAACAAAATGTTAATGATGTGTTTATTGTATTAGTATCTATATTTAACCAAGCGTTACAATTTTTAAGCAAAATATTAATGATGTGTTTACTATATTAGTATCTATATTTACCAGGCGTTACAATTTTTAAGCAAAATATTAATGATGTGTTTACTATATTAGTATCTATATTTACCAGGCGTTACAATTTTTAAACAAAATATTAATGATGTGTTTACTATATTAGTATCTATATTTACCAGGCGTTACAATTTTTAAACAAAATATTAATGATGTGTTTACTATATTAGTATCTATATTTACCAGGCGTTACAATTTTTAAGCAAAATATTAATGATGTGTTTACTATATTAGTATCTATATTTACCAGGCGTTACAATTTTTAAACAAAATATTAATGATGTGTTTACTATATTAGTATCTATATTTACCAGGCGTTACAATTTTTAAACAAAATATTAATGATGTGTTTACTATATTAGTATCTATATTTACCAGGCGTTACAATTTTTAAGCAAAATATTAATGATGTGTTTACTATATTAGTATCTATATTTACCAGGCGTTACAAGTTTTAAACAAAATATTAATGATGTGTTTACTATATTAGTATCTATATTTACCAGGCGTTACAATTTTTAAACAAAATATTAATGATGTGTTTACTATATTAGTATCTATATTTACCAGGCGTTACAATTTTTAAGCAAAATATTAATGATGTGTTTACTATATTAGTATCTATATTTACCAGGCGTTACAAGTTTTAAACAAAATATTAATGATGTGTTTACTATATTAGTATCTATATTTACCAGGCGTTACAATTTTTAAACAAAATATTAATGATGTGTTTACTATATTAGTATCTATATTTACCAGGCGTTACAATTTTTAAGCAAAATATTAATGATGTGTTTACTATATTAGTATCTATATTTACCAGGCGTTACAATTTTTAAACAAAATATTAATGATGTGTTTACTATATTAGTATCTATATTTACCAGGCGTTACAATTTTTAAACAAAATATTAATGATGTGTTTACTATATTAGTATCTATATTTACCAGGCGTTACAATTTTTAAGCAAAATATTAATGATGTGTTTACTATATTAGTATCTATATTTACCAGGCGTTACAATTTTTAAACAAAATATTAATGATGTGTTTACTATATTAATATCTATATTTACCAGGCGTTACAATTTTTAAACAAAATATTAATGATGTGTTTACTATATTAGTATCTATATTTACCAGGCGTTACAATTTTTAAACAAAATATTAATGATGTGTTTACTATATTAGTATCTATATTTACCAGGCGTTACAATTTTTAAACAAAATATTAATTATGTGTTCATTATATTAGTATCTATATTTACCAGGCGTTACAATTTTTAAACTAAATATTAATGATGTGTTTATTATATTAGTATCTTTATTTACCAGGCGTTACAATTTTTAAACTAAATATTAATGATGTGTTTACTATATTAGTATCTATATTTACCAGGCGTTACAATTTTTAAACAAAATATTAATGATGTGTTTACTATATTAGTATCTATATTTACCAGGCGTTACAATTTTTAAACAAAATATTAATGATGTGTTTACTATATTAGTATCTATATTTACCAGGCGTTACAATTTTTAAACAAAATATTAATGATGTGTTTACTATATTAGTATCTATATTTACCAGGCGTTACAATTTTTAAACAAAATATTAATGATGTGTTCATTATATTAGTATCTATATTTACCAGGCGTTACAATTTTTAAACAAAATATTAATGATGTGTTTACTATATTAGTATCTATATTTACCAGGCGTTACAATTTTTAAACTAAATATTAATGATGTGTTTACTATATTAGTATCTATATTTACCAGGCGTTACAATTTTTAAACAAAATATTAATGATGTGTTTATTATATTAGTATCTATATTTACCAGGCGTTACAATTTTTAAACAAAATATTAATGATGTGTTCATTATATTAGTATCTATATTTACCAGGCGTTACAATTTTTAAACTAAATATTAATGATGTGTTTATTATATTAGTATCTTTATTTACCAGGCGTTACAATTTTTAAACTAAATATTAATGATGTGTTTACTATATTAGTATCTATATTTACCAGGCGTTACAATTTTTAAACAAAATATTAATGATGTGTTTACTATATTAGTATCTATATTTACCAGGCGTTACAATTTTTAAACAAAATATTAATGATGTGTTTATTATATTAGTATCTATATTTACCAGGCGTTACAATTTTTAAACAAAATATTAATGATGTGTTCATTATATTAGTATCTATATTCACCAGGCGTTACAATTTTTAAACAAAATATTAATGATGTGTTTACTATATTAGTATCTATATTTACCAGGCGTTACAATTTTTAAACAAAATATTAATGATGTGTTTATTATATTAGTATCTATATTTACCAGGCGTTACAATTTTTAAACAAAATATTAATGATGTGTTCATTATATTAGTATCTATATTTACCAGGCGTTACAATTTTTAAACAAAATATTAATGATGTGTTTACTATATTAGTATCTATATTTACCAGGCGTTACAATTTTTAAACAAAATATTAATGATGTGTTTACTATATTAGTATCTATATTTACCAGGCGTTACAATTTTTAAACAAAATATTAATGATGTGTTTACTATATTAGTATCTATATTTACCAGGCGTTACAATGAAGTCATTTCAGGTTTTAATTTTTATTTGTTTTCACACATTTTTAAACATAAAATAGACAACTCCTGTTATATCAGTAAAACGTTTACCTCCAACACCTTTAATAGGGACATGCTAACAAAAAAAGGAAAAAAAAAATACTCAAAATATCTCCATATACGGCTCACACGAAACAACAGCTGACCCAGGGAACAGAAAATTCTTCCCCCTTTGTTAGAGCCACCACTCATGGAAGGTGAGGACTAAAGGATAAAATTGAGGGAATTGAAAGTTACAGGGTTTCAAAAGTGCACTTTCTACTCCCCATCAGTTTGGATACCATCAATCATGCTTCATCAGAATCTTGGTATTGGTGGAATTACGAATGCCTTACATGTTCAGTATCTCAGATGGTTTGGTCATGTAGCGTTAGCCAAGTACGTCCTAAAATGGAGCACTGTTTCCACATCTGGGGAGGTACTGTTTCCACATCTGGGGAGGTGCTGCTCGAGCTCGCTTTCCTGCCTTGACAGAGTACAAAACCGACTTCGAAATCTAGTGGGCGAAGTCCTCTTCTCCTCCCTACTACCTCTTTCTGACAGAAGAGACGTTGCTAGTCTTTCTCTACTCTACCGTTATTTTCATGGTAGGTGCTCGGCTGAGCTTCAATCTCTACCCCCCACACACCCCTATAAACCATTTACAACAAAAACTCATTTGGCCACAGCCACTGTCAATAATTTCTCTCTCTCTCTCTCTGTGTGTGCCTAAAACTTAACGAAACTTCCATGAGCAAAGTTTCTTTCCTAAAACTACCCGTCTGTGGAACTCAACACCGTGGGGCTGCTTCACAGCTGACTACAACATTGTCGTTTTCAAATACATGTTTAGCCGTCCTCTTAAATAGTCAAATTCTGCCAAACTTCCACGATTGTTACTAATTATCACGGTGTCGTCCCACCGTCCACCAGTCAAACTCTTTTTCGAATACATGTTAAACTCATTAACCCTTATCCTCGAGTGGCCTTTGGGCCTTGATAAGTGGTGAATCCTTAGTAAAAGAATTTTTTTTTAAAAACCCTCCTGCATTAACTCCATAATGCATATCTCAGGCACTAGGGAACATGGTAGAGCGAGGAAGACCTGGCTTGAGTGCATAAGAAGCAATTGGATCGAAACGCAGGTGTGACACGTTGCCTGGTGGTGCCCATTCCAGCGTTCAGAACACTCGCAACACTTCAAATACATAAACCGGATGTAGAAGAAGAAGAAGATGAAAAAAAAATTACTCTAACCTTTTACATCTTTGCATAATGGAATATATTCCCTCATTCCATTTGCACATGTTGTGTTTCCCCTATTTGACATTGCTCGCACCACACAGTAATAGTTCTACTGGTACCTATCGTTACGATAAAGGTTGCAGTTTCAGTTGTTTTATTTTGAACTATGCTCATAAGTATTCACACATAATTACTACAGATTATTCAATGAATTATTTCATGAAATAACCTTTCTACTTGGAAATAATAACTTTTACCCTGAAGTCATTTTACTTCAAAAAATATCACAGCTGAAGCGATCACGGGGGAGGGGGGGGGCATCTTCTAATGCATTATCCCCTCCTTTCGATGGGAAGATGGGTTTATTGCTTATTGTTTAAGTCTGTGGGGGAATACAGATGAAACAGATCAGGCTATTTTGGAGTGAGATTAATTGTTAACGGTTTCTTAGACTATAAATTGACTTTCAACAGTTCTGTTACATGAAACTCGCATGCATCATTCCCGTCTTTTTTCCCTTTTTTTTCATATTGCAACCCGGACTTAGGGTTAGTGTTAGAATATGAAGAAACATAGAGCTTTTGTGTTATTTACACTTTATCACAGCTGCTAAGGTAACGAGAAACTTTCCTCCCAGGCATTACTGTAACATACTGTGAAGTGTTCTTTGCTTCCAGACCACAACAAAAAATCTCTAGCCAGTGTCCTGTATGGATTCCTATTCCATTGACACACCGCAAATTGCTCTGTGGATATTTCGTCTCTTGGCTTCTCTTTCTTCTTTCCTTCTGGTATCTGTAATAATGGGAAGAGTTAAAAAATACAGTAAGTAAGCCATTATTTTCTTCTGGGGTTTTGTATTTACAACAATGTATATCTAGATGAGCTGTAATTTTCCGACCCACCCATGTCGCCGAATGTCAAAAAATACCTCTGTCTACTTTAACATCATAAACCTAAAAAGGCAGAATTGATCTTGTTTCTCTGCTGCATACTTTCTCTCATGACGTCATATCCCGCAACATAGTCATAACTCTAGTCTGTTAGCTCCTAATGGAAGTTTCCACTACTCTAGCCTTATGTAGAAAAATACCGTTTTTAACATTATTTTTACACACTCGCTTCTAATCTTGCCACATTACCACTTCTTTTCTGAGGGAGGATGGATTTATAACCTGTCATTTATCCGTGAGTGAGTGGTGACGAAATCGACTAGAATATTTTGGGGTGAAATTGACTTTAAACAGTTCTTTAGACTATAAATTGCCTTTTAACGTTTTTGTTATACCCACTGTGCATGCACCATTTTCGTTTTGTTTTGTTTTTCGTATTTCCACCCAGACTTCGGGTTAGTGATATGATTAATGAAGGGCCTGTATTCTTCTTTAATCATATCAAATATTACCTTTCTTCCAGTGTTTGTTTATAGAAATAATTATTTACCCCCTCAAAAGAATTTTCTTGCCTCTCCGTAAGTATGTTGCTGTGAGGATGTTCTTTCGTAGTTATGAAATGATACGAAGGTTTAGATGTTCATTATTATTTATAAATTTAATACTCACAGAACACTACAATTAATATTTATAACTAGTTAAATAATAGAGTAAAAATACTTATATGGGGGTTGAGGGGTGGGAGCATGAGTTTTTTGGGTTTTTCAATATTCCTGAGCACCACTTGTGCACGAGTCTCACTACTATATATATATATATATATATATACTCGTGTAGCTGCCGCGAGTTCACAGCCTCCACCTGTCATCAGGTGGAGGCTGTGAACTCGCGGCAGCTACACGTTGCAAGTGTGCCTGGAAAAAGTTTAAAGAGCTGCTACCAATCCTGACAAACAAACACCTGCCAACAACTACGAGAGGGCATGTATACTCCTCATGTGTCAGAAGTGTGCTGTTGTATGGCTCAGAAACTTGGGCTGTCTCTGCTGGCATACTAAAGAAGCTGCACCGTAATGACAGGGCAATGGTCAGATGGATCTGTTTGGTGAGGCCTGAACAGTACGTTTCTTTTGAATCCCTGCTCTCACAGGTCGACTTGAAAAGCCTTACGGACATCATGCGGAAGAACAGACTGCGTTGGTTGGGTCACATTGAGCGTAGCGATGGCTGGATTGCTAAAGTCCGAAAGTTGAATGTGCCAGCAGAGAACATCACCACTGGCAGACCCAAGTTGACTTGGGAGGACGTAGTCAAACGTGATAGGAAGGCCATGGGTATGGATTCCATCAAACCTTGCCAAAGACAGGAGTGGAGAGGAAGACTTAGATTTCAAGACTAGACAATCAGGCCCCACCCTCATCAGAGGATTAATTGTGGCCTGATTCAACAAATAAACCGGTTGTTGTTGTTGTTGTTGATGATGATGATGATGATGATGATGATGATGATGGTGATGGTGATGATGATGATGATGATGATGATGATATGTAATTTTAGAGGTAAAAGATGAGAATAAAGAATTGTAAAGATACAATACTTATTAAAATATCAAAAGTTTAGAGCAAGGAGCCTCATATCCTTAATTTGATGTTTTAATAAATATTGTATCTTTACAATTCTTTATTCTCATCTTTTACCTCTAAAATGAATTGCTCTATTTAATTTATTGAGCTTTACACTATCACGATAGATTATTATTATTAAACGATAATTTAATTATCGTTATTTAATTCAACATTTATATATATATATATATATATATATATATATATAAATGCAAATGAAAATAAAAAAAAGAACTGCTAATATTTAAAGTTCTGAAGACAATTTTTTACATTAAAATTTTTGAGTATTATTTTCTACTGAAAAAAACAATTTTTTTTTGTTCATTCGCATCTTCAGGGTGTTATCGCTACTGAGTTCCGACTAAGGCGCATGTAATCCTTGAAATGAAGTCGGGTATAAAGTAATTTAAGTGACCTAAAAATCTATAATTAAAAATAAATAAACAATTTATATGAAGTCATTTATTGATTAATAAATACTGACAATTTTATTAAGATTGGATAATTCTGAATTATTTTTAATTTTCATTGTCTATACCTAACTTTAATATATAGTGGAAAGATAAACATGCAATTTGAAATTTAAAATTGAGATGTATTTTAATAAAAAGTGTTAAATAAACATTCAAGTTTTGCATACATTTTTTTTATTGAGAGGGAACAAAAACATTCTGTAGAAAACAATTTTTATTTATCTTTTTTCTCTCTTTTTTATTTTTTTATTAAATTTCCAGCAGAACCACTCGTCCAGTCAGAGCTTGTCAATGCTGGAAAAGTCCCAACGGAAACAGCACATCAATAATGAGCACCGAACCAACTTCCGGGCAGGTTATATCCAAATAAATGAGGAGTATTTGCACAAGACCGGAATTCGAGGCCGCAAGAAGAATCTTCTCTATTGTTTTGTTGCCTTTCTTCTGACTGTCGCCGTTGCGAACATTGCGGTAATTCTACAGAATTATTTTCTCATATTTCACCATTAAAAACATTGTTCTTTAAATAATGACCGACATGGACGTCTGCAGCAACCCACTCAGAAGGGTATAATGTAGCCCACCTCTCAGGTACTGAGAAATAATTGAAATTAGACCAATTCAAAAGTTATTTTGAGGCCATATGAATCGATACTTGGAAACATTTTTCTTTCAAAGATCAATATTTCATAGTAAAATAACTGATAACAAAAAAAACAAAAAAAATAATCCGTATTACTACAACTAGTGGTTATTAATTCAACATCTTTCGAGTTAGGATCAAAGTGTAATATCTGCTCTTACCTCAATCAGTGAAAAATAGACCCTTCTAGAACGAGGCAATTTTAATTTTTGTCCCAATTCAGAGCCGTTTTGAGAAGCTGGATTTTCCCCGCAGTAAAAACCGACCTTGTGTCTAACTCTGCCCTTGTCGGGAGGCAAGTAAATAGAAACTCTAATCTAACTTTGCTACTGACTCCGATGAAAAAAGAGCTTGCATCTCCATACATTGTGGGCGGGGGGGGGGGGGGGCAAACATGACAAAATATCTTGGTGCACATTATTGTATATTGCCTTAAAAAATTCAACATATGTTTTTACTTAAAGTGATTTTTCAAAATTCCAACTTATTAACCCTCTCAATCTCAATTAAAAGATTTGATCTATAAAGTGGGAGCAGTCAAATAAAAATCGGTAGAGGCGACGTAGTTCCTTGGGGAACTATTTCAATCCAGAATTGGATTTAGATGTCTACAGTTTAACCAGTTATAATTCAATGTTTCATTATACTGGTTAGCATCTGCAATCGCATGAATCCTCATATGACATCTAGGCCCACTGGTAAAGTTCAATGATTTACCACATATAGAGCAGGACACCTCTCTAATGAGATTGCAGGCCTGTTACCATTAGATCTCTTGTGGATAACAAATCAGCATTCAATAAACAGTGGCCAATGGAAAAGAGCCTTGTCCAAAATGAATGATATCTATGCATAAAAGCGATGTTTTCTGGCAGCTTATTTGAGTTCTGACTAATTGATTCTTGAAATTTGCTATATCTTTCCTGATCACTGTCTTCAATGGCATCGTTTTCATGGTCATTGTTGGTGATCTGAACCTTTTTTTAATATGACCTTTAGATGAGGGTTATCAAACTGAATAACACAGCAAAAGGGCCATTACATGATGAGGAAGAGGTGCAGCAGACCAGAAACAGGCAACATCACTGAGGTATTACCAATGATAGTGCATCAATTGATGGATCAGATCCTGAAAGTGATTGAGAGAATAATTGAACAATAAATAAGACGTCAGATAAACATAGATGAAATCTAGTTTGGTTTTATGCCTGGCCAACATACCACTGATGCTATATTTATCCTGAGACAATGCAAGAGAAGTATCTTGGTAAGAAGAAGAACCTGTATTTTGCTTTTGTCAAATCGAGGAAAGCTTTTGACAGAGTGCCAAGAGATGCATGGTGGATAAATTGTTGCATAAATTAGGGGCAGACAAGTGGTTTCTGAAGGTTTTCAAGCAATGTACGGAAATGAATTAACAGCACATTTAGTGACACATTTAATGTTAAGGTGAGAGTACATCAGGGTTCTGTACTGAGTGTTGCTTTTCATTTGTGTGTTAGGAGCATTGTTCAGGATGTTTTGTATGGGTTGTCTGAAAGAGAGGCTGTATGCTGGTGATTTAGTACTTGCCTGTGTAACAATGGAAGACCTACTTGTTAAGTTAAAGACCTGGAGAAAATCTATGTAAAGTAAATATTTGAGAATGAATGATACCAAAGTGACGATCAATTCTTTGTGGTACTTGTAAGCATTGGGTATGCAAGAAGTGCAGTGGAATTATAGGTAGGTAATCAACTTGTGGGCAAGAAGTGTAAGACAATGGAGTTGGACGAAAACTCAGATGTGGAGAAAGTATATCTAGATGGCGAGACTATTGAGGTTGTCAAGAAGTTTTGTTACCTTGGTGATACTAGTGGAGTACAGAGAGGAGCTGGTGCTAGTGTGATAACAAGAGTGAGGAGTGGATGAAGTAAGTTCAGAGAATTTCTGCCATTACTAACCAGCAGAGCGTTATCAATGTCAACCAATTAAATTGTACCCCGTCCTCCAAAAAAAGAACATTGCGCCCAGATATTTTCAAAAACAATAGAATTAAAAATATGTATGTCCACAATTTGACCAGTTTTTTCCTACCATGGTATCTGTGTCATATTTGTTGAGCTTCACATGTTTTGAATTGCAAGATAAAATTGTCCAAACAAATTAATTTTCTCAGATGAACTTACTGCACTTGTACCTGTTAAACGAAAATACCCCTGACCCATCCGACTAGAAGCAAAATCCCACCCCTTAACTGTAGAGGTCCCTAGATGCCGGAAGATTTTCTAGTCTGATAGCTTATTTCCTTGTCTTTGGAATTCCCTTCCCACTCCATGTTTCTCCGACCGTACCAACAATTAGAAATTTAAATGTAATGTGAACAAACATCTTGCTGTCCAACAATCAGAAATTTAAATGTAATGTGAACAAACATCTTGCTGCCCAACATGTAGAAATTTAAATGTAATGTGAACAAACATCTTGCTACCCAACATGCAGAAATTTAAATGTAATGTGAACAAACATCTAGCTGCCCAACAATCAGAAATTTAAATGTAATGTGAACAAACATCTTGCTGCCCAACAATCAAAAATTTAAATGTAATGTGAACAAACATCTTGCTACCCAACAATCAGAAATTTAAATGTAATGTGAACAAACATCTTGCTACCCAATAATCAGAAATTTAAATGTAATGTGAATAAACATCTTGCTACCCAATAATCAGAAATTTAAATGTAATGTGAACAAACATCTAGCTACCCAACAATCAGAAATTTAAATGTAATGTGAACAAACATCTTGCTACCCAATAATCAGAAATTTAAATGTAATGTGAATAAACATCTTGCTACCCAATAATCAGAAATTTAAATGTAATGTGAACAAACATCTTGCTGCCCAAAAATCAGAAATTTAAATGTAATGTGAACAAACATCTTGCTACCCAACAATCAGACATTTAAATGTTATGTGAACAAACATCTTGCTACCCAACAATCAGAAATTTAAATGTAATGTGAACAAACATCTTGCTGCCCAACATGTAGAAATTTAAATGTAATGTGAACAAACATCTTGCTGCACAACAATCAGAAATTTAAATGTAATGTGAACAAACATCTTGCTGCCCAACATGTAGAAATTTAAATGTAATGTGAACTAACATCTTGCTGCCCAACAATCAGAAATTTAAATGTAATGTGAACAAACATCTTGCTACCCAACAATCAGAAATTTAAATGTAATGTGAACAAACATCTTGCTGCCCAACAATCAGAAATTTAAATGTAATGTGAACAAACATCTTGCTTCCCAACATGTAGAAATTTAAATGTAATGTGAACAAACATCTTGCTACCCAACAATCAGAAATTTAAATGTAATGTGAACAAACATCTTGCTGCCCAACAATCAGAAATTTAAATGTAATGTGAACAAACATCTTGCTGCCCAACAATCAGAAATTTAAATGTAATGTGAACAAACATCTTGCTGCCCAACAATCAGAAATTTAAATGTAATGT
Organism: Sepiola atlantica; assembly: GCA_963556195.1. Classification (NCBI taxonomy): domain Eukaryota; kingdom Metazoa; phylum Mollusca; class Cephalopoda; order Sepiida; family Sepiolidae; genus Sepiola; species Sepiola atlantica. The sequence continues at coordinate 89,865,253 of OY744533.1, forward strand.
GAACAAACATCTTGCTGCCCAACAATCAGAAATTTAAATGTAATGTGAACAAACATCTTGCTGCCCAACATGTAGAAATTTAAATGTAATGTGAACAAACATCTTGCTACCCAACAATCAGAAATTTAAATGTAATGTGAACAAACATCTTGCTACCCAACAATCAGAAATTTAAATGTAATGTGAACAAACATCTTGCTGCCCAACAATCAGAAATTTAAATGTAATGTGAACAAACATCTTGCTGCCCAACAATCAGAAATTTAAATGTAATGTGAACAAACATCTTGCTGCCCAACATGTAGAAATTTAAATGTAATGTGAACAAACATCTTGCTACCCAACAATCAGAAATTTAAATGTAATGTGAACAAACATCTTGCTACCCAACAATCAGAAATTTAAATGTAATGTGAACAAACATCTTGCTGCCCAACAATCAGAAATTTAAATGTAATGTGAACAAACATCTTGCTGCCCAATTCCCCACACAGGTTTTCTGTTCTAAATCTGGTCCTTGCCATAGTAGCTCTTTACATTTACGTGGCAATATGTCTTGTTTTGAGTGAACAAAAAAAAATTCTTGTTTTCTGTCATCTTTATGACTGTTTTTAAATATACAAAAGATTATAAGCTTTGCTTTTATTTTCCTTGTGGAGATAAGTGATGATCGCCTATCACTCTAGGACCGACGATCACTTTACACTACAAACGCTGTATTAGGGGCATGTGGATTTAGAGAGTAGCTGAAAGAGAACTCCTTCTGAAGGCCGAAGTGATGAACAACAAGATTTATTTTGTGTGTGATGTGAAAGAGATGTTGTACATGTGTATAAAGAATTAAAAAAAAAGACGAGTTTGTTACATGTATTGGTGTTTGGTTAATTGTTAAGTGATTGAGAAGATGTATCTATGCGAATAAAGAACGGGTAGAATAGAGAATGTCTATAGAATGGGAAATGTATACGCATCTCCTCAAATATCACTTTTTGAATGGACGCGTCTTATTCGAGTATTTACTAATGATTGACCGCTTAGCAAGGTCAAAAGCCACTCGAAGAGCAGGGATAACAGTATGGATAGATTGTCAGTTGAATGATGATATATATTATGAGAGGATTGAAAAGTCGATTTTGAACCGTGCCACAGCAGCTGTACGACATCTTAGGACGTTTCTGATTCCCACAGCCTTTTATCTATGATGAAAGCGTGGTATCTGTTCTGATGTTACGTTTCACCTTTTCTGTCCTTGGTCGGTGACTGAGAAATCCTTCCATACTGAGACAATTTTAATTTTTACCTTAGTCCAGAGTGCCTCTTTTTGAGGAGCTGGATTTTCTCTACACAAAAAAAATTGTGTCTAATTCTGCTCCCGTGGTTAAGCAAGTAAATAGGGACCACAATAGATTTGAATCTTATGTTGCCGATTCCATAGTCTCATCTGCTATCCATTAAGCCAATCCCCACCCAATACTCAGGAAGGATTATGGTCACCATAATAAGAGGAGGCGATGAGAGAGAAGAAAAGAGTAAGATTAAATACCTACCTATTCTTCTCCTACTCTTTCTAATATATAAGAAAAAGCCTTAAGGAAACAAACGTTGATTAACTCAGCTTTAGTAATATATTTATATATATATATATATATATATATATATATATATATATAATTAAATGGAAGGTTGTTCAGTTAACTGCATGCACACTTATTTTCGTCGATTTCAGCTCTTTTCGTCGCGTAAGGAATGTCTTTTGCTTTATAACTGCCTTCTGTGGGCTTCTTGTCGCAAGGTAGTCTGCCGACGTCAACCAGAGTGAGAATACTGGAAAAAGAAGATGAAGCAACATGCGTTTGAATTTATATAGGCTGGCTCATGTTACCCTTCCCCCAAAGAAAAGCAGTTTTGGGGTTAGCTTTTGGCCAATCAAAGTGAACCTTAAAGAACAAGGGAGGCAACCACTGACCAATCAATGAGTAGTTTACAAATTTCTAGTATATTGGTTCATTCGTTGTTCTTTTTAAACATTTTTTTTCTGAACAATGACAATATAATTAAAAGTTGAAATAGAATTATCGATTTAAATAAGAGATGCCCAAAGAGACACAATAAATAAATAAATGTATGTAAGTCACGATACGATATTTTAAAGAGAAACGTTTGCCTGAAATTTAAAAGCTTACAAAAACGCTATTCATTAAAAAAAAAGTGTTAATGTTACAAGAATATCAGTTTCTATTTGTTCTAACACACAATACTTAACAAAAGATAACTAAGAACCTCACTTATAAACATGACAGGGTTTATTTACATTAAACAAAGATACACCAAAAATATATACATGTCACTTCACATACATAGAGAATGATGAAAGGAAAACTTACGGATGCCAGGGAAATATGTTTAGAGATATTGACTCAAAAACATGTAATACATCCTGTCTGAACTGATGGGCGAGGGTTGACCGTAATGTTATCATCTGAATGGAGAGAGAGTTATAGCTCGTATTGTGCCTTTCATAGTTGGCAACCACGTGGACATGCTGGCAACCAGTGGACATGCTGGCGTCAGGTGATCTATCTCTCCACACATAAGAAAAGCCAACCTTTTTATAGACTCGATACTGTTTCATTGATGCGTTTGCAATACTTATTTTGCTTATGAGCAGCAAAATAATAAGTAAACCTTCCAAACAGTCGATGCTACTGTAGCGACCGGGGTCACCATTTATGTAGCGATCAGGGTCACCATTTATGTAGCGACCAGGGTCACCATTTATGTAGCGACCGGGGTAACCATTTATATAGCGACCAGGGTCACCATTTATGTAGTGATCGGGGTCACCTTTTATGTAGTGACCGGGGTAACCATTTATATAGCGACCAGGGTCACCATTTATGTAGCGACCAGGGTCACCATTTATGTAGCGACCGGGGTCACCATTTAGGTAGCGACCAGGGTCACCATTTAGGTAGCGACCAGGGTCACCATTTAGGTAGCGACCAGGGTCACCATTTATGTAGCGACCGGGGTCACCATTTATGTAGCGACCGGGGTCACCATTTATGTAGCGACCGGGGTCACCATTTATGTAGCGACCGGGGTCACCATTTATGTAGCGACCGGGGTCACCATTTATGTAGCGACCGGGGTAACCATTTATATAGCGACCGGGGTCACCATTTATGTAACGACTGGGGTAACCATTTATGTAGCAACCGGGGTCACCATTTATGTAGCGACCGGGGACAACATTTAGGTAGCGACCGGGGTAACCATTTATATAGCAACCGGGGTCACCATTTATGTAGCGACTGGGGTAACCATTTATGTAGCAACCGGGGTCACCATTTATGTAGCGACCGGGGACAACATTTAGGTAGTGACCGGGGACACCATTTAGGTAACGCCCGGGGTCACCATTTATGTAACGACTGGGGTCACCATTTATGTAGCGACCGGGGGTCACCATTTAGGTAGCAACCAGGGTCACCATTTATGTAGCGACCGGGGTCACCATTTATATAGCGACCGAGGTCACCATTTATGTAGCGACTGGGGTAACCATTTATGTAGCAACCGGGGTCACCATTTATGTAGCGACCGGGGACAACATTTAGGTAGTGACCGGGGACACCATTTAGGTAACGACCGGGGTCACCATTTAGGTAGCAACCAGGGTCACCATTTATGTAGCGACCGGGGTCACTATTAATGTAGCGACCGGGGTCACTATTAATGTAGCGACCGGGGTCACCATTTATGTAGTGACCGGGGTCGCCATTTATGTAGCGGCGTGGGCCCTAGCTTGTTAAGATGTCGTATCTTAGAGAAAATGCCAAGATCCACGCTTACATTTAAATTGTTAAAATAAATGTTTATAACAGAAAAACGGATAAAAACATGAATTAAAGTTGAATGAAGGAAGAATGGAAAAAGGAAATATTATTTAAACAAAAACTATATATATACTAAATACAAGACATTAATTGTTCATTTCAAATGTTCAGTTAGAGAAGTAATAAAATGTTTATGCCTGTAATTTATGAGTGTGTATCTTGGTGCGTAGTTGTACAAATGTGTGTGTGCATGCACATGAATTGAGATTTTGTCGGGGTGTGTAAGTGTATGACTGTGTGTGTGAGTGAGAATTGATAGGGTGTGTAGGCATTTGTGTGTGTGTGTGTGTTTTATCCACGCTTATATTTAAATTTGTTATAAAATGTTAGGAACAGTAAAAAAAAACAAGGAAAAATATGAATGAATAAAAGATAAAAAGGAAGAATGGAAAAAAGGAAATTTTATTTAAACACACATTATTTATATATACACAATATACAAGCTATTAATTGTTCATTTGAAATGTTCCGTGAGGAAAGTAATGAAATGTTTATGTCTGTAATTTAAAAGTGTGTGCGAAAGTATAGCGATGTGTAAAGCTGTGCGTTAGCATGCAGAAGTGTATGAATGTGCGTGTCACCTGTGTTTGTGGTTATATGAATGTGAGTGCGTGCAAGCGTGCATGCGTGAGTGAGAATTGATAGGAGTGTAGGCCTTTGTGTGTGTGTGTGTGTGTGTGCGTGTGCCGTTGTTAACAGTGTGTGTATGCGTGCATGAGTGTATGATTGTGTGCATGAGTTGAAGAATGATAGGGAGTGTATGCCTTGATGTATGTCTGTGTGAGTTGAATAATAGCCGCCAGCCTACCAAGGCGGCCCTTACCCATAAGGGTGAGAAGAATCTTGAAGTGTCCTTCTGTTAAGCATCGAAGGAGGGAAAGAGGAAGCTTTTGTCTGCTTTTATATTTTATGACCAGTGGTCGTGCGAATGTAATTTGGAGCAACCGACGTGACAGCCATTTTTGTTTTTTTAGTAATTTGGCTAAGTTGGTCCTGGGAGTTGGAAACAAAATTCTGATTTTGTTTTTAGCTGAAATTTGGGGGAGTGCCTTGTTTTTTTCGCCTACGACGTCGGTCAGTCAACTTTATAGGATTGGGACAAATGTCAATCCTATACTACATTATAAATTATGAAAATATGTTTTTTAATGGTTTACACAAAAAAGTTGGGAAAACAAACGTTAGTGTCGTTAAAGGAAATAGCGTATGGATGCATCAGGAAACTGAAAAATATTATAATACATCATAATACATTATAATACATTATAATACATCATAATACATCATAATACATTATAATACATTATAATACATTATAATACATCATAATACATCATAATACATCATAATACATTATAATACATCATAATACATTATAATACATTATAATACATCATAATACATTATAATACATCATAATACATTTCGACTGCACATACGGAGATTTACTTAATAAAGTTGATAATGTCTGCCTTCATTTTTATTTTCTTGCATTTTTCAAACTGCAAAAAGCAGATTCAAAATTCTAAAGATACCAATATTTTCTTGCATTTTTCAAATTGCAAAAAGCAGATTCAAAATTCTAAAGATACCAATATTTTCTTGCATTTTTCAAACTGCAAAAAGCAGATTCAAAATTCTAAAGATACCAATATTTTCTTGCATTTTTCAAATTGCAAAAAGCAGATTCAAAATTCTAAAGATACCAATATTTTCTTGCATTTTTCAAACTGCAAAAAGCAGATTCAAAATTCTAAAGATACCAATATTTTCTTGCAGATAACTAGTCTGTTAATGGCAGTTCTCCAACTTACCCCATTCGGTCTTCAGTCTTTGGAATTCATCCTTGGTGGTACTCTATTGCGATTCCTCAAAGACAGCACACTGCCTAATATAACTTTGATCAGTGGACAACTTGGTAGCAGAGCTCGCAAGGGACTTGTATTTTCAACTGACCGAAATATGGTAAGTCAAAATTTACAGCTGCTAATTTTGAGAAGAGTCAGTAACACTTGAAGTATGTAAGGTTTTCAAAGAGTAAAGAATCTAGAATGCCATCAGAATGTGTCTGAAGATCGACCTACCTGAGGCACAGAAAATTGCTTTACTTCAGGAAGTAGTGTATATTCTTGTAGGTCATCAGAAGGAGGGCAACATCCCTGGGAATAAATTGTAGTCCACCCAAGTAACAGATGTGAGAATGTTTACCTCAATGAGCTCCATTTAATTTTCTGTAGAGAAACGAATCCTCGAATTACACTGTGACATGATATTGACAAGTTATTTCCCTTTGTTTACCATAAAAGGTTAGAGAGTAAAGAGTATTCAGTAACGTTGGACGTTTAGCAGGATGCAAAATATTTTAGCGTACCTAGAAGGTAAAGAACTGTTTGAAATAGTCAATAGTTAAATGGTTGGTCAGTGTGTTTAGCAGGGCTGGCCTACAGAAACCTGTCCATGGCTTCAGTATTAGAGACTGCCTAGAAAAAGAAATGGTTATGGGAAGTTCTTGAGAGTTAATAATGCAATTAACCAACCTGGCTAGAGAGATTGGTTTGCAAAATTAAACAAATTAATGGTATGGATATTTTGTGTTCATCCATTCATTTTAATACAGCTTTCAGCTTATAAAAGGAAAAATACAAGATGGCGGCCTGGTTCACATTATAGGAAACATTTATAGGAGCGAATCTTCATGTGAAGTACAAGACTTTCTCTAATAATTTGTAAGAAAAGGATTTTTAAAGAAAAAAAGGACAAATAAGGCTTTTCTATGAACAAACAATTTATATAAATATACAAATATATATTGCGTACACAGTTGAGTGTATGTGGCCAGGAGTAAGAATTGTAGAGTGGGTATGTGTCGACTGCCAATAGTTATTTCTTTTTTGAGAAGTTGTATATCGTCAAGTGATGATAGCCATGCTCGGAGTGTCTAGTCGACAGATGTCAGGAGAGAATGTAGATGTCTTACTTCATGGCTGTCTGCAAACCGTAAATGTCTCAGTTATAAAAAGGTCCGGTAGAAATTGCTATGCCAACTAACCTGATTGGTCATCGTGTGACCAAACAACCTCATTAGGGTTCCTCTCCATCAGAGGAAATAAATACCAATAGTAATTTCTACTAGACAGATACCAAATAGAATCACCGAGACGAGCAAGAGTACTGTTTCGGTTTGGGAAAAGTAGAGAGGGGGAGACAAGTTCCCATTGGAATTCAGTCAGTTTCGGCATAAGGGGCTCATACCCCATTGCAAGAATTTATATTATCTTCCCCCTTTCCACACACACAAACACACGAGGAGATTATTTTTTGTGAACAAACCAAAGCGTTATTTTTTTTTAATCATCAATAATTATCCAATTTTAATTAAATGTTAAGTATTTTTTCAATAAGTGATATATTTTACTAGCTGCCCCTACCTGGCGTTGCCCGGGTGGAGAGTTAGTGCCAGGTGTAAGGCTTAGAGAACAAAAAATTAAAATGCATTAAAAGTCATGTCGCATAGCAAAATATATGTATGAAAAACATGAAAAGTAAAAATAAAAACGTGTCTGTCTGCCATTGGTACATTACACTATTTCCTTGTAGATTTCTATGACTAATGGATTAATAGAATAAAAAAAATGTATGAAAAACATGAAAAGTAAAAATAAAAACGTGTCTGTCTGCCATTGGTACATTACACTATTTCCTTGTAGATTTCTATGACTAATGGATTAATAGAATAAAAAAAATGTATGAAAAACATGAAAAGTAAAAATAAAAACGTGTCTGTCTGCCATTGGTACATTACACTATTTCCTTGTAGATTTCTATGACTAATGGATTAATAGAATTAAAAAAATGTATGAAAAAAATGAAAAGTAAAAATAAAAACGTGTCTGTCTGCCATTGGTACATTACACTATTTCCTTGTAGATTTCTATGACTAATGGATTAATAGAATTAAAAAAATGTATGAAAAAAATGAAAAGTAAAAATAAAAACGTGTCTGTCTGCCATTGGTACATTACACTATTTCCTTGTAGATTTCTATGACTAATGGATTAATAGAATAAAAAAAATGTATAAAAAAAATGAAAAGTAAAAATAAAAACGTGTCTGTCTGCCATTGGTACATTACACTATTTCCTTGTAGATTTCTATGACTAATGGATTAATAGAATAAAAAAAATGTATAAAAAAAATGAAAAGTAAAAATAAAAACGTGTCTGTCTGCCATTGGTACATTACACTATTTCCTTGTAGATTTCTATGACTAATGGATTAATAGAATAAAAAAAAATGTGCAAGTCATGTTGAGTCAAGAAACACAGATTAACAATGTTATTCATATAAAGAGCAATCTACATTTTACACTACCCTGTCTGTTGAAACCACTGTTTGATTTTAATTTTTGTCCCACTCGAGAGGGCTGGATTTTCTCCACATTAGAAAGTGACTTGTGTCTAACTCTGCCTCCATAGGGAGGCAAGTTAATATAGAATCAAACTAACACTTACCGGCATAAAGGCCTCAACTGGCATCCATCTCATAGAAGAATACTTATTCGAATGAATGGACATTTATACACTAGAATGGCCACTTATGAATCTCAGCCAATCAGAACACAGAGAATGGACTTGCCCTTCTGAACATAATGGAACATTCTAGCCTTATTATAAACCGGCATTTTGATGTGCTTGGCAGTCTGACTTATCTTGCTGCTCAACTGGTCGTACAGTTGAGTCCTAAGCATCTATTCTATAGTTAATAGGGACTAGTATATCTGCACACAACAATACATCAGGCCACACTGCAGCTACAGTACTATCCTTTTAGATGGGTTATTACTTCTTTGTGTGAGGCTTTGTCCATCGGTCAGTTAGTCTGTGACACTTTCTCATCGCTACATATGCAGATCAAATGGATGCATCAAAGAGTCTATCAGACATTTGTACGCAGTGTGATGATGTATGGAAGCGAAACCTGGCTAATGAGGGTTGAGAACATGCGTTGCATCGAGAGAAATGATATAAGAATGATACGATGGATGTGTAATGTGAGTTTTAAAGACAGGCTTAGAAAGACATGGAAGTGATAAAAACAGATTTGAGAGAAAGAGGGATAAGTAAATACCTGGCCAGAGATGGGTTAGTTTGGAAGTCAATTTCTTAAAGCTGTCCAATGCATGCTAGCATGTAAAACGGAGTTAAACTACTACTACTACTACTACTACTATTATTACCGATGATGATGATGATGATGATGATGATGATGATGATGATGATGATGATGATGATGATGATGATGATGGTGGTGGTGGTGGTGGTGGTGGTGGTGATGTCCGTTTTTGTTTTTTTATTTCTTACGTTTTGCCATTCCACATGATTCATTTTCTGAAGATTATTCTGTTGTTTTTCGTTGATTGATAATTGTTATATTTTTCAGATTCACATGGGAACAAACCAAGGATCATATAGTAAGTATTTCACGTTATTACCTAACATAAAGTTACCTTGCCGGATTTTCAAAGTCAGACCCAAATAGCAACCCGTCTCATATATCAATACTAGATTTAGACTGGTCTATTTCACCCCCCCCCTTCTTTCACTATGTTATTCGCACGAATATATCTAATTTTGCTTCTGTTTTGTTTTCTTCTGAAAATACTTATTCCGGGTAACAAAACTGTTAGAGTGGAAACACATTAAAGGGAAGTAATCATGTCAGGAGTTATTTCCCTTGACTTCTGCAAAAAAATAGATATCTAAAAACACGAAAAAAGAAAGTTTCCATAGAAATAACACATTATTATTTGTTCTTTACTCTTAATCGATTAACGTTAAGTACTAAAACGAACCTTAAAAAAAATTCCTGTTTCACAAAATAATTTGATTATGAAATTAACGCCACCAAAATTAATTTCCGTTTCTTCATAAGCAAATTAGTCATTTTATTTCTACACTCCCGGCCAATGCCGAGTAGATTCACCTAGTGGGTTATAAATATGACAAATTTTATTTAAACTCGGAAATCGTCTCCAGGTCTTGTAACAGATACATGAAGAAGGCTGGAGGTGAAAACGGTTGAAATCAAGAAATCAGTCTGAAAATTGTAAATTATGAAGGTGTTTTTGAGTTTAGCAAGAATCGTTCTGATTGGTCTGATAATATATATTTTCATCATTAAATCGTCAAACTAAACTAGAATTAATTCTTGGTTCATATTGTTATGAACGGGTGGTGACATGTCGAACAAGGAGAGATGTTATTCATATATAGAAACAATAATTTTCCGGATTTAAATAAAAATAATAAAAAATATATAAAAATGGTTATTGTTCTTGAACTTTGTTTTGGCTTTCACAGAAAAATTCAATCTGAAGAAACAACAATGACACAGAATATTGTATAGGATCTATTAGTTATTAACAGGTATATTAATAAAACAAATATGTAAAGAGCAAGGAGAAATAAATAATCTTCTGGCTTGTAAAAATAAAGTCTTTGGGAGTGAAATGGATTCAAAATGTACATATCTTTTGGGGAGATGATTGTATGCTATGGAGAAATCAATATTTTGTAATCAGGGAAAGAGAAACGTTTATTGCTTGGTTTGATGTGATTGCCGAATGCTGATGTTTGAAGAACAATTTTTCTATTTGCAGATAGGGTTGGAATTCCAAATTGGTATTGTTTTTTGGAAATGTGAGGGCGTTATTTTCTCTGGTAAAAATGAGATTTCAAATAGAGTTTAAAAAAATGTAATAATATTACATTTAAAAAAGTCTTTTCAAAAGCTGACTTCAATTCTGGGTTTGGACATATGTTGACCACATTTGAGACGATTACGTTGAAGTAGATGGAAAATATGCTTGGAAAGGGAATGGGGTACCCTTACAGTGAAGTGGGAAAAGTTATTTACTCTTTGACGCCAAGATAAAGAACTGATTTCCGTTTAGTTGGAATCTTATTTATGGAGAAACAGTCAGCTCCTACGATAAAAATGTCCTTGGTGGACGTAGGTAGTGACACCAATCACATGACTTAACTTTATTTATCCCCCTTTCTCTGAAGTCTATCTTTATCACTTACTCCCATGGTTTTCTTGGCCTACCCTTGCCAACTGACCCTGCTACCTCAACTGTTCTACATCTACTAACCCCAAAACTCTCATCCATTCTTTCAATGTGACCATACTATCAAAGTCTCATGTTCTGTACACATCTCCCTATACTGTACAAATTGAATCTTTTTTGCAGGTCATCAGATCTAAGTGTCTTTAAGAATCACATTACACATATATCCTATCGTTCTCATATAATTTCTTTCCTTGCAACACATATCCTCAACCTTCACTGGCCAGGTTTCACTTCCACACATCATCACACTATGCACACATGTCTTATAGACCTTCCCTTGGTCAACAGTTATAATACTCTGCTGGTGAGAATTCCCTGAACTTACTCCATCCACTCCTAACTTTTGCAATCACACTAGCACCTGATCCTCCCTGTGCTCCAATGGTATCACCAAGGTGACAACACTTTTGAACAATCTCAATAATCTTGCTATCCAAATATACTTTCTCCATATTTCGTCTCCATTATTAGAAAACTTCTTAAAAAGTTCCCAAAACTTATAGGTAGATATAAATACATATTGACATTATTTTCATCCATAACTGTCGCAATATAACACATGTTTGTTTATTTTATCAGCAAACCCCGAAACTAACACGTAACGTCAAGCCTAATGATGGGAACTCTCAATGCATTTTGAAGTTATCCTTCCCATATGTTGATTGTCTTTGTTTTTTCGCAGCTTAAAATGATAAAAGAAAACCGCGTATAAAAAAAACAAATAAAATTATTGTTTTTTGAAAAAATAGTGTGTACATTTAACACGAAGGAGAAGTATATATGCCATGCAAGGATCAACCATTTTCGTGTCAGCAATTATATCAAAAGTATTAAGATATAAAAAAGTTGATGTAATTGAAAGAGAAACATCTATATAATAATACGCTAAGGGATTTCGTGTTCGTATGTTATCACCTTTCACACACATAAAAAAAAAAATACGATCGTCCGATCAGCAAGGATAGCTATTGGTGATTAATCACTAAGGGAAAAAAAATTCCGACTTTGTCTATTTTAAAATAAATTGTTCCAAAATCGAATTCTCTAATCTGTCTTCGCTTGAGCAGCGAAGGATGCTAGGGGACCTGATTCTTGCATACAGCGTCATCAACAGGAATGTAAATCTACCTTTTAGAGGAGTTTTTCACCCCTACACCTAGTTGCAGTCTCTGTACCATCATCGCTTTCGCCTAAACAGAAGAAAGGCAGCATTCTCTGTCCGTGCTTCTGCTCCCTGGAACAGTCTGCCAGAGGAGGTTGTGGTGATGCCTACCATATCCAGGTTTAAAGTTGCCTTCAACAAACATTCAGACGATATATAGATGCAATATGTTCTAACTGTCTTTCTACATGGCTTGCTGCACTTTGTTATTTTCTTGCCAATAAAATTGGTTGATTGTAACTGACCGACGGACGAACCAACAGACAAAGCTTCTACTAGAGATGCTTGGACGCATCTAAGATAAGATGCATCCATTCAATCTGTGCGTTTAGTGATGAGAATGCAATTTAAACCTCAAGCGTCACGGAGAGAGGGACAGGCAAAGCCTCTTATAGAGATGTTTAGATGCATCTAAAAAAAAAAAAAATGAAAACATTATTTTTTTTTCAACTTTCAGTTTCTGTTGATGAGAAAGATACAACTTTTGTGACTGACGGACTCACTTTTCTGACCCAATCTGGAGATGTCATTTTTTCTACGGATCCAGAAGTGGAATGGTCATTTCCCCAGCAACCCAAGAATTTACTCACAGATTCGGTGGAGACAACCATGGTATGTAAACAAAAACATTTCTTTTTGTATGAAAGAATTATTGCCTTCATTTTGGAGATCAATAATAGTAACTTACATCTGTTCAATCAGACTGGCGTTTCCAGCTTGAGTATCATAGCCACAAGGTTCCGGCTCAGAGCGTGCCTTACAAACCTCTGTACATCCCCCCCACCCCATAGCTTGATTAGGAGGGGAGGCTGAAAAGGATAATGTCAGCAACATTTTGGAGGTATCCTTCATTTTAGTTTTTGTCACCTGAACAAAAGTTTTGGGGGGCAAAAATGTATATAGAGTCACTTTTAAAAGTAACCAAATATTTGTTAAATGTTACATTACGTAAGTGTAAAAACTTATCAAGTATATAATTTATTTGATAAATGTTGAAAATTTTTATTCAAATTCGATAATTCTGATTTTTAGTGATTCAAAAAAAAATTAATAAGAGACTTTGTCAGTCAGTTTGGTCAGAGTGTCATGACAAACAAGATGAGAATAATCTAAATAATACAAATTGTCTGTCATGCATAGTATTTTCGTTAGTCTGTCATACATAGTATTTTCGTTAGTCTGTCATACATAGTATTTTCGTTAGTCTGTCATGCATAGTATTTTCGTTAGTCTGTCATGCATAGTATTTTCGTTAGTCTGTCATGAATAGTATTTTCCTTAGTCTGTCATGCATAGTATTTTCGTTAGTCTGTCATGCATAGTATTTTCGTTAGTCTGTCATGCATAGTATTTTCGTTAGTCTGTCATGCATAGTATTTTCGTTAGTCTGTCATGCATAGTATTTTCGTTAGTCTGTCATGCATAGTATTTTCGTTAGTCTGTCATGCATAGTATTTTCGTTAGTCTGTCATGCATAGTATTTTCGTTAGTCTGTCATGCATAGTATTTTCGTTAGTCTGTCATGCATAGTATTTTCGTTAGTCTGTCATGCATAGTATTTTCGTTAGTCTGTCATGCATAGTATTTTCGTTAGTCTGTCATGCATAGTATTTTCGTTAGTCTGTCATGCATAGTATTTTCGTTAGTCTGTCATGCATAGTATTTTCGTTAGTCTGTCATGCATAGTATTTTCGTTAGTCTGTCATGCATAGTATTTTCGTTAGTCTGTCATGCATAGTATTTTCGTTAGTCTGTCATGCATAGTATTTTCGTTAGTCTGTCATGCATAGTATTTTCGTTAGTATGTCATGCATAGTATTTTCGTTAGTCTGTCATGCATAGTATTTTCGTTAGTCTGTCATGCATAGTATTTTCGTTAGTCTGTCATGCATAGTATTTTCGTTAGTCTGTCATGCATAGTATTTTCGTTAGTCTGTCATGCATAGTATTTTCGTTAGTCTGTCATGCATAGTATTTTCGTTAGTCTGTCATGCATAGTATTTTCGTTAGTCTGTCATGCATAGTATTTTCGTTAGTCTGTCATGCATAGTATTTTCGTTAGTCTGTCATGCTAAAGTTTCAAAACTGTATTTTCTTTGGTCTTTCATGCTTAAGTTGAAATAGCATTTTCATTTTTCTGTCATGCTTAAGTTTGAAATAGCATTTCTATTGGTCTGTCATGCTTAAGTTGAAATAGCATTTCCATTGGTCTGTCATGCTTAAGTTTGAAATAGATTTTGGAGGTATTTTAGTTTTTGTCGCCTTACTAAAAATGTTTTCAACTATTAACAAAAAATTAAAATGGCTCACTTCTTTACTAAAAAATTGGTAATTAAATTATTTATTATACTAAGTCATTTTAAGAAATTAAATTTGAGCACTCTCGGGGATGTTACAAATAGACTTTCAAATAGCTCTAATGCAAAGTACCGAATACGTTTGTAGAACACTCTCGACTAGTCTTCTATCTGTGCCCGCTTCTAGGTACATATAGATCTTAATTTCCTTTAATTACGTGACAGTTTCCGTTGGCTGAGTGGATATGGCGACTGCTTGCAGATTCTAGGCTGACTCTGTGAACCGGGTTCGCGCCTCCCGACCGTCTGAAATTGTTACTTTCCTGCACTGATGAGAGCAATAAACTTGAAACGCTAGCGTCTGTAGGTATTATTATTAATAATTTAATATTTATTTCTAAATATTATATATATATATATATATATATAATATTTAGAAATAAATATTAAATTATTAATACCTACAGACGCTAGCGTGTCAATATATATATATATATATATATATATATATATATATAACATTTATACGGAACAAAACTTAGGTTTAGTATACAGAACGTTTATGTTTTTGTCTTTTAAGAGAAGTGGGGTCTGATCAACTCTGCTGGGAAGCCATGAAATTAAATACTGTCTTGTTTTTAAATTCCCGAAACAGTTTTTCATGGTAAACAACTGATGATCCCTTAAATAATGTTAGAAGCAAACTAATATAATAACTGTAAAAATTAAATTGACTTACATGAGTGATTTTCCACTGAACGACTTGGGACTTAAGGTTTTTTATTTTATTTATATAGTTTTAATGGTTGAGAAACTTCCAAGACTATCTAAAAATATATATATATATATATATATATATATATATATATATATATATATATATATATATATATATATATACATTAAATATGAAAATAAAGATAAAGACTATATCTCTAAATTATATCCTATCTTGAATAGTCAAAGCTCGATATACGAGATAGAGCAATAGTATAAGTAGATAAGTGATGAGAATAAAAGTTTGATAGAATACAATATTTATTAAATCATCAATTGTTCAAACAAGGGTAATATAAAAAAAACTCTTTTCCTTTCCTTAATCCATGGATTTTCAAAGATATGCTCAGAGGAAATTCGACAGATAAGTCAGTAAAATTTCCTGTAATGCAAACATTTGAAAACATGAAAATACAAAAAAATTAAAACGTTTAAAATATACAAAGAAACTCATCACAACTGAAGAATTTTAAAAGTAATTTTCCTTATGTTGGGATAAGAATGCTTGCTTTTCTTAACACCTATTGTTTTGGCAAAGTCCAAATCGTTTTTTTTTTCCTAGGTAAGGGAGATGTGTAGAGACGACAAAGTTACCTCCCTTCAAAGTTATCTCCTTTGGGGTTTCAGAGCTGTGCCACTTTACAAAAAAAGGGGCAAGTCCTGAAATCTTGTGAAAACGTGTGACCTTGTCCATGTTCTCACAATGTCCGAGAATCTGACTGATTTTTCCCATCTCCTTTTGCTGGCCCTTCCTCAGATGAAGTCGACCTGTCGGGTCTTGGACCTGTTCCTACCAGGAAACCTCAATGTATTGATTGTGAGTAAATACTTTGTGTGTTTGACAAGACTTCCTTGCGTGTGTTACAATTATGTGCGTTCAATAGTTTTGGGAGATGTGTTAATCGTTTATTTTATATCATGCTGTCGTTTGTGAAGACAGACTATGAATAAACGCACACGTATTTAACCAGCCTCTTTGTCTCGTCTTTTGGTGCCGACGTATGCGTGCTAGAAAATAAGTGTCTTGGAGATTCTCTTTAATTACCTAATCACACTTTACCTATCTTGGTAGAATGAGAATATCAAATATTCCCATTTTTATAGAGGGATGGGTTTATTGCCTGTCGCCCTAGGTCCTCTCACTTGTGACGTAATGCTGAAGGGAACTTTCGAGTTATTTTTGGTCCTAAGTGACTTTTTAGGTGTTGGACCCGACCCCCCCCCCCCCCCCCCCCCCACCATCATCACCAACACTAAAAAAAAACTCCATGTCACATCTTGTCCTAGTGAGGAGACAGGTAAATACATACTATGTTCTTGTTGGTTTTTTTTTTTTGTTTTTTCTTTTTACTTCGATTTATGATCAGAGTGTAATATTTTGTAATCTAGAATTTACGATTTTAAACTTAGATTTTCTTCTCTTTCAGATGAAGAGCCGTACCAAATGGAACGACATTGTCTTAGAATCTTTTACGAAGCTGACCGTTAAAGGTGAAGAAGGGGTTACAACCGAAGAATTGATGGATAAGATTCATGTCACTTCTGGAAAAGGGATCAACTTCTCGGCTAAAGTGAGACCCCATTTTGCTGATTATCACAATCGTTGAAGAGAAATATTTTTGTAGAAAAACATTTAATCATTTTATGTATTACATGCCGTGTACTGTTGCGATCGTAGAGATAATACACACATCATACCATAATTTCTGCTAAATCTTTTTTTAGGAGGGAATGCAAGGGGATATACTGTAGTCCTTGCTTCCATCACTCCGAGAAGATTTTGAAATTAGACCAATTTCAAAAGATATGAATCGATACTTGAAAGCATCTTTCTTCCTAAGGTCAATATTTGGTATTAAAATAAATGGCAAATTTTATATATTTGAATTTTAAAATTTTTTAGGAGGGAATGCAAAGGGCTATACTGTAGTCCTTGCCTCCATCACTCCGAGAAGATTTTGAAATTAGACCAATTTCAAAAGATATGAATCGATACTTGAAAGCATCTTTCTTCCTAAGGTCAATATTTGGTATTAAAATAAATGGCAAATTTTATATATTTGAATTTAAAAATTTTTTAGGAGGGAATGCAAAGGGCTATACTGTAGTCCTTGCCTCCATCACTCCGAGAAGATTTTGAAATTAGACCAATTTCAAAAGATATGAATCGATACTTGAAAGCATCTTTCTTCCTAAGGTCAATATTTGGTATTAAAATAAATGGCAAATTTTATATATTTGAATTTTAAAATTTTTTAGGAGGGAATGCAAAGGGCTATACTGTAGTCCTTGCCTCCATCACTCCGAGAAGATTTTGAAATTAGACCAATTTCAAAAGATATGAATCGATACTGGAAAGCATCTTTCTTCCTAAGGTCAATATTTGGTATTAAAATAAATGGCAAATTTTATATATTTGAATTTAAAAATTTTTTAGGAGGGAATGCAAAGGGCTATACTGTAGTCCTTGCCTCCATCACTCCGAGAAGATTTTGAAATTAGACCAATTTCAAAAGATATGAATCGATACTTGAAAGCATCTTTCTTCCTAAGGTCAATATTTGGTATTAAAATAAATGGCAAATTTTATATATTTGAATTTAAAAATTTTTTAGGAGGGAATGCAAAGGGCTATACTGTAGTCCTTGCCTCCATCACTCCGAGAAGATTTTGAAATTAGACCAATTTCAAAAGATATGAATCGATACTTGAAAGCATCTTTCTTCCTAAGGTCAATATTTGGTATTAAAATAAATGGCAAATTTTATATATTTGAATTTTAAAATGGGAGGTTTTGTCCATATCATGCCCCCTAAAAACCCTTTAAAATACTTTAAAGAAACCTGAAATTTAGGGAATATTTATTAATTGATTTCTAATACCTCATCATCATCATCATCAACCGGTTTATTTGTTGAATCAGGCCACAATTAATCCTCTGATGAGGGTGGGGCCTGATTTTCCAGTCTCGATCTAAGTCTTTCCCTCCATTTTTGTCTTTGGTGAGAGCTGACGGAATCCATACCGAAGGCTCTCCTATCACGTTTGATCACGTCCTCCCAAGACAACTTGGGTCTGCCAGAGGTGGTCTTCTCTGCTGGCACGTTCAACTGTCGGGCTTTAGCAATCCAGCCATTGTTAAAATTTCACAAACATCAGAGGTATCTGAATTTTCACAAAGGGCTTCAATTCCCTTTTTACCCCCTGTGCATAAAACTAAATATAGCCCACATTTGGACCCTCTTACACCTAGCAGCTGTGTTGCAGAATTCAAAATGATTGGTTAATTAGTTTAGGAGTGAATCCTATACATACAACCATAGAAACATACCTAACTTTATATAGATAGAGATAATACCAAACAATTATGTAATTGCTAACATTAGAATTTTGAGTTGGATGATGATTGGTCTGGAAGATAGGCAGGATGAAGAAGGTAACTTGGTAGAGTTAGTTACATCTGGCCGCATCTGACTGAAATAGAATATGGAATAAGAAAAAAGGGGTCACCATCTTCCATGAATAACACCAAACTCCTCCACTAAAGTATGAATCAATTTTTATTCGAAAGGAAAACTGAAACGGCTTTGGTAGAGATGTAATATAGTTTCTAGTCTTGAGTTTATTCCCGCCCCTCGTCATCATGATGATGACGAATGGAGAGAGAGAATGCCAGTCTGTCTAGCTCAGTGGATGGACTCAAACTGTTGTATTTCGTGCGCATCCAGCTGTGGGCGGAAATCAGCAGGCTTCCAGTGCGCATGTCAGTGGTGTGCTAATCGCCTGTGTATCAATACGCCGACCAAATTACAACTCGACATAACGCAATATATTGCACATATATATATAAACAAAAATAGATCTCTCATGTAACTGCTACAAAATATTGTAAAATCGACAAATATTAAAATCGTAAATACTACAGAATGATTAGGGGGATGAATATAAAAAGTCTCTCTAGGAATGCGCAGATTCAGGATAAATTCTTTTCAATTTAAATCTTCCCAAAACATAAATCCTTGAACATGGAGCTAACAACTCTTGTTTATTAAGGACTATTTGCTATGAAAACTGTATTAATATGACTGCACACCTATATTCCTCCTTTGGGAGTTTAGAGGTTACATTTTTTTTTTACAAGAGAGTTGAATAAAGTAAACATTTCTATTTTTTGGGCTTAACACTATCAGTCGATTCCAAAAGTAAGTACAATAAGCTGGTTGTACCCCCCCCCCTCGGTGTTACCAGGGAGTTCATTTTTTTCATATTTTTTTTCTATTTCTTTTTTCTTTTTTCTAAATAATATTTTGAAGTTTCGAAATTTATAAAATCATCAGGCTTTCAATCTTTATTACATGAGAATTTGCTAAATATTTAAAAGTCAGAAATGACTTTCTATTCAACAGTTTAAATGATTCCAAATTCCTTTTAAATATCGAAAGTTCACGAAGTAATTCATTCGTTTCTTTCAACTTTTAACAAAAAAGTAAAAAAAAAACAGAAATGCACTCCGGTGGATTTAATTAGGTAATTAAATTGTTTTTTTTTTTTTACTTTTGATAATAATTGATTAAGAGTAAAAAAAAAAAAGAATGTGTAAGTCACTTAGAGGCGAGAAACATAGAGGGACATGGACACACAATTATATCAATTTAAAGATGAAATACTTATCTAGCCAGGTTTCTCAAATTTTCCTGAACTTTAAAGCCAGATTACGAAAGTCCTCGCGTTATTAGGGACATAGGCCATTTAGCTTGGGTATTTTTCAAGCTTTGCCCCTAATGACTTGACAAATTTACGCACGCACACACACACACATATATATATATATATTTGAATTGAATTTTATCCTTATATATATATATATATATATATATATATATATGAGCGAGAGAGATGGGGGGGGGGGAAGATGGCTTCCATTGTAATAACAGCATTGAATAATACAAGCTTTCACATATTGTTACCAAAACTCAATGTTCCCAATATAATAAAGGACTTCACTTTTTAACCGTTTTAGATACCTGTTCATTGAAAAAAAAAACTAATTTAAGAATTTATCCTTTTAAAATATATATATTTTTTTGTTGTATATAAATGTATTCTCGCTATTTCTATTGCAGAAGGGCAACTTAACCTTCGAAGCTTTTGACGGAAATATCTTTTTTACCAAGAAGGCATTTCGTCCTGCTAAGATGGAGACAAAGTTGGACGCGAACGCCTCAAATGCTACCCTAGTGGCCTACAAGATATGCATCTGTACACCAAGCGGGAAACTTTTTGCCGTGCCGACAACTTCGAACTGTCTCACACCGGCAGATGCCTGTACTGACAGTTAGCTGTATCAAAGGGATCAACTGAGATAGCTTAAATTTGTTAATTATCTTGCTGTCCTCCTGGAAATGACGTCATACTTTTTTCATCGCTTCTCTTTATTGCATAATCAAGTACCATGTGTAGGGGGGGGGGTGTTTTTAATTGCTGAGATTACATAATGTTATACTGAATCCTGTAATGTCAAAGTTGGACTCACAGAAAGAATAATATTATTAAAATGAAGGCAGATGCGCATAACAAGGAGGAACGCTGGCTTCCGGTGGAAAAAGCTTGAAGAAAGTGTCTACGGATGCCTGAAAGTGATACAACAATTTTTTTTAAAATTCATATTAATTTCAAACTTTTCTTTTTTTCATATTAATTTCAGACTTTCCTTTTTGTCATATTAATTTCAGACTTTTCTTTCATCATAATCTAATAATTAACATAATACAGACTATTTGAAAAATAATTTATTTATATAGGAGTTCATACCTTTTTTTAAAGCATCCAAATAAAATTTAAAA
This sequence comes from Sepiola atlantica, assembly GCA_963556195.1. NCBI lineage: Eukaryota > Metazoa > Mollusca > Cephalopoda > Sepiida > Sepiolidae > Sepiola > Sepiola atlantica. Next base: position 89,886,363 of record OY744533.1, read on the forward strand.
ACAAGGGGTAAGGTAAAACAAAATACCTTTTAAAGCATGTTAAGATGCGAAAACATCATCGCATCTTAACAAGCTTTAAAAGATATTTTGTTTTACCTCGCCCCTTGTTTTTAAATTTTATTTGGATGCTTTAAAAAAAGGTATGAACTCCTATATAAATACATATCCACGTGCTGGCGTGATTTCATACGATTTTTTTCTTTTTTTTTAATAAAACATCATCGCATCTTAACATGCTTTAAAAGGTATTTTGATTTACCTTACCCCTTGTTTTTATAATTTATTTGTTTTTATTTGATTGTTTTCAAAACATTTTTTTTGTAATAATAGTGAAAGCCTTTTTTCTTGGAAATGGAAATGCCCTAACCCTAAACCTAATCCTTCCAAAAAACATTATTTTCACTAAAAAAAATTAAAAAAAATTAAATTTAAAAAAAAAACATTCCGTTGCTCAGAAACATTATTTCTTGAAAAAAAAAGAAGATTATTCTATTTTGTTTATTTTCTTCAATGAAAATTTTAATTTTTTTTAAAAAACAATCAAATAACTTATTTTTCAAATAGTCTATATTATGTTAATTATTAGAATATGATGAAAGAAAAGCTGAAATTAATATGACAAAAAGAAAAGTCTGAAATTGATATGAATAAAAAGAAAAGTCTGAAATTGATATGAATAAAAAGAAAAGTCTGAAATTAATATGAATAAAAAAAAATTGTTGTATCACTTTCAGGGATCCGTAGACACTTTCTTCAAGCCAGCGTTCCTCCTTGTTATGCGCATCTGCCAAAATGAAATCCAAAGGTAAAGAAAGAGAATAACATTAAAACGAAATCTAGTTTAAAAAATGAAATGCCTACAACTTTTCTAATTAAATTCCATTGGAAAAAAACAAAAACAAAAAAAAACAGTCGTCGTCCTATTTCGAGTTAGCTGCTCGTGATGGCTGTGTTTGTTTGAATATATACTCAATGAATTACCTCCCTTAGGGTTAACTACAAAGGAATAGCTATTTATACATATCTATGTTACAAACAGGCACATCACATATGTTAGAGACGAGCAGCTATAGCTGGCGTTACCTGGGAAAAATTAACTTACAATGTAACAGCAGAGTATGGAGTTAAAAAGAAAAACATTATGAAACGAAATCCAGTTACAAAATGAAATTTGTATTTAATTTTTATAATTGAATACACTTGGAAAAAAAATAGTTGTCTTGTTGACATTAAAAACAATACTAATAGTTAGCTGCTGCTGATTCTTCAATATATACAGAATGAAATACCCTTTACGTCTTACACGAAATTAAATAACTTATTTATACATATCTATATTGAAACAGTGACATAATGCATATTATTATATTCGAGACTAAAAATATGAATACTATTTTTGGCAACACAAGTCTAACAATGTTGCAATAATTCACATAATAATGGCTTTTTTATAAACTTGGCCTGTTTTTTTTTGTTGTTTTTTTAGCTCACAGGCTGAAAAAAAAACATCTGACAGGCCAGATTTGGCTGACGTGTTATAGTTTGGTAACCCCTGCCCTAGAAATACATGTATAGCGGATAAAGTGAACTTTACTTAGGTTTCTGGGTTTATCTGGCAATATAGTAAGTCAAAGATTATGGTAATTTATTTTTAGAAATCAGCCTGATAATAAAGTGTTTAACAATTACTGAAATGGAATTTGCGATACGGCTATTCAGATACAAAAGTAGATAAAATACAAGTTATCACGACAATTAAGTTTTTTTTTAGATAAAAGTGTGTGTGTATATATATATATATATATATATATTTCTGAATTTTTTAGATGAGGATTGATAATTTGTATAATTTTGATTATTCGGACTACTGTTCTCATCTTGAGTGTTATCATCACAACCTTTCGGCCGCTGTAACCTCCGGCCTTCTTCAGGTGTATCTTTTCGAACTCGGGAATATTTCTGTCGAACTCGGGAATTACTGAAGACTTCTCCTGGTCATGGCTGACGGAATAAGAGCATGCTACCCCCGTAGATTAAATAAAGGGTTCCATTCGAAATTGCGTCCAGATTCCCGAGTTCGACAAAAATATTTCAGAGTTCGAAAAGATACACCTGAAGAAGGCCGGAGGTTACAGCGGCCGAAACGTTGTGATGATAACACTCAAGATGAGAACAGTAGTCCAAATAATCAAAATTATACATATATATATATATATATATATATATATATATATCAATGAAATAAACATTATATGAAAACACAATGTTGAAACACATTTTGCAATCCACTTAAAAGCAAGATATTTTAATACTCATGTTAAATTTTTAATAAAGTCTTGTATGATTATACAATAAAAATATTAGATAAAAACAATATTATATATAAAATATCTATATGCATGCATGTTTTATCAAAGTATATTTCAGTAGTAAACCTTCCTTTATACATGCAGGACTAACGAGGAACTCTTGAATCTTTTTCAGTAGCTTTCCACGTGCTTTCACGATTCTCATTTTTTTCTTGACACTGAAATAAGTAAAGATGTCCAATTTATGTTTCAATGTCTTCATTTTCATGTCTTTAAAAACTGTAAACTCTAGCATTTATATTCAATGAAATCCGTCCAAATGTTTATACAATACTGCAAGGTATATTTTCACACGTTTACAAGTATAATAAAAAAAATACCAAAACAAGATGTAGTGATCTCTTGTAAATGGTACTTCAGGCAACTACATGTTCCAAGTACTTTGGAACAACTTTTCTAGTGAAATAATTAATTCTTACATAACAAGTTATAAGTTATCTCCCTTGAATAAGAACTCTCCAGTCTATCTTTTCTTGACAATGAAATAAATAACTTCAAATTGATGCTTCAAAGTTTTCCTATCCATTTCTTCTAGCCAAATAAAAAACAACAGCAATTACAGTGCCTATTATTATGAGTGATATTAATGTTGCTGATATAAACATTATTATTAGCATTTTATTCCTTGAAAATGGCTAGTGGGGTAGCTGAAAGCGATAGAACAAAAAGAAAAAGAGACATTTTGACATCATTTGGAAAACAAATTATAGATAGAGAAGAACGATGGAGAGTAAGACGACTCAAAGAAGCAGCACATATGTTGGGTGACAATGACTTATTAAGCAGACCTAGTATAGAATTCAATACAATATGGGAACCTATTATATATATATAAATAATAGATAAATAGTGATCTATAGTGATAAGTAGTTAGATCAAAAACAAGAATAGGTTTAAGGCTCCCAAAATTCATACTAGAATTGTCCGCAAGGACCCGTGGCACAGTGACTATAGTACTAAGTAAAATTCTGTTCTAAGTGACAGTCATCTGGCGATACGAAGAATTGCAAATTACTAAAAACAATGCTATTAACATTTAAAACAGACTCATCTTAGTCCAATGAGTATTTACACTCATTTGCTAATTCATAACCAACAATAAACAACTTTTGGCTAAGATGAGAGTGTAGCATCCATCAGAACAGATACTACAGAGTGTAGTATCTGTTCCGATAGATGCTACGAGTGTAGTATCTGTTCCGATAGATGCTACGAGTGTAGTATCTGTTCCGATAGATGGATCTATCGGAACAGATACTACACTCTGCAAACTGTCTTGGCCTTCGTGCTTTGATTATGCCAGTCTATGGTATTGTCCTGTGCAGTTTTAGGAGATCCACCTTCCCAGGCTTTGCCTTCTCACCCTTTGAGAAAGGGGTTAGTTTATTGCTAATCGCCTGATACTACCCTACCAGGGAATGCCGACGGAGCTGCCTAGGCATTTTTTGTAGGCCAGAGTGCTCTTTCTCTAGGGTGCTAGCATTTCAATCTCACTTTCCCGACCTTGTGTAAAATCTTACCGCTATGGGAGGTAGATAAATACAAAAAAAAATAAAAATAAATAAACTTCAATAAATAAATATAAAGCAACTTGCGACTCAAAGAAGCAGCACATATGTTGGGTGACAATAACTTTCTAAGCAGACCTAGTATAGAATTCAATACAATATGGGAACCTATTATATATATAAATAATAGATAAGTAATGATCTATAGTGATAAGTAGTTAGATCAAAAACAAGAATAGGTTTAAGGCTCCCAAAATTCATACTAGGACCTGTGGCGCAGTGGATATAGTACTAAGTACAATTCAGTTCTAAGTGACAGTCATCTGAAGGTTGAAGGTTCAATCCTCAGTGCGAATTACGGAAGACTTCTTCTCAGTCATGACAGATGGAACAAGTGCATGCCACCCCCATGGATTTAATTAAGGGTTCCATTCAAAATTCCATCCAGATTCCCGAGTTCGACAAGGTTCAACCGAAGAAGGAGGTTGAGATAGCAGGGTCAGTTGGTAGGGGAAGGCCAAGGAAAACATGGGAAGAAGTGATAAGGATGGACTTTAGAGAAAGAGGGATGAATAAAGAGCTGGACAGAGATAGATTAGTTTGCAAATCAACACATGTCCATATATAAAACAGACGTTTTCCTTGGCTTTCCCTGTGGGCTGACCCTGTTACCTCAATTGTTCTACATCTACTAACCTAGGAACTATCATCCATTCTTTCAACGTAGCCATACCATCGAAGCGTCCTGTTCTGCACACATCTATCTATACTGTCCAGATCTTCTCCTTAGCTCATCAGCTCTACAATGAACAGAACCAAAGTTACTACCAAAAGTGTTTTTAAAACTTGCATTACACATCCATCGTATCATTCTCATATAATTTCTCTCCATGCAACGCATGTCCTCAACCCTCACTGGCCAGGTTTCACTTCCATACATCACATTATGTACACATGCCTGGTAGATTATTCCCTTGGTCGACAGTGGTAACGCTCTGCCAGTTAGTAATGGCAGCAGTAATAGCTCAAACATATATATTCAGTGAAATCCATCCAAGTGTATACAACAAGGTATATTTTTTGCACTCTTACAAGTATATTGAAAACCCTAAACAAGATGCAGTGCTTTCTTGTATATCGTACTTCAGGCAACTACATGTTCCCAGTACCTTGGAACAACTTTCCTAATGAAATAATTCATTCTTATGTAACAAGTTAATATCATAAATTACTTCCGGTGTTGAAGATTATCTCCCTTGAATAAAAACTCTCCAATCTATCTCTCTTGAATAAGAACACTTTAGTCTATAGATAACTATAACTAGTTATCTATGAAACTATTCTAAACTGAACTAGAGTATAAGTCAATCGTGAGACTTCATATCGCCGCCTAAAGATGGGCCAAAATCTTATCTGGGCCTTACTTCTCCATATTGTATGAAGTATTACTCAAGTTATGCCATGGAAACGTTGATAACTCAAAAAAACTATTCATCTGAAATTTTGCATGATGGTTACTGTTATCAAATAGCATCAGATGCATCCATCAAAGTTGGAAAAATCGGAAGTTGAAATTCTGTCAAAATTTCAACTGTAATCGAATTTCTCAAGGTTAAGGTAATACAAAATGCGGGACTTCATTGGCTACAATATGGACCAAGTAGTGAGTCTCTACAATGAACAGAACCAAAGTTACTACCAAAAGTGTGACTTTCACTTTTTCCGTGAACTTGACCATTGACCTAGATATCCGAAAGTTCTAAGTTAGACCATGACCCGTATTTTGACCAAGTTAGACCATGACCGATATTTTGACCAAGTTTGGTGACAATTGGTCAAGCGATGTAGATGCTAAGCTGTACACAAACAAACAAACTCAGCTTTTAAACATAACTTCCATCTTGGCAGAGCTAAAAATCCGATCTATTATCTGCCCCTGTTTACTAAACTGCTCAAGTACCTATTTATATACTAATACTGTTGGGAAAGGTTTGGATTCTCAATTTCATCGCAGTAATCCATTTCAATGAATCTTCCCAAATGTATACATAGTATCAGAAGGTAGTTTCGCCTCGAATGTGAGAATGTTTTGTGTCTCACATTCCAGGCGAAACAGCTGTCGGAAAGTAATATCATAAGACATGTTTTGGGGTTTTCTTCTTTTTTTTTTTAAAATCTAATGTTAAGAATCCATTTGATATCCAACTTGACCCCTCCCCAAGTTATTGGTAAATAACTACTTGTGTTCAATTTATTGTATACATTAAATCGTTTTCAAAGTGTGTTTTAGCATTGAACATCCAAAAAAAAAAAAAAAATGGGCTTGATTTTTTGTAAAAACAGACAAATTAAATTTATTTTTAATGCTGGTTTTATTTTATAAACAATATTCATTATTTTATAAGCAATATTCATTATTTTATAGGCAATATTAATAATAATAACACTTTTTTTGGCATGTTTTCAATGAATTTTGATTTAAATATTTAATTTGATACTAACAAAAATACCTTTCAGTGAAATCCGTCCAAATGTATATACAATACCACAACAAGGTATTTGTTTTTTCGGTGCTTATGCTGTTCAGCGGCCATATTAAAAAATCATTTTTTTATAAAAACAATAATATATACTTATTTAGCGTTATCTTCTTACTCACTGTACAAAAAAGTAGAAAAAATTATCCACTAGAACTTTAATTACAAGGATTTTTTCTATTCTGCGTATCATAACAGCGACTCGTTCACTAAGACTCCATCTTGTTTTTTTAAGAAGATTTCAAGGGCAGATAACTGAAATCTTCTTAAGAAACAAGATGGAGGCTTAGGGAACGAGTTGCTGTTATGATACGCAGAATGGAAAAATACTTGTAATTAAAGTTCTAGTGGATAATTTTTTCTACTTTTTTTGTACAGTGAGTAAGAATATAATGCTTAATAAGTATATAATATTGTTTTTATAAAAAAACATGATTTTTTAATATGGCCGCTCATCAGCATAAGCACCGTGTTTTCTTTAAAAAAAAAACTCATTTGATATCCGACTTGCTTATTTATCAGTTTCTTTCCAAATTTTTCCTGATGAGGACATTTTTCGATTCTTCTTTACAATCACCCTGCCATGACAAAAATAAAAACATTATCTTTTAAATCGGACAATTTTCAGATTGAATATTTCTCCTATAATAATGATCTTTAGAATGTCAGTGCCTTTCGATAATAAGTAGTTTTCTTTTTCTAAATTTAATTACGGGTGCCGCTATGTTGTATGTGTGTGTATTAAACTATGGTAGCATCAAAGTCTCACTATTTTGACCTTTGTGTTCACGTGAACCTTATTTTCAATGATGTTTCCACCTAAACATCAAATATCGAGCGTACCAGAATAAGGAGCGACTCGAAGTCAGCAGTAAACGGTATAGGGTCAAAATATTGAAAATCAGGCAAAAAATTTTAATTTTTATTTTACAAAAATAAGTATTCACATAGGTATAATAAAAATAATAAAATGTTTGGGTATCTTTTACAATAATCCGCAGAGTGAAAACGCTCCAAAAACAAATATACAACAAATAAAAGTAACTGTAGCCGATAAAAGTTATTTTCCAACTTATCTGTGACATTTGTTTGTATTTTTAAGCCGTTTCAACTGCTATTTATTAGAAATCAATATTTTTGTCACACGAACATTGGACAAGACAAGGAGGGGTTTCGTGAGGAGGTAAGGCCGAGACGCCATTTTTTTTAGTAAAAATCCGTGCCCCAAAAAAAACAAGAAATTTTTTTTACATTTAATAAAAAAACATTTATACTACATAAAAATACAAACAAATGTCATAGGTAAGTAGGAAAATATCTATTCTCGACGTAGGTCATCTTCACTTGTTGCATATTTATTTTTTTTACCCCGTCCTTGTTAGTTTTTTGGACCCCATTAGCGACTCTGCGGATTATTGTAAAAGATACCCAAATGTTTTTTTATTTCAAAATTTCAACAGCTACCTGCAGGAGTTTCTCTGGCGTCGCCGAGTTAAAACAAATTACTTCGGCCATATCATCCGAAAGTACGATGATTGTTAAGCACATTCATATTTCAATTTTTAGAAAAAAATAGACAAACTTTTGGCCATTTATAACGACAGCTAACAGAACGAAAAAAGGGTAAAAAAAACAAAAACAAATAGTTTATTTGTATTTTAACTTATTTTAAAGCGTTTTTTTTTTTTAGTTCGATTTAAAACTAGTGTCTGGAAGCCATGCTAAAATTGAAAACACAAAATCGACATATTTGATCACGTGACATCTCAATACTAGTTTTAAATCGAACTATAAAAAAAACGTTAAAATAAGTTAAAACACAAATACACTTATCCAGGTAGGTAGAAGAGTAACTTATGTTGCCTTTGGTAACATTTATTCGTTTCCTATTTGTTTTTTCACCCATTTTTCGTTCTGTTAGCTGTCGTTATAAATGTCCAAACTTTTTTTATATATCCCCCCCCCCCAATTCATATTTGATTACTTATTTTTCTATAATAATATTTAAAATCAAAAAGCAAAAACATTTTATTATTTCCAAAAGAAAATATAACCACTTATTTGATTATCCACCCCCTCCCAAATAAAAAAAACAAAAACATTTTATTGCATTTATTATACCTATGTGAATACTTATTTTAAAGAATTATTTAAAATAATAACTTTTCCTGATTTTTCGTAACACCTATTTGATAACTAATATTTAATCCAAACAGGAAGTCTTTAATATGAGGGACAAATTTTGACCCTACACCGTTTGCTGCTGACTTCGAGTCGCTCGTTATTCTGGTACATCACATGTAAATTACTTGTTCTTATTACTTGCCTCAACACGAGGGCAAAACTAAACTCAAGGTTGGTCCTTTATGTGGAGGGTACTCAGCTCCCCAAACAGGAGCACTCTGGATGGGACAAAAATAAAAATAGTCCCAGTCAATAAGGATCCCTCTTCCCTCGACCGAGGACAGAACAGATACTACACTCTGATCCCAGCTGCAAGACCAAGGAAGTTGGTATTCATCTACCTTCCACAGCGGTAAGATGTGACACAAGGTCGGGAAAGTGGGATTGAAAAGCCAGCGTCTGAGAGGAAGAGCACTCTGGCCTACAAAATATTCCTGGGCAATCCCGTCGGCATTCCCCGGTAGAGGCGCCTCAGGCGATTAGCAATAAATTAACCCCTTCTCAAATGGTAAGAAGGCAAAGCCTGGGAGGGTGAACTTCTTAGAACTGCACAGGACAATCCCCAAGACCGGCGGAATCAAGGCCCAAAGACCAAGACGGTACCGGTCTCCAGAGTGTAGCATCCATCGGAACAGATACTACACTTTGAATTATTTTTTTGCAGAAAATATAAGATTTACATTCAAAGTATCTGTTCCTATGGATACTGCACCCCATAGACTGGTATTGTCTTGGCCTTCGGGGCTTGATTTACGCCTGTCTATGGGTCTGTCCTGTGAAGTTCTAGGAGGTCCACCCTCCCAGGCTCTGCCTCCCCTCTTTGGGGAGGAGTAAGTTTATTGCTTACTGCCTGACGCGCCCCTACCGGGGAATCCCGACGGGGCTGCCCAGACAATTCTTAAACCCCACTTTCCCGACCCGACCTTGGGTCACATCTTACTTGTGGGAGTAAGATAAAAACTGGCCTTGTGCCTAACTCCTGGAGCGGAGTAAATCAATACTCTTAACTAGAATCATCTCAGTCACCACAATACCACATTTGCTCTAAGGACCGTCCTACTTAGGCTATTATCAAATTTGTTTGTAATTTAAAAATTTTTTCATAGTTCTTTCATAAATAAATACGGTTACAGAGACGGCGGCGCCCCCCCCCCACTTTACGGTCATCAATAATGAAGTTATATATGCATGTGTTTAACCCCCCCCCCCCACACACACACACTTTTTAGGAGACCCTCCTCTCCACGTTTATAACTGTCCCGCCGGTCCTGGGTTATATACTTTGATCTTAGCCAAAAAGCCAAGGAAGACAGAGTTTATGCTAAGAATTGAACGACTTAAAACATAAGATACTTTTTTTTTTATTGTCGTGTGATTGAAAAAAAAAAAGGTCCATTTTTCATTTGGGCATTTGCCAATTTGTAGAAGTTTTCTTTTTTGTTGTTGTTTGTTATTTTGCATTTTTATCTAAATCTTTTTTTGTTTTACATTTGTATCTAAATGTTTGCAAAATAAAATACAGTTAATGAGTTTCCCAAAATAAACAAAACATTTCCCAATTTTTTAAATTTTATTTATTCCTCAAATTATCAGATCGCATGCAAAGGTTTCCTGTATTTCCTGTTTGAGACTCAATAAAAAGTGAAAGATCATTTGAGCAGTTTTTTCTTTTCTTTCTTTCTTATTCTTATAGCGCAAAACCTATATATTTAAAAAAAAAAAAGATCATGACATGCTGAACGTATTGGAGTTAAAATCAATTGATTATTACGTATTAATAGGAAATAAAAACAACACTTTACAATACTTTTTAAATTAGTACATCAGCTTATTACCAATATGGTGGCATGATCGATACAAAAAGTGAAATGGAAACGAGGTGTAATGAAAAGAATTAAAATCTTTTTGTGAATTATAAAAATAATTTATTTAAAAATTTAAGTATTTATAAAAATATTTGTTTCACAATACAATTCTTGTCTTTTCTCTTTAGTGAGTTATACAAAATATTCTTATATAAGTCACTAAACGACTACTTTTTTCATCGAACATACTTCTGATTCCGGTTTTTAGCTACTAACCTCGATCTGATCAAACATATCATTATTTAGGAAATGAGCCGATAATATTAGCATATTTACTCATTTAAAAAGTGTTTTTCTTCAGATTTCACAAGTAATACTAAATTGATTTTAACTCTAATATGTTCAGCATGTCATAATCTGAAATAAAAAAAACAATTTTTATCGCCTTTTCGAAATTTTATATCGCCTTTTCGAAAAAAACTTAACTGTCATTTAATCTCCACGTTTACCCTCTATCTATATATGGTTAGCTATGCGTATATGTTTATATATTTCTATGTACAGGATTCACTCCTAAACTAATTCACCGATCATTATAAATTTTGGAACAGCTGCTAGACGTAAGGGGTGGGGTATATTTAGTTTAATTTGAAGTGGGTTTTTAGTTGCGACGTGATTTTGGTGAAATTAGATCGTTGTAGCAGTATTTAGACGCAGGTGTGCAAAAATAAGGTTAGAATCGGAAATTTTCCATTAGATGTTAAGAGTAGAACTAGGGATAACGTGTACAGGAAGTTGCATGATGGGAGGAAGTCCAACGTGACACGTAGTGAGGAAGAGAGAAAAGTCTTTCTCTTTAGCAGGTGAGTTGATTCGGTTTGGGCACATTTTTCAAAGTTACGTCTGACTGGCTTATGAGAAGCTTACAGAGTCACCACTTATCCAGGCCCAAAGGCCACTCGAGGATAAGGGTTAATGAGTGTCAGGTGGACGGTGAGACAACACTGATGATTAGTAATGATGGTGGAAATTGGGCTGAATTTCATTATTTAAGGGGACGGTTCGACAAGAATTTGTTTATATTGGACTTGAAAATGACCATGTTGTAGTAAGGTGGGAAACAACCCTTTGGTTTCATGTTCCACAGATGAGTAGTTCGAGGAAAGAAACTTTGCTCATGGAAGTTTCGTTTAGTTTTACACAGAGAAAGGGAATTGACAGTGGTTGTAGCTAGACGAGTTCTTGTGAATGTTTTACAGATGGGGGGGGACATAAATTGAAGCTCAGTCGAGCACCTTCTACGAAAATAACGATAGAGCAGAGAAAGACTAGTCTCTTCTATGCGAAAGAGATAGTAAGGACGAGAAAAGGACATCGCCCACCCCTTGCTTAATTATAAACTTCTTATTGTGCAGTCACCTTTTCAGAGGGTATCCATTGTCTCCGGAGACAGAAGGAAGACATTCATCACAGAAATATTTCATAAAAGTTATAATCATTAATTGCTCAGATTTGATCAAGATTGGCCATTTTTCCACGCTCTACGACAGTTAATAATTGTTAATCTTTTCAAAGACGACACTTACATGAAATGCAATATAATTGTTTCTTTGCTGACATGCACCATCCTTGTATTTTGTTTTCAAGAGAATGCATATCTTAGAATTTCTGTAAATAGCTTGTGTTTGTGAGGTTTAGACCAAGATCTATAACCGATTTCTCCAATAACATCTTTTCTTTCTGTCGCCAGACATTTTATCACGTCACATTTGTTTTATATAAATACTTATTGACTATATAAAGTCTACCCATAAATGTCACCGAAGATAAATGATATGAAAAGAAAATATAACCAAGCAAAATTTAATTGATTATATAATAACAAACAATTTGAGATTTATATATTTTTTATAATAAATGTTTGAAAGTTCCTTCGTCTTCCAACACGTTTAGGCAGATTTCGAATAGCCTTGGCTCATTCATCTGTCGTAATAGAAATTTTATTCAGAGTTCAAGTCCGATCAGATCTGTAGTGTTTACACACTGATAGCCTTGGGGAAGGTATGAACCAACAATTTAGCCCCCTCGGTTACGGGTATAATAGCAACTTGTGTTTATTTAATCTGATACAATTAATTAAACTATAGTTTCAGCATTAAATGAAACCCTTAAACGGTTGATATACCATAAAACAGACATGTCAGATCAAACCAATTTTACTATATAATCAGGCCTAAAGTGCATTTGGTGGTGAGGCCTCAATTTGGGAAGTTAGGAGTTAGTTCTGAGTTACCAATACTCCCAGGTCAACTCTGACCTGCCGTGGTAGTACCCTTCAGGGTCTCATCTATGTTTTTTTAATTAATTATTATTATTATTATTATTGTTATATTGCCCAAACAAGGCCTATTGCCACTGACACATAAAGGGCTAAGACAATTAAAATTCAGTCTAAATTGAAACGTTTCAAATGATTCAAGTTTAGTAAAACAATTAAAATGCTACAAAGAAAAATTAAATGTGATACTATGGACTGCCCCTCCCCCACATGCACAGCCAAGTTGTGTCAGGAAATGATTCACAAAAAGAAAAGGTGATAAGGAAGTAAGATAAGTGGGCGACAATGTAGGGTTTGCTAATGTATTGAACTTCCTAGACAGGATGGCGCCTAACAGTTTGTTGGATAGTTTCCGGGTGGTCAGCTGCGAGTGGCTCAGAAAACGGACTGATGTAGTCGGTTCTGCTGATCAGCTGGGGGTGAATGATAGAAAAACCAGAATCTAGGAGTTCCAGTTGAAAGTAGATATATTTAAGAGACAAGTAGATTGGACAGATCAGATGGAATAGACCCTAGGAGTCAGTCAGAGTTGTTCGAGGAGACGAGGCAGATTGGGTCGAGCAAACAATGAGACGAGCTGAAGAGTAGATGACTTTGAGTAGACAATGACTGGTCTCGACAGACAAATTATCTCAGGTCTTCGCTGATATACCGGTACTTTACTCAAAAGGTGGACGCTAGCAGCGGGGGCCCAACGACACACACTCATACGCCTGCTATCGACTAGTCAAACAAAGTGTATATATATATGTGTTTGTAGTTTTTTTTATTGTGTGAACTTGCGTTGCTTTTGTTTTTGCATACAACTTTTAAACCACTGCACACGCCCTCGGCGATCAGCAACACAAGAGACGACATGGTCAGAACAAAAGATGAAGATGAAAAAAAAAAAACACGGCACGAACATGGAGATCAGTGATCGTCTAGGGAGTAGCATATGGTCTTATATTAATAAATTACAAAAATAAAACTGTAAAAAAATAAACTTGTGTCTTTAAATGACTGTATAGTTTTTTTAATTAGAAAATCAAATTTCAGACTAAATTTTAGAAGTATTTAAGGAATATTAGAAGAGCTGATATTCTTAAGATAGATCAATCTCTGAATGTTTTGCAAGCAAAATGCGATTTTAAACTTAAATAGAATTTGTCCTGCGCAAACGACTGAACTACTTCAATAACCGTTGGGCAAGATGTTCGCCCCTACCCTATCCCAGCGCCCCCAGAATCCTTGTTTTTCTAGCTCTGTCTGCAGATTTTCTTTCTGCCTACCCTATTTCCCAACCCTATCAACTACTCAAGTTCCTCCTCACCCAACCGTCTTGGGTAAGACACGAAACAGTATCCAGTTATGAGTCCCCAATTTAGGAGGTTGGGGGAGTGTAGAGTCACTACTACTCTCAGCTTCACTATGACCCGGAGTGTTAGTACCTCTCAGGCCACTTTGACCCGGAGTGTTAATACTTCTCAGGCCAATCTGACCTGGAGTGTCAATAGCTCTCAGGCCACTTTGACCTAGAGTGTCAGTACCTCTCAGGCCAATCTGACCTAGAGTGTCAGTACCTCTCAGGCCAATCTGACCTAGAGTGTCAGTACCTCTCAGGCCACTTTGACCTAGAGTGTCAGTACCTCTCAGGCCAATCTGACCTGAAGTGTCAGTACTCCTCAGGCCAATCTGACCCGGAGTGTTAGTACCCTTCAGGTCAATCTGACCTAGAGTGTTAGTACCCTTCAGGTCAATCTGACCCGGGGTGTTAGTACCCTTCAGGCCAATCTGACCCGGAGTGTTAATACCTCTCCGGCCAATCAGACTCAGAGTGTTAGTACTTTTCTATGGTAAAAATATAAAACTATCTTTTATAGACTATTTCTTTACAAAATACATGCCTACAAAAACAACTTAATCTACAAACCAATCATATAGAAAACATACATACAGTTTCGGCATTAAATGAACCAACAATGGTTAACATGCCGCAAAGCCCAACAACCAAATCTATAATCAATAAAAGTTTGTTTTTTATTTTCACGTGTTAAGTGATTATCTTCGGCGAGACTTACGACCAGCCCCGTATGCAATGTTAGTAAAACACAAAACATTTTAATGGAAAAACACTCATTTTCCAAGAAAACAATCTGAATCGCACGCATTTTCTGATATGGAAGTAAAACAGACAAAGAGTCCAACGTGTCTTCAAAACAATTTTTTTTAAAAAAAGGTCGGGAGGTCGGATTTAGTAAAACAACAATTTCGGAATGTTTAAAAATGTTAAAAAGTATCAGACAACAGAATCTGATGAGCGGAAAATGAAAATGATCGAAAACTGGGATGGTGGGATGGTAGGGGTGCGAGACTCGATGGGATCACCGGTTTGCTGTGACTTCATGTGCGAGAATTAAAACAATCTCGTCCCGCTCCCTTCTGGCCATAACTACAAGACCTGCTAAGCAGTCACTCCTGGCTGATCACTCGCATCCACACCACACACCCGGTCCACATAGAGTTTGGAAATATAAAATCATATGGACAAAGAATACCACAGTTCATGGGCAATTTTTCTCTGAACTCAGAAAAATAATAAAAAGATCGGAACCAAAGAATTTGTTTATATGCTAGAAGATTGCAGTATTGCTCTTTGTCAACTTGGATTTCTTTTGGCTACCGGACTTAAACAATGCCATGTCAGAAGAAGTGCAGCTGGAGATTGTGCAACCCTTGTTTTACTATAAACTTCTCATTGTGCAATCATCTTTTCAGAGGGTATCCATTGTCTCCGGAGACAAAAAGAAGCCCATCATCACATATATATTTCATAAAATTAATAATCATTTATTACTCAACTCTGGTCAAAAATGGTCATTTTGCTCTCTTTATAACCTTTAATAATTGGTAATCTTTTCAAGGACGGTAATTTTTTTCTTTTCTTTTTTCTTTTTTCAGAAATCGCTCCAGACAAGGCATGAAGACACTTGATGTAAGGAGCTAAAATAAATACAATTTAAAGGTCAAAAAGGTTGATAAGTGTTAGATGGATAGATTCCGAACCAGAAAATAGCAATTCTTCCCCCTTTGTCAGAAACATCGCTCATGGAATGTGAGGACATAAAATGCACCATATTTCTGTTTCTTTGTTGACATACACCATCCCTTTTTTTTTTTTTTTCAAGCGAATGCGTAGGTTGTTCTTAGGAGTTATGTAAATAGCTTGTGTCTGTGGGTTTTAGACCAGGATCTATAACCTACTTATGAATATTACTTATTAATAAAGATCTATAACCTACTTATCCAATAACATTTTTTCTTCCTGTTATTGCACATTTTATTGTGGCACACATGTTTAGTCAAAATGTTTAACACACACAAAGTTTGGGAATACAAAAACACATAGACAAAGAATACTACGATCCATAGGTAATGTTTTCTCTGAGCTGAGAAAAATAATAAAAAGATCAGAACCATAGAATCGCTTAGTGGTTATTGCATCTCAAATAGACGAATTGGCCATGTGAGTGACAAAAGAAAGATGGCCGCCGACCGCAGAAGACAGAGATAAGAATGCAACATGTACGATTTGGGGCTGTGACGAGTGTCTTCTTTCAAGAACATCGACGTATTATGATTATCGCAACATCAAGGATCCAGAAAAAATATGAGATGATAAAACCATTAGACGAAGAACATACACAAACTAAATGCAAGAAAAAAAACACTCACACACAAAAAAGTGAAAAATAATATTTTTTTAAACATGAAAATAAAAACTTAAGATGAAAACTAGATTTTGAATTTTGCATGCGAGAGGAAAATAAATTGTGGAAAACAAGCGCCAACAAGTCGGTAAATATCTGTGGAATTTGTCCACATAGTTCACGGTACTTTATTTGTAATTTCATCATGATGTCACTTGTTTTGGTCGTAGTTAAGTCCTTTCCTGTAATTTTGGCTGATAAATTGTTGAATATGATTTTGGTGAAAGTGGATATATTTTCTTGACTTTGTCTGCGGGTTGACAGTATTGTTGAACCTAAAAGACTTTGTAAAGCAATTATTGATGCCAAGGGTCTCACAACTAATTACTAGTCAAACGAAAATAAAAAAGAGCATGTCCGTTGTATTTTTATTTTTATCATATGTATGTATATATATATATATATATATATATATATATATATATACTAGTGGAACCTGTGCACAGGTGTTGTCTGAGGAAATCGAAAAATCCACAAAACTTATACTCTCACCTCTTGACTACATATAAGGTAATGCCTTTTTGTTTTTCGAGTTACCATTTTGATTGTGTATTTTATTCTTTTTCTATTCATATGCATTCGCCATGATGACGAACTTTAGTCAAGAAACCTCCAGTACCGATATCATATATATATATATATATATATATATATATATATATATACAGGACCGGCGGGACAGTTATAAAAGTGTGTGTGTGTGGGGGGGGGGGCTCTCCTAAAAAGTGGGGGGGGGCCGGTTAAACACATGCATATATAACTTCATTATTGATGACCGTAAAGTGGGGGGGGGGGGGCAAGTCAAAAAGTGTGTGTGGGGGGGGCTTGAGGCCCCCTTGCCCACCCGGTGCCGCCGTCCATGATATATATATATATATATATATATATATATATATATATAGTGAGGAGAGTAGAAAGTGGACTTTGGGTTTACTTTCGGCAGCCTCGTAACTATTGCCTCTCGTTATTTTGTCATTTAGTCATCACATTCTATGCGCTATGTTTCTAACAAAGGGGGAAGAATTGCTGTTTCCTGAGTCAGAATCTATCCATCTAACACTTATCGTTGGCTAGTTTTTGACCTTGAAGTAGTATTTTTTTTCTTTAGCTCCTTACATCAAGTGGCTTCATGCCTTGTCTGGAGCGATTTCCATTAAAATATATATATATATATATATATATATATATATATATATATATATATATATATATATATATACACAACATTTTAAAAATAAATATTTATTTTTATTACCTACAGACATCGATGTTTTATGCTTATGCAATCTTCAGTGTAGATGTTTATTATTGCTGGTCGGAAGGCACAAACCCCGTTTCAAAGCCCCCACTGACTCGTAGTCCAGTATTCTACCCCTCGGCCACCACCAATTAGCACAGAAATGATATATATATATATATATATATATATATATAATAGATTTAATTAATGAATATAGCTCTTGGCAAAGTTTTATTTCTCCTGATTTTCCCCTACAGAAATTATTATCACAGGAGAAAAAATGTATACATTTATAATGATAAATGTCTATTAAATTATTGGGTTAATTATTCTAATTACTTTTTTAAAATATTGTATTTGAATAGACAGACTTTTGTAAACAGATTATTACTTGTGCATGCGAATGGCATGTAGGATGTGTTGGGATATTCTCATCTCTAAACGCTGAGTGGTACTATATACATAATCAGCTCCACACTGATAAAGAAATTTATAAATAACGGAACTATTTTGAATGGTAAGCAGAACATCATTATGGGAAAATGTTACTCTAAACATATTGGATGAAAAATTAGGCTGAATAGAAAAGATCTTGACCGTCTTCACCTTACAGGAATTCTTTAGCTACACGGGAAATTTAGCACTATTGAAGTGTGCTATTTTTGTTCAATAGTTCTTTCTATAATATTGATGGGATATCCATTTTGAGAAAAATATCAGCAATTTTACTGAGTTCAGCAGCAAGTATACTATTGCAACAAATCATGAGCGATATGCGTGAGAGTTCTAATGAGATTATTTTTTCTCATTTTGCGTACATAAGAAAACCAATTTAAATGAAGAGCTATAAAGGATGGTTTTCTATACACGGAAGTTTCAAACATTAAGTGAGTTTTGAAAACAAAACATCAAGGAATGGGAGAAAACAGTCATCCTCGATTTCCATGGTACATCACAACATTTTCAGCAACATATTCGCTTTAACATCTGTTTTACACACTGGCATGTGTTGGACGGCTTTTACAAATGGACTTTCAAACTAACCTATCTCTGACCAGGTCTTTATTTATCCCTCTTTCTCTTAAATTCATCTTTTTAACTTCATCCTATTTTTTCCTTGGCCTTCCCCTGCCAACTGACCCTGCTACCTCAACTGTTCTACATCTACTAACATTTATTTTAATGTGACCAAACCAACAAAGTCGCCTGTTCTACACACATCTCCAGATACTATCCAGATTTAATCTTTCTTTGAGGTCATCAGATGTAAGCGTGTCTTTAAGACTCACATTACACATCCATTGTATCATTAGTAATAATCTTTTAAATAAATTGTAACAAACTACATTCGTCATCATCATCATCATCATCAATTTAACGTGAGTTTTACATGCTCTCATACGTTGGTCGGCTTTAAGAAATTGACTTCCTAAGTGATCTATCTCTGGCCAGGTTTTGATTTATCCCTCTTTCCCTCAAGTCTTAGTACTTCAATGGATTGTGCTCTGATGAACTTGCTGCTCTGGTTCCCCCACAACGTAAATTCACTAGACCAACCCGACAATCTGCCAAATCCCATCCATTCACTGTGGAGGTTCCCAGATGCCGAAGAGCTTTCTACTCCAATAGCTTCTTTCCTCGTGCTGCTGGACTCTGGAACTCCCTCCCTGCTCCCTGTTTTCCTGACGGTACTGACATGCAGAAATTTAAGACTAATGTAAACAGACATCTCGCTTCACAACTCCAAATTAAGGTTGACCCCCCCCCCCCCCCAAAAAAAACTCTCACCCTTTTTCTCAGTAGCCCCTTACGGCTACAGTGGCGGCCTGCCTTGTTTGGGGTGAACTATGTTAAAAAAAAAAAGTCTATTGTTATCACTCCTCCTATGTTTTCTTTGTCCTGCCCTGTGAACAGAACCTGCTACCTCAACTGTTCTACATCTACTACCCAAAGAACTCTCACCCATTCTTTCAATGTAGCCATACCATCGAAGTTTCGCACACATCTCCCTAAACTATCCAGATTAAATCTTCCTCTGAGGTCATCAGAACTAACCAATCATCATGAATTTTGGAACACAGTTGCTAGGCGTAAGGGGTCATAATGTATGCTATATTTAGTTTAAGTTTTATGTAAAGGGGGTAAAAAGAGGGCGGAAGCCCTTTGTAAAAATACAGAATCCTCCGATTTTTCTGAAATTTTAACAATACACATCAATTGATAAATATTCTCAAAATTTCAGCTATTTGGAGCATTTTAAAGGGTTTTTAGGGGCCATGATATGGACACAGCCTCCCATTTGAAAATTCAAATATATCAGATTTGCATTCAATTTCATCCATAGTCATCAGACACCAATTAAGCAAAATTCCTTGAATTTCAATTTCTTCTTAAGACTCCTTAAGCTTAAGACTTAAATATTAGACATTTTTTAGAATCAAAATCATGTAAAAAATTTGATCAAAATTAGAATAAAGATTCTAGGCATAAGATTTAATATCCTTATATCTTGATATTAATCTTCATAAGGGGACATAAAAATGGCGCAAAACTATTCTGTTCGGGGAAATAATTTGATCCATCTTTGGACGTGTATTCTTCTAGTAATATATATATATATATATATATAAAATTATATAAACAGTATTAGAGTCTTCCGTCAATCAACCAACGTTTCAATGCGACAGCATCTTTTCAAAGACTGCCTTCAGCCTTTGAAAAGATGCTGTAGCATCGAAACGTTGGTTGATTAACGTAAGACTTTAATATTGTTTATGTAATTTTATAAATGCTCACTTTTGAAAATATTGGTTTTATGTTTTTTATCAACATATTTGAACTTGATCAATTAATATATATATATATATATATATAGCATAATATAAAATGAAATAATAAAATAAGGTTCGAATCAAATTTTATTAGAATTCAATGTTCAGGTAAAGTACCTTAATTATTAATTTCATAAATCTTCTAAATTATTTGATAGGGCTAGATATCTGAAATTGGTTTATATTCTTAAGACAGACGATCAAATAGCAATTTTGGATGGGAACGTGATTTGAAGCTTTGACCTAAATTTACACATCCAGTCGCTATGACCTAGACTTATGATTTGACCCAGACAAGTAAAATCCACTGTGCATATAATCGATTTCACACATCTGTCAATATATTACGACGTTTTTCCTTGTTAACGTAGACATTCAACATCCGTTCTGATAACGTTGTTTGAATAAGTAGATATTCAACGACTTTAGTGTGGATTTCTTATTGGAGAGAAGAGGTTCTGTTTACTTGGCTTGCGGGAGAGTGATTACCTTCGAATATAATTTTATTCATTGGAATAATTTTTATCGGACCCAGAAGAAAAAATGGCCGAATACATCAGGTCAGTTTAATTTTATTCGAATTGGATTTACCGGAGCTTTCATTTAACCAGGGAGTTATGGTTTGCACTATTCCGATCACCTCATAAGAACCTTGAATTTTGAACATTATAATATTCAACACCAAGTGAGTTTTCTGAACTTTTCATATGTTTTGGTTTCTTTATTGTTTTATTAATTTGCATACATCTTGGATACATTTTTCACTGTCATTTACTGCATCGATTGCAAACAGGTTTCCCGCTTGGACAATTCTTTCGGTTTTGGGACTACCATTCACCACCTGGATCACTTTTCAATGAACATCTTGGATATCTTTCCTGAATATGTTTTAAATTGTATGACTTGGATGGACTGTATAGCTTTAACAAAAAAGTATGTTTTGGGCTGATATATTTGATGTTTTATATACTTTTATGTATTTTTATCAATATTTTTATATATTTTCAAAGTTTAATTTTATTACCTGCAGGAGAAGAATTTTCTTTGAAAACTCATGAGTTAAAGACTTTAAGGTACTTTGCCTGAACATTGAATTCTAATAAAATTTGATTCGCACCTTATTTTATTATTTCATTTTATATTATGCTATTAATGCTCTATCCAGTATATTGAGCTTCAGTTTTAGGCGGGTGTTCACTAATTAAAGATATTAGTTGCCTCTTATATCTTTTATTGGATTAACTTATATATATATATATATATATATATATATATCAGCAGGGCTTTATGGAGTCCTCCAAAAAGGAGCGCACTCCAGGAGCACGCTCCTTTTTGCTGGAGCGAAGGAGAGGAGGGCTCATTTTATATTCAGCGGGAGTTGAGCGGGAGCAACTCCATTTTGGACTAAAGAGCGGTGGTTTTATCGCTCCGCGCTCCTCGCTCCAAAATTATTTTATTTTTTTTTAAACATTAGTTTTTTATTCAGCAATATAAAGGAAAAGTAAAGAAAGTCTCAGAGTTTATTCTGAATTATTTTTAAAAATTATATCTCTGGTAAATGTATATGAGAGAGAGAGAGAGAGAGAGAGGAAGAGAGAGAGAGAGAGAGGAAGAGAGAGAGAGGGGAAGAGGGAGAGGAAGGGAGAGAGAGGGAGAAAGAACGAGAGAGTTACACATGGAAAAAAAAACTGAACTTTTCCGGTTTTTTTCACATCTATGTGTTACATTTTTGATAGGACAGTGTTCTTAAAGCAGGAGACAATTTGACATCAAATGTCTTTAAATGCACCAGTGAGTCAAATATTATCTTACGGTCTTACACTTAAAGTGACATCTCAACCCATATTGACGAGATCCTTTGACGCCCACCCCTATCCTTCGACCACTCACTGGCAGAATAGAACGTTTATGAAAGAAGGTACACTTTTATTATGGAGCGCTGAAAAAGAGCCGCTCCTTTTTTATAGGAGTTGGAGCAGGAGCGGCTCCTTTTTGAAAATGGGGAGCGTGAGAGGAGCCAGCTCCAATTTTGCACGTTGGAGCAGGAGCAGCTCCAAAAGTAGTTGAGTGCGTATATGAGAAAGGAAGGATGAGAGTAATCCGACGTAATGAGAAAT
Organism: Sepiola atlantica; assembly: GCA_963556195.1. Classification (NCBI taxonomy): domain Eukaryota; kingdom Metazoa; phylum Mollusca; class Cephalopoda; order Sepiida; family Sepiolidae; genus Sepiola; species Sepiola atlantica. The sequence goes on from OY744533.1 coordinate 89,909,041, forward strand.
GAAGAAGGACTTCTTTCAGCCCGGACCTTGGTCCTGCGCTCCCAGTAGTGGCTACTATTTCTTCTCATTAACCCATCATGTCGACACAATATTTCTATGTACTTGCATGACATTTTTCTCAAAATTATCATCCTGAGGAAGTCTTACAAATAAAGACGAAACGTTGATGAATACATAAAAAAAACATCTTTTGGTTTTTCCTTTTTCATTTCTCATATATATATATATAAATATATATATATAAATATATATATATATATATATATATAAAGCAAAGTTGTGTGTATGTGATGTGTCGTGGCAATCCGATATTCTTATCGATGTTAGAAGTTCTTGCGACATTATTTAAAAACTTTTTATTCAAAAGTAAAAATAACATTAGAAACAAATGTTCCGCCATTTTTAACCTTGCCTTTCCAGTCGACCGAAAATCGTACTTACTTTTTTTTTATGGAAATCGTTTCAGACAATGCATGAAGCCACTTGATGTAAGGAGCTAACAAGAACGAAATATGATTATCGCAAAGACAGGAGATGCCTATTGGTCTTAGTCTTGTAAAGACCAAGATTATAGGTAGGAGGAAAACAGTCAGCAGGAAGAGAGTTCCACAAGCCTGAAGTTTTTGGAAATAAGCTACTGGAGTAGGAAGCTGCATTACAATGAGGTATCAAAACAGCGAATTGATGGAGACCACTAGACCAACGCATCAAACGAGCTGAAACAAAAGAAGCAGGGAATAGATCACATAATTCTGAAGAACACATGCCATAATAGTATTTATAGAAAAGACTGAGACTAGCAACATCACGTCTGTGAGAAAGAGGGCAGAGAGAAGAAGAAGAAGAAGAAGAAAGGGTGTGGCCAATCAAATTACAGACACGTTATAATTATCTGAACCTTTTTACTACCAGAAAGAAAGATAAATAAATATAAATATAGAAAGATAAGTCAAAATTGTTTGTTTTCAGTCAAATCATCATACGTATTTGCCATCCTTTATTATCATTATAATTATTATTATTATTATTATAATTATCATTATTATCATCATCATCATTATTATCATCATCATCATTATTATCATTATTATTATTAACATTATTATTATAATCATTATTATAACTATTATTATTATCATTATTACTATTATAATCATTATTATCATTATTATCATTATTATCATAACTATTATTATTATTATAACTATTATTTTTATTGCTATTATAATCATTATTATTACTATTATTATTATCATTATTACTATTATAATCATTATTATTACTATTATTATTATCATTATTACTATTATAATCATTATTATTATTATCATTATTACTATTATAATCATTATTATTATTATTATTATCATTATCATTGCAATTATTATTATTATTATTATTATTTTCGAGACTTTTCTTTATGTTTATTTATTTTGGACAATCAAACTATTTTAGAGCGATCGTTACGTCAAACTTATAAACACTATAAGTAGATTAAAAAGACAAACTATTTTTGCTTGTTCGGTGGCCGTGTGAATAAAGCGTTCGCCTTCAGTTCAGTTTTATGACATTTTTCAGAGTTCGAATCTCACACTAGACAATTTTTTTTGTGTGGTTTTTATTTTGTTATTTCCTGGACAATATCGAATATCATGAACTGGAATAACAATTTTTTTATAATTTTATTGCGATTTAAAATAAAACAAAAACAAAAAAAATTCATTTGAACTGACACGCAGAAGAGAATTGTTTGAGAACCCCTGCGTCGACTTGTACATCAGCCGGTATATATACAGGGTGGTGCAAAAGTGATAAAAAAGGGAAAACACGTACATATTATTCACTGCATTTATTATACAAACAAACGACTGTTGCATAAACATGTGATAAGAAGCATGTGTAAAAAGAAACATGTAATAGGAAGCCGTAATCCCTTGGGTACTTGAAGTGCTTGACAATTTAACGGAATGACTAAAAGTACACGCATTTTAATTGAAAGGAAATGACTAAAAGTACATGAATTTTTACTTTAAGATATGTCGCTTTAATCTTAACCATATGTCACTAATTTCACAGATGTGACACTACTGTATACCTACTGATATATATATATATATATATATATATATATATAATAATAATAATAATCCAGGTAAAACATCCACAGGGTAGTAATCCAAAGAATTTCAACCGGGTTTATAAAAAGTGCTCAATATCAAATAGAGCTTTTATATATGATTATTTTTATTTACACAGACAAGTACAAAATCTGCGACACTGGCATGTCGATGTTATCGATCAACAGCTATTATAAACTGAGATCTCATCAGGCAGAGTTATAATCCGATCTTAACCTTAGATCATATTTGGAAAGAACCTTTTGTTTGGGCTTCAATACAAAATTTCTTATATATATAAGAAATTAACAAACAGTGCACATATTTTCTTTTAAATCATTATTTATTTTTTAAAATTCAACTAAGTTTCGACTGTAAAAAGTCATATTCAGGAAATAGTAACATTTTTTTTTTTCGTGGCATATTACCACTAGGAAATCTGTATGGTCTTGCAACGGTGATTCTTTTGTAAATGTCTTCGTCATGAGGTAGCGCGTGGTGCGCGTGAATGTATTAAAAGTTGATCCTTTTTTTTGAAAACATTGGGTAATATGAATAATAAAAATGTATTGAAGCCCGCGTTACCTCCTGACGAAGACATTTTAAAAAAGAAAAAAATGAATATAAAAAAATCTTACTATTTCCTGAAGAATTTCCATAAACAAAGCTTCTTCACAAAAGCTTCCTATCTGTGGAACCCATTACCTCGGGACTGCTTCCCTCCTGATTACAACATGGTCGTCTTCTAAATCTAATGTCAACAGATTCCCGTCATGAAACGTTCCCACAATATTTGAACGGTCCATTCCATCGTCCTCTCATAAGGTTCTTTAACTCTCAACTGATAATCATTTCATCTCATTAACCCTTGTGCTCGAGTGGCTTTTCGCCTTGATAAGTGGTGATTCATTAGTAAAAAAAAAATGTTAAAAAATAAATACATTGCTTAATAGCATTGTGTGTTATCTTATTCAACAGAATCCAGGCATCAAAAAGCTAACCAATCCTTTTGTTTCCGGGAAGGCTTCATCGAGTTACAAACAATCTTCTCCATAAACAATTGGCTCTAAATAACCAGCAGACCCAGTCGCCATATTGAAACTGGTTGACACTTGATACTCAAATAGTGCTGTCTTGTGACTTTATCTTGTGGAGATGTTGTTTTAAAAATATTTTAAATTCAGAAAATTTAAAACTTTAATTAATTCAATTTTTTTTTTTTACTAATCTGTTGAAGCCTTCAACTAAAAGTTTTTAGAAAAAAGTATGATGTAGTTTCAGTTAAATTTTTTTTTTTTCTAACCTATTGAAGCCTTCAAGCAAAAGTTTTTTTAAAAATAGTATGATGTAGTTTCAGTTCATTTTTTTTTTTTTTACTAATCTGTTGAAGCCTTCAAGTAAAAGTTTTTTTTAAAAAATAGAATGATGTAGTTTCGGTTAATTTATTTTTTACTAATCTGTTGAAGCCTTCAAGTTAATTTTTTTTTTTAAATAGTATGATGTAGTTTCAGTTCATTTTTTTTTTTTTTACTAATCTGTTGAAGCCCTCAAGTTAATTTTTTTTGAAAATAGTATGATGTAGTTTCAGTTCATTTTTTTTTTTTACTAATCTGTTGAAGCCTTCAAGTAAAAGTTTTTTTTTTTAAATAGTATGATGTAGTTTCGGTTAATTTTTTTTTTACTGATCTTTTGAAGCCTTCAAGTTAATTTTAAAAAAAATAGTATGATGTAGTTTCGGTTAATTTTTATTTTATTGACTGATCTGTTGAAGCCTTCAAGTTAATTTTTTTTAAAAAATAGTATGATGTAGTTTCAGTTCATTTTTTTTCACTGATCTGTTGAAGCCTTCAAGTAAAAGTTTTTTTTTTAAAATAGTATGATGTAGTTTCGGTTAATTTTTTTTTTTACTGATCTTTTGAAGCCTTCAAGTTAATTTTAAAAAAAAATAGTATGATGTAGTTTCGGTTAATTTTTATTTTATTGACTGATCTGTTGAAGCCTTCAAGTTAATTTTTTAAAAAAATAGTATGATGTAGTTTCAGTTCATTTTTTTTTTTACTAATCTGTTGAAGCCTTCAAGTAAAAGTTTTTAAAAAAAATAGTATGATGTAGTTTCGGTTATTTTTTTTTTTTTACTGATCTGTTGAAGCCTTCAAGTAAAAGTTGTTTTTTTTTTAAATTGTATGATGTAGTTTCGGTTAATTTTTTTTTTTTTTACTGATCTGTTTAAGCCTTCAAGTTAATTTTTTTTTTTAAATAGTATGATGTAGTTTCAGTTAAACATACACTGAATCTCCATGATTGCAAGATGTGTAATCTGCCTACAAAAACGTTTAATTGTCTGCCATTATTAATCGTATAGATGTGACTAAGGAGGTAAAAAATCCATCCACCTATTCCACATCTATTACTAATGGAGATTTGGTATCTGTCTGAAGTGAAACGATACTATTACTATATTTTAATGCTTTGTGTAATTTGTAAATGTGGAAGGGGCCACTTGAAGGTTGCCAACACCATAAGTGAAAGTGTTTCTGTGGAACGAACTGGATTCGAACTTGGCACACTCAGGTTATCAGCTCGTGTTGTTAACCACTTCGCCACTGTCACCTCCCAGCGGTTATTAGAAGTATACATGTATTTATTGTTATTTGTTTTAAATGTTGTTGTTTTGTTTTTTCTTTTTTTAATTAACTAAGAATACCGAAACGAACAATTTGCTCACTCAAATTATCTTTAATACAATTGTAAAGTTGTAAATATATAAATATCGTTTGTTGGTTAACCATGTTTTTATCTCAGTCATTCACAACAATCAGTTTCGTCCATTTTTCACATTCGGCACTTATAACATTTTAATTGTCAGTGTGAGTTTTGGTTGTAGTGTAAACGTCTGAACAGGATACTGCTCTATTCTGATTTTTCACTCTAATTCAATCAAAAGTCCTGAAATAAGTGTAGTATCTGTTCCGATGGATACTGCACCCTATAGACGGGTGTCGTCTTGTCCTTCGGGGCTTGATTCCACCTGTCTGTGGGTCTGTCCTGTGCAGTTCTGGGAGGTCCACCCTCCCAGGCTTCGCCTCCCCTCTTTGGGGAGGAGTAAGTTTATTGCTTACTGCCTGAGGCGCCCCTACCAGGGAATGCCGACGGGGCTGCCCAGGCAATTTTTAATGGCCAGAGTGCTCACTTTCACGGGCGCTGGCTTTTCAAACCCCACTTACTCGACCCAAGCTGTGGTCACATCTTACTTGTGGGAGTAAGATAAAACTGGCCTTGTGCCTAACTCCTGCAGAGGAGTAAATAAATATAATGACCAAAAGCTGCACGTCTCCGAGCGACACTGCATTATAGTCGTTTTCAAGTCATCCTCTTAAATAATCAAATTTTGCTCCTGATTTAGGATGACCCCCTAAACTTTCACCCTAATTCTCAGCAGCCCCTTACGTCTACAGTGGCAGCCTGCCTTGTTTGGGGTGAACTATGTTAAAAAAATATAATTTATTGAATAAATTTCATTAGAATTCTCTGATTTTTAGTGATTAAAAAACGCATGGGTTCGTTTACAAAAAGTAGTTACCCTGTCTCATCGATTGGGGCTGGTCCATGAAACCTTAGTACCCATACTGGGTGTGGGTAGGGGGTACAAGTGGGTGTGAACTGTGGACTCAGCAAACCAAGTTCAAATACTGTTGGATCTATCATATAAATATATGGCAATTAATTTTCTCCTAACATGTTTATCTCCCTTTGTCCATTATATCGACATGCAGACATTTAAAACTAATGTAAACAAGCATCTCGCTACACAGCTCCCAATTTAGGATGACCTCCTAAACTTTCACGCTAATTCTCAGTAGCCCCTTACGTCTACAGTGGCAGCTTGCCTTGTTTGGGGTGAACTATGTTAAAGAAAAATTTAAAAAAAATTTTAACCATCGTTACCAATCATCATGGTGTTATCTCATCGTCACCCTGACAGACTCATTAACCCCTGTCCTTGAGTGGCTTTCTGGCTTTGATGGATGGTAATTCATTAGTAAAAAAACAAAGAAAAATAATAATAATGATAATAATAATAATAATAATAATGATAATAATAATAATGATAATAATAATAATAATAATAATATATTTAAAAATTAATTTAAAAAATTTTTTTAAATAAAAAAATAATTAAAAAAATATAAATAATAATAAAAATAAAAAATAATAATAAAAAATTAAAAAATAATAATTAAAAAAGAAAAATAATAATAATAAAAATAAAAAAATAATAATAATAAAAATTAAAAATAATAATAATAAAAATAAAAAAAATAATAATAAAAAAAAAAAAAAAAAAATAATAATAATAATAAAAATTTAAAATAATAATAACTCTCTCGCAATAAAATGACGTGGATGCTAGAGACGTTCTGAGTTCCTACTGACGAACAGCCAAATTTTCACAGATAGGGCGGATTTCTTCATCTATTCTGTTCGGATCTCATTTGGTCAGTTGCTCCACTTGAGTGAGCAAACTTAGAATAGTGGTAGCAATATAATAAGACCTTCTTGTGTGCAACTGACCATGGCTGGCTTTTTAAGTCTCTGATATTTCTTTTTGTTGTCGCTCCACATGGTGGAGATAGGGAGCCAGGACCTTTTCCCGCCTGGCGTGTAAACCAAAAAACATTTGCTTATAAACAGTTTGTTTTTGTTAAAATAAGAAAACAAAGCAAAACAAAATTGCTTAAAAACAGTTGTTGTGGTGTTTATGTTAACAAGAAAAAAATTTACAAAAAATGGAAAAAAAAATTGGAAAAAAATTTAGAAAACAATAACATCAAACAAGCCGCGCGTGCGTGCGTGCGTGCGTGCGTGCGTGGTCCCCCTCTGTATGTGACTCGATGTGGCGAGTGTAAAATGCAATACATTTGGGCAATTTGGGGCATTTTTGACCCCCTGGGGGCGCGAACCAGAATTTTTCTGAGGTCAAGGATGCTCATTTTATATCCAGAACAATTGCCTCTACATTTTGGCCAAGTTTAAGAAAAATTGAATGGATGGATCAAACGTTATGGAAGAAAAGGGTCATTTTTTGCCATTTTGGGGGCTTTTGACCCCCTGGGGGCGCGAACCAGAATTTTTCCAAGGTCAGTTATACTTATTTTTTATTAGGAACAATTGTCTCCACATTTTGGCCAAGTTTCAGAGAAATTGAATGGATGGATGAAAAGTTATGGAGCAAAAAATGTCATATTTTGTCATTTCGGGGCCTTTTGACCCCCTGGGGGGCTAACCAGATCTTTTTTCAAAAATCGGAGAATGTCACTTTCTAACCTGACCAAAGTTACAACTTCATGCAAAATTTCAGAGAAATTCAATGGATGGTTGCGGAGAAAAATCCGGACGGACTGACGGACGAAAATGCCTCAAAACATAGATCCCCCGATTTTATAAATCGGGGAACCAAAAAAATCATCATTGAAACTTTCCGGTGCACAAAGCTCTTTTTTTTAAAAATTATTATTATCGAGTGGGAAACATACTTCCGTGAAAGGAAATTTGGTAATGTTATGACTTATTGAGTTCCATCTTTTTCCTCCCAATCTTTTATCTTAAAACAAAACATTAATAAAGTTTTATGACTATTACTAGCAAAAAATGTGCTTTCAAACCAAAAAATAACCTTTCTTCGACAGAGTTTCTAACCTGTAGAATAACTGAATCATATCTATATAAGGTTGGAAGCAGCAGCAAATGTTGATTTTTACGATTGGACAATCGATTGGATCAGCAGTTTCTTTTAACCAATCAGGGCGCAAAAAATATTCACTTCCAAATATTCGTGCGTAATATAAAAACTCAAACACAGCGTTTTTCTTCCAGACCCGACGCAGTGTGTAGTTCCTCGGCAAGTAACCCACACATAATGAGAGATATTCACGAACTACTGTACACCCAACGACAGTATTTACACGTAGCTCACCGAATGCACGTACACCACAAGTTCACAGACGTACACACCTCTGAAACCCTTTTCATTATTCAGACTCCTGGACATATTATTCACTATTACTAACCCCTCCTCTATATTTACATATTAACGAAGATGGCCAATAAAGTTGTTATAAATGTTAGAATCAGATCTCTGTCTTACTATTCTACATTTTCGAGTCTGTTTTTGCCAATTAAAGACTGTCTGTACGAACTGTATATATACGTTCAGTGAGCGGTGTGTGTATGCCTTTGCTGGGTTTACAGAAGTCCGCGTGTGACGCTCGTTATGCTTGTGCTACTTGGTGAGGGCCTTTCTTCCCCAAAAAGGCTAGGCTGGATTGTGATGTATACACGAGCGTTGTCTCAAAGAAAACAGGAAAAAGAGAAAAAAAGCTGTGTGTTTGGGTTTTTATAGTATGCACGAGATTTTGGCACTGTATATGGTTTGCATTTGGATTGGTCGAATGAAACTGTCGATTTGAGCTTTTGTTCAATCGAGAGTCGATACGTAGTAACAGCATTCACTGCTGCTGTGACGTCGAACAATAGCCAGTATGAGTATGGCGCAGATTGTATTTTGAGACGAGCTGCACTACAGATTATTTTAACGATTGGAGTTCTGTCTTTCTATAAACGTCGAAAATGTTGATTACGCTCGAAAAAAAAAAAAAAAAAAATTGTATATTTTTAATTAATCTCTTTTTTAATTTTTTTCTTTCATTCACCCCAAACAAGAGGGCACATTGCCACTGAGACGTAAGGGACTACTGTGAGTTAGGGGCCATACCTACAGGAGCACCCTAAGTGGGGAATTGTGCAACGAGATGTCTGTTCACATTACATTTAAATTTCTGCATGTTGGTACAGTCAGGGAAACAGGCAGCAGGCTAGCAGTTCCGGCATCTGGAGACCTCTACAGTGAAGGGGTGGAGTTTTGCTGATTGTCGGGTCAGTCAGCGGTATTTACGTCGAGAGGGGAACAATTGCAGCGAGTTTATCAGAGCACATTCCATTAAAGTACTTGTAAATCAAGCATAGGGATGCAACATTGCGGCGATGGAACAAGGGCTGGAGCTTGGTAGATAGTGTTGGACCTATTACATTAGAAGCTCTTTTTTGGACCCTGTCTAAGAAGGAGACGCTAGTGGTTGGTGCACCAGCCCAGATGGTACAACAATACTCTATGCATGGGCGGATGGTGGCTTTGTAGAGATATCGGATGCTGGCAGGCGTGAGAAGTTTTGTAGCATGGTAGAGGGAGCACATCTTCTTTGCAGCAGCCTTGGCAGTATCTTCAATGTATTTGTTCCAATTAATCTTACCTGTGAATGTTAGGCCGAGGAATTTGAATGATGGACTCTCGGGAAAAGTGCTATCAGCCATGGCTATCGGTGGTTGAAAAGGTTTCTTATAAGTGTTAAAGGAAAGGGGCTTTGTCTTGGTAGTATTAAATATTACCATCCATGTATGTCCCCATTTAACTACAGACTGGAGTTCATTTTCTAAGGATTCGGTTAGTGTGTTGAATATGCGTGCGTTCGTTTTTCCCGCATATCGAGAATAGAGTGTGGTGTCATCAGCAAATATATCAATCTCAGACGCGATTGCATCAGGGAGGTTGTTTATGAAAATCAGGAATAATAAAGGTCCAAGGATCGACCCATGGAGCACACCCGCATTAATGTCATATTGTTTAGATGTACGGTCATCGAGGACAACCTGGATCTTTCTTTTGGCTCAGAAAGATCTGATTATATTAAATATTCGTCCAGTAATATCGTACGAATTACTTTTCATGAGAAAACCTTCATGCCAGACCCTGTCAAAGGCTTTGGATATATCAAGCGCTATCACCCTAACTTCACCAGCCTTGTTCAGTGCAGTTAAAACAAACCTTTCTCGAACTTACTTTCTTACTTTTAATTTAATTTTTACTTATTTCATGCAGTGGTCAACAAATCCTTCCATGAACACACAACTGGCCAAAACATCCGCTGGACAAAACGTTCTAGATTTTGACAAAAGCCAAACTTCCGCATATCAAATTTCACCCGATCTTATTTTTAACCGACAATTTAACTATAAAAATGTCTACTAATTTTATGACAAACAATTGCCGTTTTCATTTATTTTAATCAAATCATGTTGCTAATAAAATTATAACGCATACACCACTACAGAAAGATTATCAAGAATTTCCCGCTCTATAATAAAGACCCATGTGTATTTGTTTGTATATAAATATTTATTTATATACCGTTCTTGACTAAAGAGACTCTCATCTCAAATTCGTTTCAACATCACACGGATTGATAATACACCAAAAAGGAGATGAAGAAGAAAAAAAAGGTATTTTAATAAATCTTTATTTGAAATTCTGACGAGGAAGTATATCTTCGAAAATTAAATTGAAAAAAAAAAGTTAATAAAACTAAAATGCATTGTATGACGTTCTAATTGCTCATTATTATTTTTAATAATTCATATTATTTTAAATAATTTATATATATATATATATATATATATATATATATATATATATATATATATATATATATATATAAGTGTACTTCACTTCCGCCACGCGAGTAAAAACTGTTCTGAACGAAACCATTTCAAGTGTTTAGGGGAAGGGAGAAAGCAAATAGCTGCTGAAGAACCGAATTTGGAAAAATCATCCACTCTATTTCCATCATGAGACGATTTGTTTCTTTTTTTCTATACCGATTGATACGTTTTTTCTTTCTTTTTACAAACTTTTCATTTTGAGACGGTTTTTTTTCTTTCTTATTTCTATTTTTTAACTTCACAGATTGAGACGTTATTTTATATGAATATTAGTGCGAACATTGGCGAAGCGTAATTTTTTCCCGTCATTTTTGTACACTTGTGTTAAAATATTAACGAATTTTAAAAATTAAGACAATTCCAGTCACATATTTTCACATTTCATAAATAATTACGGAGAAATGTATAAAATAAATTTAAAAAAATGACACAAATTCAATAATTTTTTTTTCATTTTTTCAGGCAAAAACATTTTCGTTTGGGTGATTTTTTTTATATGTTTGAAAGAAGAAATGATGCGATTTCACTTTATGTTATCCAATCGTGTTGCCAAGTACAGAACTCGTAAACAAAAAAACAAAACAACATAATTTATATAAAACGCACTAAAATGAAATTCTCTACCGAACGCACATAGTTTTAACGTATGTAAACGATTTTTAAGACTGTTTATACCGTTTAAAAAGTCTTACAAATTGTTTACAGACGTTAAAACTACTTGGATTCCGACATTTTGCTTGATTTACGAGTTCTCGGGCGTTAACTATTCTGTACTTTAAACATTTAAAACACGCTTACAAATAGTTTCCACACGTTAAAACTATTCGGGTTCGGTAGAGAATTTCATTCGAATGCGTTTTATATGAATTATGTTGTTTCTTTTTGTTAGTTTACCAGTTCTCCAGTGTTAACTATTATGTACGTTTCCCTGCCGATGTGATGTCTCGTTATCCAATCAGCGTCGTGTAATTTTTTTTTTTTTTTCGCTTTGCATACTTTTCAAAACAAAAATGGCTAACACAGGCATTAAATTTGAACACATTTACAAGAAACTACGTCTTTCTACATCTGGCGGCGTAACCCTGCGTCTCCTGCTTGAGATATCCATCTGCGTCTCCTGCACCCGACATCTACACTGACCGGACTTATCCTCGGCACCTCTCTATACCCCAGGGACGCCCACACCATCCTGCCTTTTTTGCTATCCAGATCCCATTGACGTCACCCTGCCTTTCCTGCTATCAATTTCCCAGTGACGTCATTCCTGTTTTTTCAGCCTTTCTTGTTATTCTAGTGTCTTATCAGTGCAATAAACGTCCTTTCATTTTTTACGCTGTCTACCTCGGTTTGACATTCTTTCTTTGCCATTGTTTATTTTTGTCCTGACGGTCAACAAAGTTTGCTGCTTTTTTTAATCCTCATAAAAACTAGTTAAAATGTATTATCATTAAATGTAAAGATATATCCCAGGTGATGCAGTTGAAAAGCCATTATCACAAAGCCATAAAAGACCTTGTAAAGTTTTGAGCAAATCCGACAAGTACTTTACTACTTGAAAGAATACGGGTGAATTAGATAGACAGACTGGAATGTGACGGTGGTTAAGTGGATATCGACACGGACTGAAGACCTGGGTGTTCAAAGTTCGAATCCAGTCGGTTCCACAGAACCACTTTCACTAGGGGTTGTTGGCAACCTTCTCGTGGTCCTTCCAGTAAGTACCCGATGTCTTTCCAGAAAGATTCCTAACTAGAAAAACATCGGGGAAACTAATGCCAACACCAGAATCATATGATTCACACGAAATCCTACAACGTTAGAAAAGTACTTAATGAATATTACATAAGTAAATAAATACTGAACGAAATATTCCAGATATTTGCACCAAATTTAGTAAGAGTATTACGTTTGCAAGGATAATGATACGTATATATATTATTATTAATTGGCTGTTATTTTTTCTCCTTTTCTCACAACAAATAATCTTGGAAGGAAACCCTTCTGACGGATAGACAAAAATTTTTTATTTCATTATAGGGCGATGTTGAACCAACGGCTATGTAGCGACGAAGTTCATCCTTCGGTACCCAAAATGAAAATGCTTAAACTCGTTTCTGCGCACATGGCTCGACGCATGCACTCGCCTGAATTAATAATAGCAAATAAAAACATTTTAAGCCAATCAGATAACTTTTTCTGAATTTTTGAAATTTGATTATTTGATCCACCTCGAGTAAATAAAAAGACAGATTTTCCTTCAACAACATGTTGAGCCGAAACCCAAGACAGAGCTAACATCAACCTTTCGCCAGCTTCCCTCACCCCTCTGTCGGGTTTTGAGAAAGCTTATAATGCATTTCTCACTCACGCGCACACACACATATTTATAAGGATACGCACTATGACACCAACGCACACACATGCACAACGCATTAACTCTTTCACCCTGTCGTCTGCTGATTAAAATCAAATGTAAAACTTAACCACTTTAATACTTCTAGCATTTCTCACTGAACTTTCTACAATGAAAACAAATGAACATTGACTCTTATTAATAACTTTTAATGAAATGTAATTGAGTGAGAAAATTTTGATTACGATTTTTCAGACCCATGGATAATTCACGGCCCTTAAATTATCGACTCAGACTTCCTCGCTATCTCAGCTAATGAATCCCTCTTGTTCTGCAAGGACTCTCAAAATATGAACAACCATTCTATGTTTGCCTATCTATGTATACTTCCATTTTAGACTTAAAATATCTCTTTTGTGAACTTATGCTTTTGAATTCATTATTTTGTTTGCGTTTATCATATAACATTTCTTTCGCTCTCTCATATTTGAGTATTACCACAAACTGTTTCCCTAAAAGTGTGTCTCTAAAATCGGTTCTCCCCAAAGATCGACGCCAAAACAGGAACCCTAAAATGGTCCCTTCATAGCTGTTTAAAAATGATAACTGCGCACGTAATCTGCGCATATCGAAATAATATTTCAGAATCAATGAAATCTCTTAATTTTTGTTTTAAAATACAAATTTCAAGCATGCCGCGAGGAGCATCTAAACTCTAATTTAAAGAGAAATAAATTCGATTTCTAGGCCAATCTATCATTCTGCTGTCGGAAGTTATGCAAGCCTTTAATTCGCGAAAAGCAGTTATGGGGTGTCCATTTACCCCGAAACCAGTATATAGAGGATTATTTGTGGTATCCCAATTTTATACTTAAACGAAGTATTAGTCACGTCGACGTCACCAGTTATAAAGAGGAATACTTGGTTTGCGAATTGTCACCAGATATAAAGAGTGAATGTTTGATCTTCCAACTTTATCATTTTAGCAGACCAAGTGTTCATGATGCTTATTCTACGCACATCTAGCCGTCATTATTCGTGGGTGTTATCGTTGATAACGCACATGTGTGTTGGAAGAGAAAAATAGAAAGGGAAACAATTGTGTACAATAACAATTAATTTATTCACAGATTGTCGTGCATAAATGCAAAAGGAAATTAAGAGACATGTAATATATAAACAGGACACAGTGAAATGACTTAGAACTGAATCGTAAACAAAGAGTACAATTGTTTCCGTTACAATAAGAAAACGCACGTGTTCACAAGGCAAGAAATGAAAGCTATGTGCGTGTTCACGGAATATGTAAATTTTACTTACATGTCATTTCGATGATGGTAATATACCTCGCGGAGAATAGTAGACAACGTTGTTCGGCTCTTTGTTTAGAGTCGGAGAGTTGATTGACTCGATTAGAAAAATAACATAACAAACAAAATTTGTTAGGGTTAGAAAAGCCTACCCAGGATCAGAGTAGCGAACAGACGAATGGAAACTTTGAAAGTCATACCAGCAAATGAAAGTGACTCGTTCCGAATTTGCCATCACGTGAATAGAACAAGATTACACACTGTTGCTTGAAGCGTCCTCTCATGCTGGTGCCGGAAAAAAAGTATCCAAGTGTGATAACCCTCCACAACACCGGCGTCAGTTAAAAAACTAAATGGCTATAACATATGTATATATTTATTCATACACACATGTACAAAAAACCGCTACACTGGCATGTCGATGTTATCGATCATTAGTTACTAGAAGCTAAGATCTTTTCAGGCGGAAAAGTCTGATCTTTTACTTAGATGTTCATATTGGAATATTTTTTATTTAAGTTTTTCGGTTGAATATTGCTAAATCATTGTCCCCATAAATGAAGCAGACCGACACGGCTAATTGCAAAAGGGAAAGGGGAGACACGACGACGCACGGAAGCACGAAAATAGATTAAGCAAGTCGTACGGTGAAGTACATGAAGCAACAGGTTAGAGTTAGCAGTAATGTTCGTTGCGCACACGCGTCGTCAATTCGCAAATGTATTTCAACTTTCTGTTTTAACAATTACTAGTTAGTCACATAACTAATTGCCTTATCAGCTAACTTGGAACGATTGAATATTATACTGTTACGCACGACTTGCCTAATTTTCTCGTATTTAAGTCCACGTGAAATAGTACCCTAAGACAACATTGTGAGTAGATTGTATAAATTAAAGTATTCTTCCCGAAGAAATAAATAGGGTAATATTTATGTAAGACAGATATAATTGATTATGTAAAAGCCGATGTATATAGGAAAATATTTTTAAAATACATTTTTTTATTAACGACGTATGCAGCCGATGTTGTATGACAATGAAGGGAAAATTGTTCCATGGTAAAAAAAAATACCGAACCGGCCAAAGTGTTATTTAAAAGAAACTGAAGCAAAATACATGTTTACGTACAAAAAAACAACGCACAAAGAAAAAAAGAATTGGCTAGTCAGAAGTAAATAATGATTTATCAGATTAATTTTTATCGATGATAAACTCTGAAAATCCGACAAGATAACTTTATTATTATTATTATTATTATTATTATTATTATTATTATTGAATAGTCTTGGTCGACTTCCACCAGTATTAATACCACATGAACAGATTCGTCTTTAATAAATAAAAAAAAAAATCATATGATTACTCAAATTTGATTCAACTTCTGGGCTATAGGATCAAAGTGTTATATCAGTTCGTTCTCAGGGAGCCGTAATCCAAGGCATTACCTCCCTGTTCGGATTGGGGATAGATTTATTGTCTGTCGCCCGAGGCACCTCCATTCGTGACGGAATGCCGACTGACTATACATATATTTTTGCTCCCATCACGAATGCCCATATTTGATGCAACCTTAAAAATAGACTTTGTGTCTCACTTTGCCCTCGCGGGGAGGCAAGTAAATAGGGATTTTAAAAAAACATCTGAACTGTGACGTAGTAGTACTTAAAATAACGATTATATTTTAAAGAAAAATAAGTTTTCAAATAATTTTCCTTAATTAAAAACCGTAAAAACACAATTCAAGCAAAAAATAAAATTACATAAAAGATTTTAATTTTTTTAAATTTAACATTAATGAAACGTACGATAATGTCCTTGACAATAATTTCGTCGTTGGGATCAGAGTTATCTCTCTTGGAGATATTTGATTTTAACGTAAGATGGCGCTACTGTCGCGAGATTTGGTACTTTCGACACCCTCCCAACGAGATCGTAAATTCAGAAATGATTCTGTCACTTATCAACGTGACCTTCAAGTTGAGCGGATGTTGTACAAACCTGCTTTGCTTCTTAGCAAAGACAAAAGAAAAGTGTGTGAATGGACGGAAATATAAAGTTATTTGCATAGTCTCAACGATGGCGACGCGTCACTCCGAAAAAAAAACGAAGAAAGTCGTTTAGTTCCTTTACTAATGCATGAGAATCGGTTGACTCGATAAAAAAATAAACCTAACCCAACAAGGCCCGTTAAGGTAAAAAAAAAAAGAAAAGAAAAAAGCATACTATGTGTCTATATACAATGGCATAAAACAATTGTCACTATTTGGACGTCCAGGTGCTTCATGAACCGTTTTTCGCCTATTTTCATGGTTTTTCTAACTTTGAAAAATATTTTATTTTGGAAATTAAAAAGTGATCCTAAAACCAAAAAAGAAAGTATAACATAAATTATTTAAACATAAATTTTATTTTCTCAAAATATTAAATTCTAATTTATTTTGAAATACATTATTTTCCAAGGTTAGAAAAAGTGCCAAAAAAACAGGTTCCCGGGAGCACCTGAACGTCTAAATAGTGACAATGGTTTTGTACATCTGTAGATTATACAGAGATATAGCAGACACCTGTGTCGTCATTTTTTGTACTAAGTAAAAAAGTGTTTTTTAAATGGGTTGCGATTCTAAGAGAGTATTACTATTGGAGTATTCACATAAAAAAATTGAACTATGTAAAACAATTGGTCGACCATAGTCGAGGGTTACCCGAAGGTTCTCTTTTCATTAGTTACTCCACTTACACTTGACCTTATAATATTGAGTACCATTTTCTAAGTCTTTAGTATGACTAGACCATAGATTGAACCACTGTCTCCAAGCCCATTAGCGAACACTAACCAGTATACCAAATGAGCCGATGTAAAAAAAATTTTTTTTTTTTTTAAACAACTTTTTTATGGCGGGGCTATTGTAAAGAATACGAGTACGATAAAAATAAATAAAATCACAGCGGCGACATAACAGCGAAAACAAAATATTAAATTAGATAAGTTTATATATATATATATATATATATATATATATATATATATATATATATATATATATATATAAAAGTATAAAGGTATACTCAAAAAAGAATAAATGGGAAATACCAGCAGAGTGCTCAATTAAATTAAATTAAGAGCGTAATATATTTTTATTTATGAATACAGATTTTAATCAGACATATGGACCGGCTGTTTCTGACAGGAAAAAGGTTGGATCCCCAAATCCCGTCTTCGTCAACACAGCCTGTGCTGACGAAGACGGGATTTGGGGATCCAACCTTTTCCTGTCAGAAACCGCCGGTCCATATGTCTGATTACAATCTGTATATATATATATATATATATATATATATATATATATATATATATATATATATATATATATATATACGAGAAAGAAAGGATGAGGGTAATCCGACGTAATGGGAAATAAAAAAGGAAAAACCAAAAGATTTTTTTTTATGTATTCATCAACGTTTCGTCTTTATTTGTAAGACTTCCTCAGGATGATAATTTTAAGAAAAATGTCATGCAAGTACATAGAAATATTGGGTTGACATGATGGGTTAATGAGAAAAAGTAGTAGCCACTACTGGGAGCGCAACCGACTTCTCTCAGCCCAGACCTTGGTCCTGCGCTCCCAGTAGTGGCTACTACTTCTTCTCGCCAACCCAATATTTCTATGTACTTGCATGACATTTTTCTTAAAATTATCATCCTGAGGAAGTCTTACAAATAAAGACGAAACGTTGATGAATACATAAAAAAAAAACATCTTTTGCTTTTTCTTTTTTCATTTCCCATATATATAGATAGATAGATAGATAGATAGATAGAGAGAGAGAGAGAGAGAGAGAGAGAGAGAGAGAGAGAGAGAGAGAGCAGGGATTGAGTTTTACTTTTAATTGAACTTTATTATTATAGTAAAGAAGAGGTCAGCTTTACAACACAATGAAAAGAAAGTAAATGTCATTATTGAAATCAAAACAAATTTTAATACATCATCCATGTGATTACGTCACAACCAACCGATGTAACATGCATTCCAATCGGGGTTGACGTATGTGTGTGAGAGAAAGAGAAATAGAGAGTGAGAGAGGGGGGCAGGTAGAAGGGAGAGAGGGTGGAAAAGAGGGAGAAAAAGCGAGGGAGACAGAGCAGAGAACGGAGAAAAATAGAAGAGTGGAGAAGAGAAACAGGAAAGAGAGAGAGAGAGAGAGACACACACACACACACAGAGAGTAGAGAATAGCGAGAGGGAGAGAATAGAAAGGAGAGAAGAGAGAGCAAGACAATGAGTGAGAGAGAAAGTGTGTGAGAGAGATATAAAGAGAAAATGAGAGGAAAGAGAAAGAGAGAGAGAGAGAGAGAGAGAGAGAGAGAGAGAGAGAGAGAGAGAGAGAGAGAGAGAGAGAGATGTGAGTGCATTTTATGTTGCTAACGTCCTGTGATAAGCTGCATTTGTTTATTGTTTATATTTTTATATACAGTAAAGCATCTTCTCATTGACACGGCCAGTCCGAAGTCGGTAACTCAACATTTCTGTGAACGGATTACAAGGTAAGAAAACTGAACATTATTGGTATTAATATCATCATCATCATCATCATTAACATCATCACTATCATCATGACTATCAGACACGCCATTTAACGAACTTGTTAATATTATTTATATCTTTCGTCAATTCTTTACAATCTCAGACAGAGAGAACTTTTTCCAGAGAAGTGACTTTAGTTAATACAAGAATTTTTCTTTTTACAATAAAAAACAAACAATCACAAATATTCCATTATGCTTAATCGTTTGGAGAGACGGGAGGGGGGGGGGGAGTCGATGGTCATGCAGTTTTGCTATATATTTTTGGACTTACCCTACGATAGACACTCTCACCAAAATACCGCATTCACTCTATGGACTGATCCTACTTAAAAGATCTCCAAGTGGTTTCGATTAAATTTTATTTACAAAAAGACAGTGCGTACATGGGGAGTCGGTCAGCATTAACCCCCCCCCCCCAAAAAAAAAAATGAACAAAATAAAATGATGAAGGCCCTCTCAACCCTTTGTAAAGTTTTCCAGGTAAGTGATCCCGATTAATGGGGTAATTTTTCAGTAAATTTGTAGATTAAACAGGAGGCAAATATGCATACACACAATGCCGTTTAGTCTACCGAACTTACACATTGTCACATGCAATCTCACACGGCAACAGCCGAAATAAACATGTCTGCTCAACTGCATCTTACAGACAAAACAACTCTTTCTTCGACAAGAACGTTCATTAATGCTTTCAACTCTCAATACGATCCACTCTCTTATTTGTTTTTAAAACTAAGCTTATAAATAAATTCCAATAAATATTTGCATGGATTATTTATGTCATTCGTTAATAGTGCCTTTCCTTTACAACCTCTCAAACATTTTTTCTTCTACCGTAGCTTTTGACATACTGAAATGATGTCGTCATATTATTTTGTTTATTTCTCATGTTTTTATTACAGTTTTTTTTAATTTGTTATCTTCGTGAATAACCTCGCCATTGCACTGTTGCAGATATCATATTTCTTACAAAGCCTTGCCCTGAATATGCTGAATTAAAACAAATAAGTTTTCTTGGTTTAAATATTATAGTCTAAGAGTTCTAACCAGATACAAATGCAGACGTAAAAAGCAAATTCCATTTATTTATAGACTATCTTGGCTATCTGGTGTTGCATGTGTATTATATGACAGAATAACGCTAGGAATATAACAAGGCAAGAATGAACAGTAAACACGATTCGTCACAATGCCCCCTCTATTCATTTAACTACGTATAGTGGCCCGGATATTACTTTAAATTAACAGGAGTGCCAATGGGATTCTAACATTTTCTTTCGATCAAATTCCAATAAAACATAATCAGCAGATTATAAAAAATACTAGCGAATCCGTGCACGGGTGTTGCCCGGGTATCACATCAAATTAACAGGAATGACAATGAGATTCTAAAAAAAAATTTCAGGATCAAACCCCAATAAAACATAATCAGCAGATTTTTAAAAAAATACTAGCGGACCCGTGCATGGGCGTTGCCCGGGTATCACATCAAATTAACAGGAATGACAATGAGATTCTAAATTTTTTTTCCGGATCAAACCCCAATAAAACAATCAGCAGATTAAAAAATACTAGCAAAAAATTTAAGGATCCATGCAACTCATATTCCCACCTCTGAACTACATATAAGTATTTTTAATCGATGTTTTACTTATTTCTAAGTATTAATTGTAGTATTCTGGAATTCTGAAATTTATAAATAACATTTTAATGTTAGTATTATTTCATAACTGCAAAAGAGCATCCTCGCAGCAACGTACATAGAAGTGAAAGTAATATTTAACGCGAATGAAAAGAAACTGCATGGCTAACTATCAGTAATCCTAAATTCGGAGGGGATTACAAGGGAAAAAAATAGAAGACAGAAAAGATGCATGCGCAGTTGGCTTAACAAAATCGTAGAAGTCAATTTATAGTCTGAGGGACCGTTAAAAGTCAATTTCGCCCAAAAGTATCCTGATCGATCCCGTTGACATTCCCTCATGGATAAAAGTACATCAGGCATCAAACAATGAACCCACGCTCTCCGAAAGGAGTAAATACTGCCTGAGAGGATGACCAACTGTTATCTTTGAACGTTGTGATGAATTCTAAATAACACTAAAGTCATGTATTTCTTTGTATTGTAACAATAACCTTAAGTCCAGGTGGCACTATACGAAAGATGGAAACAATCTGCAGACGACGGGCAAGAAACTCATCCCCTCTCCAAAAGAAACTGGTAATTCTTCGGAGGATGTCCTTCCCCGTTTCCCGTGTATTTTTTTTGTGAATTCAAAGTAACACAAGAGCAGAAAGTAAATTTTATTAGAATATGTCAGTCTTGGACCGGTCGGCAATCTTTCACAGCTTAGGACAACAGATGATAGGCACCCTCTAAAAGATGATAGTAATGCCTGGGAGTTAGGTCTACCTTAAATATTGCCACTAATTCAAAGTACAGAACTGTAGAAATAATTAAAGTGTCAGTCACGCTGAAGAATGTCTGCATCTGAACATGAAATAGAAAATAATAAAAGATAAAGAAAAAGAGGACGTCTCAGTCTGTAAAGTAAAAAAGAAAAAGAGGACGTCTCAGTCTGTAAAGTAAAAAAGAAAGAGAAAACGTCTCAGTCTGTAAAGTAAAAAAGAAAGAGAAAACGTCTCAGTCTGTAAAGTAAAAAAGAAAGAGAAAACGTCTCAGTCTGTAAAGTAAAAAAGAAAGAGAAAACGTCTCAGTCGGTAAAGTAAAAAAAGAAAGAGAAAACGTCTCAATATGAAAAGTAAAAGAAAAGAAAACAGAAAATGTCACAATCTAAAAAGTTTTAAAAGAGAAAAAACAGAAAGAAAGCAAACGTCTCAATCGGAAAAGTGAAAAATGGGAGATGACAGCAAGTAATTAATAATTGAAGTGGTGTTAAGTTTTTGTTTTTGTTGGAACACAGTAATTCCTCCCAACGTAAGTGGAAGTTGCCACTTAGACAGACCCATGTCAACTGACAGAAAATGCACACGTAGCTTTGAACCAATGAAAGCGGTCGTCTCGCCATTTGCCGTAGCCATCAGTAATGGGAATTGTTAAATCCTTTCAATATTGTAAGTAGTTATTAGTTAGGATTTAGAGTGTAGCCAGCACATAGCCCTAACCCCATAGCCCTAACCCTAACATTGCATATTCGTGTAACGATTTAGAAAAGTGTTAATCTAATTAAATCTAAACAAAAAAAAAGAGAAAAGTTGGGTCGTTATAATAAAAAAAGAAGCGAATTTTCATTTAATGAATAGAAACAAATGGATTTACCGTAGTCGAGATCGACTCGGGTGGGGTGGTGGGGGGCTCACTTTTTATTGGCTACTACACCGAGGTGTAGGGGAGGGCGTCACCCCTTTGCCTGGATTGCTCTACTTACCCATGATCTTCGCCTTATAATGCCGAGTGTTTAGCAAGGAGGCATGAAATGTCATTTTCGAGTCTTTGGCATGACTCAACTGAGGATTGAACTCTGGTCGCCTGGCCCATTAGCGAACGCCCTAACAATTATGCCAAACTTCCAAGTATTGGTAACGAATGAAGTAACGAATTATTAGTAACGAATAAAGTAACGAATAAAGTAATGAATAAAGTAACAAATTATTAGTAACGAATAAAGTAACGAATTATTAGTAACGAATAAAGTAACAAATTATTAGTAACAAATTATTAGTAACGAATAAAGTTACGAATTATTAGTAACGAATAAAGTAACAAATTATTAGTAACGAATAAAGTAACGAATTATTAGTAACGAATAAAGTAACGAATTATTAGTAACGAATAAAGTAACAAATTATTAGTAACGAATTATTAGTAACGAATAAAGTTACGAATTATTAGTAACGAATAAAGTAACAAATTATTAGTAACGAATAAAGTAACAAATTATTAGTAACGAATTATTAGTAACGAATAAAGTTACGAATTATTAGTAACGAATAAAGTAACGAATTATTAGTAACGAATAAAGTTACAAATTATTAGTAACGAATTATTAGTAACGAATAAAGTTACAAATTATTAGTAACGAATTATTAGTAACGAATAAAGTTACAAATTATTAGTAACGAATAAAGTAACGAATTATTAGTAACAAATTATTAGTAACGAATAACGTAACAAATTATTAGTAACGAATAAAGTAACAAATTATTAGTAACGAATTATTAGTAACGAATAAAGTAACGAATTATTAGTAACGAATAAAGTAACGAATTATTAGTAACGAATAAAGAAACGAATTATTAGTAACGAATAAAGAAACGAATTATTAGTAACGAATAAAGTAACGAATTATTAGTAACGAATTATTAGTAACGAATAAAGTAACGAATTATTAGTAACGAATAAAGTAACAAATTATTAGTAACGAATAAAGAAACGAATTATTAGTAACGAATAAAGTAACGAATTATTAGTAACGAATAAAGTAACGAATTATTAGTAACGAATAAAGTAACAAATTATTAGTAACAAATAAAGTAACAAATTATTAGTAACGAATTATTAGTAACGAATAAAGTTACGAATTATTAGTAACGAATAAAGTAACGAATTATTAGTAACGAATAAAGAAACGAATTATTAGTAACGAATAAAGTAACGAATTATTAGTAACGAATAAAGTAACAAATTATTAGTAACGAATAAAGTAACGAATTATTAGTAACGAATAAAGTAACGAATTATTAGTAACGAATAAAGTAACGAATTATTAGTAACGAATAAAGTAACAAATTATTAGTAACGAATAAAGTTACGAATTATTAGTAACGAATAAAGTAACAAATTATTAGTAACGAATAAAGTAACAAATTATTAGTAACGAATTATTAGTAACGAATAAAGTAACGAATTATTAGTAACGAATTATTAGTAACGAATAAAGTTACAAATTATTAGTAACGAATAAAGTAACGAATTATTAGTAACGAATAAAGTAACGAATTATTAGTAACGAATAAAGTAACGAATTATTAGTAACGAATAAAGTAACGAATTATTAGTAACGAATTATTAGTAACGAATAAAGTAACGAATTATTAGTAACGACTAAAGTAACAAATTATTAGTAACAAATAAAGTAACGAATTATTAGTAACGAATAAAGTGACAAATTATTAGTAATGAATAAAGTAACGAATTATTAGTAACGAATAAAGTAACGAATTAGTAACAAATAAAGTAACGAATTATTAGTAACGAATAAAGTAACGAATTATTAGTAACGAACGCGGTGTAAATAAAGTATGTTACAATAGTGTTGTAAGAAAAGGTATGATCCGCTTACTTTGTAAGTCTTTGTTACTAGACGGCGTGTAAGAAAATATTAAGGAGGAAACATTTTTATGCACCGGATACGAATGACCTGTATTGGTGCTACCAGATCAGGCTGTCTGAAGATACCGGCTTCCTGACCTAAAATGCACCAAACATTGATGTTATTCTTTTTTCCCTTTGCAAAACTCAATCATGTTCTGCAAAGGCAAAAACAAAAACAACAAATTTACTCTACAAACCAACCAAACCAAACACTATGAATAAATATTTGAGGATACAAAGAACTTGAAGACTAAAAACTTTTACCAAAATGACTGGATTCAGCATTAAATAATCCGAAAATGGTTGATATGCCATAAAACGAAACAACCAAACCAAACCAACCAGATGACCTGTGACGTCAGCTCATGTTAACAGCTAATTTTAAAAGTCTCCAGATATTTCGTTAAGTTTGCTCAATAGTTTCTATAAAAATAAAACAATAGAATAATATTTATCCGTTATCTAGTCTAGTAGTAATAAACGAAAGAATTTAGTATCATATAAATTTACTATTGGTAGTTTAATTTCCTGCTGAAAGCAAAAATGGCGGCCATTTTTAATTTACATTTGCTGCTGATAAAGATAGGTTCCTTCTAAAAGATATTCCGGTAGGATAAAGTATATTTGCCAAAAAATTGAAGCAAATTATAAAGAAAAGGAAATCGATATTCAGAATGAAATAGTGATATTGTAGAGCGTAAACTGTCGCTGTCTAACTCTGAGATATATTTTTATATATTTAGAAGTAATATGATCATTGCTGCTAGGCGAATAGGAAATAGAAACACACACACAGAGTTTGAATTACCAACTGGACACCATCCTCGAGTGTCTTCGTTCTCTCTGTACAAGAGTTTGTCAGGACCACCTGATATGAGGATACTTCACCCTACAAGTAAAACCTGAATAAATATTCAAAATAACATAGTATTCAAAGCCCAAATAACATCCCCTCTATACGGCTACACACCGGCTCATATGATGCACGGTGCACCTTCTCCAGGTGATGTTACCTCAAGTAACAGCACTTAGCTGGATACTCCACCAGACTAGATGAATTCTTGTCCTGGAATCCGGTAATTCAAGAGACCACAAGAAAGATATATTATAACATAGTTAATTGGGGAGAGGAAAATTAATGTTCCTAACTTCTTTACTAACTCAGCGTTTGACAAGTAAAGGAGAACTTTAATGGAATATTCGAATATCTATGTATCTCATGTAGAGATCAAGTGTTAACCCCGGGGGCCTCTTGATTTCTGAGAACTTCGATTGAAGGAAAATGAAACCAAAAAATAATTATATATATATATATATATATATATATATATATATATATATATATATATATATACACATACACTCGCACATGATAGTGTGCATACACACTTTTCTCGGACACAGTATACAGACGAATTGTAGTTTTTGAAAATAAACTAATTCACGATAATTCAACAAATACACCCTATGAGGAGCGGCACCTACTTACAGTCAATTCTGATAGACTGTATTGACAAACAACGGTTTGAAATTTCGTGAAAAAAAATCCTATTTGTTGAACTTGTCAAACTGGCTGTCTTGTGGCCCTCCGACTATAGAGGACGTGGAAGGGCAGGAGATATCTCAGTCGATTAATGCCTTGCAAAACCAGTGCCTATTTGCGCAACCTCAACTTCTGTCCGAGGTCTGGTAAAACTGGAGGTACGAGAGTCTTTGCAATGCCGTAGTTTAACAAGCTACTGTAGTTTAACGAATAAGTAAAAGGTGAGCACGGTAACAATGTGAAGCACCAAATTAAATCAGTTAACCACGCACGAAGCTTTATTATGCTTGGTAACAATGCTGCAGTTACAGCTAAACAAGCTAACTGACCAATCGTGTTGCATACCTCCCCTCTCATTGGAAGGCCCAACACCTTACAGTTCACTATCAATTTAATATACAGGTTCATAATTTACCTTTTTATCACGTGCCTCACACAATCCTACCGTGTCGTCTGTTCTCCTCCCAATGACTGAGGACACCTGAAATTAATTGTTTCACAACCATGAAGAATGAAGAATTAATCGGTCTGAAGAAAGAACCTGTATTGACGGCATTGATGAGCCTTCTTTCTGCCAGCGGTGGAAGGGGGGCGCATTCCGGGGCTATGGATTGTCGGTTTTCCTATCGTCGATGGCCACGCATTCTTGCACGTTGTCGCCTCATAAAATCTTCCACGTGACTCGTCCTTCTTCCCTTCTCCCCCCCCCCCCAAGCTGACGTCACATCTGTTCTCAGTACATCCAGGGTCGAGATGACATTTGAAGACACTCGCTGACTTGTGTACATGTCGACATCGGCCCGTTAATTAAAACGTGTCTGTTGGAGATCGGGTTTGACTTGCACGATTTGTAGCGGAGTCACCTCGTGCAAGTTGGTGCGATGTGTTCTCACGATTTGCGGGGACAGTTGACGAGACTGCGGGGTCGGGGAGTTAGGTCACACCTGTGCGTCGATCACGAGGTTTCGTGACGTCACAGTTTTCCTGGTGGGAAAACTAAGTTGAAATTAAGAGTTCTTGACTGGAAGCCAACGAGTCAACACGCTTTAGCCATGTAGCGATTACACGCTAGGGGATTTCGGATCCCCCAGAAATGAGAGCCAGACGATGTCCCCCTGTTCCTTCCCTTACAAGTGATTAGGTGATTAATTAAGAAATTAACTAGCGTAAGCTTCTCTCTCTACTACGACGTAATTGCTTCAGTGTTGACAAGCTAATACCAATAAATGGCTCAAAGTAAAAAAGAAAGGCTGTTATTTTTTATTGTGATTTGGTTTCAGTTACAGAAAGAAACCGCCGGCCCGAAAATGTAACAACGACAAAGCGTCTGCAGAGAATGGTGGCGGCGATGGAGCGACTAACAATGGCAGTTGGGTTGCAGACAACAGAGAAGAGACAGAAAAAGAAAGGGAAATATCATTCCCTGATTGCGTCTACTGCTGTGTCGGCCGAAAGGGGGAGATTGAAAATCGGGACCGAATAGCAAGACCACTCGACGTCGCCGGATCGAGAAACGACATATCGTCCCGTTAGCAAGCGATGCTGTTTCGGGATCAACAGACGAGAGTTCTACAACACAAGAAATTCCAGAGATTACAACGTGTTGTTATAACCAGCAATACAACAACCGTATTCAATGCCACGACATGATCTTTATCACGTAGTAGGCTTTTTCCGACAACATCGTATTCAATCTAACAGCGTATCTGCCACTGGACCGTAATCGCGTAATGGACTTTTCTCCAACAACATAATTTTCAATACTGATCTTAGCTCTTCGAGTGCTAAAATGCTTTCTCTCGACTTCCATTAAGCCCGACTTTTATGGGGCGGGGCAAAGCATGCTGATCACACGTGGTCGATACATATAAATACTCTTGTACCAACATGTACTAGTTCTTTCTCACATTGGTGGTGACGACGACGATAATTATTATTACTACTGCTACTGCTACTACTACTGGAAAGACGAAAAAATAATAAACAAATAATTTAAAATTTAGAGTGGGGGATCAGATTCGCATATAAATTGAACGTAAAATGACCCCTCCTCCCATTTCCGGGCAATTCTAGCTTTTTGGGGCAGTTATCAACAAAAAAAAAATACCGAGGGGCAAAACCTTGGGAGATAAATTCTCTACTTCTTTGTTTGGAGGGAAGGGATGCTAAAAGTTAGTCGAATAAAAATGAACAACGTCCCCCCCCCTCTCACATCCAACTCTTCTCTAACCCTACCACTAACAGTCCGTGTTCCCCTACCCCAAAAAATCATTCGTAAAACCACATGTAATTGCCTAAAGAAATACAATTAACTGCCCTAAAACGCTAAAATGGCCCGGAAATGAAGGATCATTTTACATTTTATGTTAAACGTATATACGAAATTGATCCCTCTATCTAATTTCGAAAATAATGGTTTTTTTGTTTGTTTGTTTTTTTGTTTTTTAAATTCTTCTTTCCGCCGAGTATTTCAGGGTGTTCACATGTAATCGCCTAAAAAAAGAAAGAAAGTAGAATCTCATTTTGGGAGGAGGATGTTAATCTACGATAATACTCATTTTCTTTCAAATTAATAACTGATTAATCGATTTTCATTTTTATAAATTTTTACACATTAAGCTTATTCGTTTTTTTGTTGTTTTGTTTTTTTTTACACACGTGCACGCGCAAAATATCTCACATAAATAAAAAGATTTGCATTTGTTTGTATTCAAACACTGAACTATTTACACCATCGTGCCAATGAGAAGACGTTCTATCGCAATTGTTACATGGGATCGCAAGACGACAAAACATCACCCCCCATCCCCCCCCCCTTCTTTGCGCAGTT
This sequence comes from Sepiola atlantica, assembly GCA_963556195.1. Taxonomy (NCBI): domain Eukaryota; kingdom Metazoa; phylum Mollusca; class Cephalopoda; order Sepiida; family Sepiolidae; genus Sepiola; species Sepiola atlantica. The sequence goes on from OY744533.1 coordinate 89,937,672, forward strand.
TAAAAATAAGTACATTAGAAACATGCCTTCTCACCTTTCACTCGCCAATTGTCATAATAGGCGAGCGGGAAGGAAACAGGCAAGCTTCCATTGGAAAATTTTACTTTCATTTTTGTTTCATGCATTGCCCCTCCTCCATCCTTAATTGAAAAAAAATGCCCTTTCTCTTAAGAAAATATGGTAATTTAGGTACGTGCAAACATGGCGGCTTCTTGCACGGACTATGCTTATTAAAAAGCGCTTATCATTAATTATTTAATTAGTTTCCGTGTAAACTTTGATTGTGTTTGAAAGATAAAAGCCTAAACTTAATCTCTAAACGAAAAAAACTGCATATTTACGTGTAGAAAATAAATTATAATAAAATATGTAATTACGACGGTCAAAAACCCCAAAAATTCAATGAATTTTGAACTTTGAAAAAATTAATTGTAAAAATCCCTTAAAAGATAAATATAAGTTTTTGGGAACTATTTCAAAGATAATTATTAAATTAAAGTCATAAGACACTGAATTAAAAAATAAATAAATCCCACGTTTGACTAAAAATTAGCAAAATTAGCCCTTTAAATGTGATAAATGAGTAAAATCCGCCATAAGTTCATCGGAAAAGGATTTTGTTTACAAATTGACATCGTCGTTCAAAATATATGGAAGACAAAAAATGTCATAATTTATCAATTTTAACTTTATATATAAAAATGTAATAATAGTTTATAGAAGTTGAAAAATTATTATCCATTAATTTCTTTATTCTTTTTAAGGTTATAAACAAATTTAAGCACCTTTATTTTGTTATAATAAAAAGGAAATGCTTATTTAATTATTTGTGAGTGTACGCAATTATTTTTAACTGAAAAGGTTCAGTTTTTAATTTAGTAATACTCTGAAATTATTGATGACGCCTGTTTACCAATGTTTTTCCTTAGAATTTGAAATAAAACTATTTTTTAAATGTTAAAAATATTTTTACGTTACGAACTGCGTCAATTTTATCAATTTGTTTTACATGATTTAAAACTTTAGTTACTCGATTTATTCTTAATGTGTCGTAACGATAAATTACATTGATTCTTTTAAAAATAAAGTGTTTTTATTTTTTATTTTAAGTGTGAAAAAGTAAATTAAAGTCAATGACTACACTGACAATTTATTCATTGAAAAAAAAGTTAAAACAGTTATTTATTGATAAACAGAATTCAATTTTGAAAGAAAATGTCATGTTTGAATTTTCTTTATTTATTAATAAATAATTGTTTTTAACATTTAAGTTAATTAATGAAAAAAAGAGACAAAACAAATACAAATCTTGCCAAATAATTGACGATGAATTGTGAAATGAACGAAATTGTTGAATCTCTAAAAAAAAAAAAAAATTTGCGCTGTAAAAGTGAGTGATTGCTAATCCCACCTGGTTATTACAGAACGGGGCTACCATACTAATGAAAGTTCATCGTTAGTAGAAATTATTCAATTTTTTAAATTCTTTTTTTCGTTAAGTTCCTGGATCTCAAATTTGTCAATTTTTGGTTTATTTTCAAGATTATAAAAAAAATTTCTTGTGCTGATGATGCCACGTTCCTTTATGAAAGAGAAATATAATTATGTCGCATTTTTTTATTTTTCCAAAAACTCTAATCATTAAAATCACATGAAATATTTTTTGCAATTATATTATTTTTTTGGTGAAAATATTGATTAAACAATGCTTTATTCAATAATAATATCGCTAATTAAAAAAAATAATTTTTCTTCGAGTTATAGTGATTTTATTAACACGGTATTTACTGGCCTTTTTCGTAATATATACGAAATATTTTGGAAAAAAAATTTAATTGTTAACATCTACGATCCTTTATTTACATAAGTAACAGTTAAAAAATCATGCATTTTTTTTTATTAATATATAAAAATATAACTTTAATAAAGGTGTATTTTCTTTTTAAAAAATAATACATTTTCACTATGATTTAAAAAAAAATGATGGTTTCATTATATTCCGTGATTGCTGATTAATAAATATTGAAAATTTCAGTAAAATTGGTTGATTTCCTGAATTTTAGTGTATTTTTAAGTAAAGGGGGGGTCAAAAAAAATTTTCATTTTGGGAATCGACCATGGATTTTGCACGTACCTCATTACTATAAATTATTTACAAGGAAATACAGTTGGGAAACTATTTTTTGGGTTTACCTACTTATTTCGTTAAAAACAATATTTTCTATTTAATATGAGATATTAACATTTTAAGTTGTCGTAAATATCGGTTCTGAGCAAAATAGCCATTTTTTAGCAACTTGTTTACGTTGCGGATTTTACTTCCCTACTTTATGGTTGGTAGTAGCCTGGCATCTGGATTTTGAATGTCGGGGTTGATGCGCTCGCTATGTCTAGCCAAACTGATGAGTTGTGAAACGACAAAACAGCTGCCTATAGATGACTCTCTCTCTCATATATATATATATATATATATATATATATATATATATATATATATATATATATATACGAAAGACAGAAAGGAAAAACAAGTAAACACAAAAAAAATAAGATCTAACGATAAAATGACCGGTTTCGTTCGGATTAACGAGCAATTTCTTTACTTTTTTCTGAAGACGTTGATCTGAACGAAACCAGTCAATCTCTCGTTTGATCTCTATTTCTTCTTGTGTTTAATTATTTTTCTATTCTGTCTTTCATAAATTTTGTCTCCGCCACATTGCATTATATATTGCATATTTTATCCTCTCTCTCATATATATATATATATATATATATATATATATATATATATATATATATATATATATATATATTATGATATAAAATGAAGTAATAAAATAAGGTGCCAATCAAATTTTCGGATGTTTCACTAATTATAAGATATTAGTTGACGCTTATATCTTTTGTTGGATTGCTTTATATATATATATATATATATATATATATATATATATATATATATATATATATATATATATATGGTAAAATGCACGATATGTCATGAAAATGAAATGCCGTGATAGACAAAATGTGTGAAAAAGGACAAACGGAAAACATTAAAATACAGGAGAAAAACCCCCACAAACGAGAGATTGTACCGTACCGCATAGACCAATCACATCTCTCGCTGTGCGTTTTGTTCATTTTCCTATGTTTGTGCCACTATCAAAATAACATTTTTCAAATCTTCACTTTTTCTGAACACGTTCGTTGATGTGAACGAAACCGGTCAAATCTCTCGTTTCTTGTTTTTCTCCTGTAGTTAAATCTGTTTTCCGTTTGTCTTTTTTCACACACACATTATATATATATATATATATAAATATATATATATATATATATATATATATATATATATATATAATTATTTGTTCATTTTACTACTTGATGTTAATTTTAGTATATTTTACTAAATAATTTTTTTTTAAATTATACATTTAATTTTATTTATATATTTCGAAAATATTGAGATATACGGAAAAATCTGTGATATAAAATTAGATATGTATAATTTGAAAATCGCGACGTAGTGCAACCGCAAAAAAATGAAACGCGATATAGCGAGGGTCTACTTTTTTTCTTTTCTCCTTTTTATGGAAATCGCTCCGGACAAGGCATGAAGCCACTTGATGTAAAGAGCTAAAAAAAAAAATACTACTTCAAGATCAAAAACTAGCCAACGATAAGTGTTATATGGATAGATTCCTACCCAGAAAACAGCAATTCTTCCTCCTTTGTCAGAAACGTTGCTCATGGAAAGTGAGGACTAAAGGACAAAATAAGGGAAGAAAGAGTTACGAGGCTACCGAAAGTAAACCCAAGGTCCACTTTCTACTCTTTTTATTGATCTTCAATTCAACATATATTCCTGGACTCCCTTCGACTCAAAGATCGCTTCATTCATATAAACAGCAGGAGATGTAGTCGGTTGAAAAAAAATCAGATTCGACTTCTTCAAAAATTTTCGACTCCCAAACTCTGAGACAGAGACAACCCTGGAGTTAAATGGTTGTCGTTGTATGGATGACTTCGACTAAGAAAATTGCATTGCCAAGATCGATTAAAACTGTACACAAAAAAGTTTTTATTATAATACCGTGTGCTGAATGGCATAATGAAATAAGAGAAACTAGTTTAAAAACAATATAAATGGAATATTGTGAGAGATATAGCAGGGTTTGAACTCAAGACTTTATTGAGAAGTAGAAAAAAGTCTGATAACCGATTTAACCTCTACACCGACCATTGCCCGATCTGATAAGATATGTATTGTTGCCAAGATCGATGGAAACTGTACACAAGACACGGTTTTTTATCTTGCGCTGAAAATATTAATTTTAAAGAAAATCGCTTTTTTTTTCAATGCCCATTAGCAACGCTTTTATTTCGACGGTGATAGAACATTTCGAAGGGGAAATGTCAGATATAAACTTGCGTAATTCTTATCTTTTTAGGTGTTTGTAATTACGATAAGCTTATATTAGTAATCAGATCAGTGGTGTGCAAAGGTCTGGTGATGCTCGGAGCATATCGTGATTGTGTGCCTCCTTCAAACTCAAGTATAAGATCTAAAATCGTGTGAGAAAAGAAAACATTTGCAATTTTATCAATCAACTCTTACTACATTCCAGTCACATGTAAATATTATATTAAACGATAAGAGTGCCTATTGTCCCAGTATAGGACATATATATATATATATATATATATATATATATATATATATGTATGATACTTTTATTTACACAGACATGTACAAAATCTGCGACAGTGGCATGTCGATGTTATCGATCAACAGTTACTATAAACTGAGATCTCATCAGGCAGAGTTAGAATCCGATCTTAACCTCAAGATCGGATTCTAACTCTGCCTGATGAGATCTCAGTTTATAGTAACTGTTGATCGATAACATCGACATGCCACTGTCGCAGATTTTGTACATGTCTGTGTAAATAAAATTATCATATGTAAAGCTCTATTTTGATATTGAGCACTTTTTATAAACCCGGTTAAAATTCTCTGGATTACCACCCTGTGGATATTTTTCACCTGGATTATTACCATTATTATTATTATATATATATTCATGTATCCACATAAAATATTATAAGGAGATATAATTTTTGATGTATCAGTTTTCAGTATTTACTTCAACAGTGCTCGATACGTAAGTAGAGCTAGGTAGTAAGCAATGAAAATATATATGGCAATCAAGTTACACAGAGGCTCCCGTGTTTCATCCCCGGGGGGAATCGTCAGGCTAAATGCATTTAGCCTGACGATTCCCCCCGGGGATGAAACACGGGAGCCTCTGTGTAGCTTGATTGCCATATATATTTTCATTGCTTACTATCTATATATATATATATATATATATATATATATATATATATATATATATATATATATATATATATCAATGAAACAGACGAGTGGAAAAAAAAGGAAAATTGTTAAAATTACCTTAAGGCCTTTTCGTCTGACCCTCTGAGAGGAAACGTCAGAATGGTAAATTAAAAACTAAAAGTTGAACCATAAC
>OY744533.1:89953214-89960714 GCA_963556195.1 Sepiola atlantica
TCAAACGTGGGATTTTATCTTTTTTTAATTCAGTGTCTTATGACTTTAATTCAATAATTATCTTTGAAATAGTTCCCAAAAACTTATATTTATCTTTTAAGGGATTTTTACAATTAATTTTTTCAAAGTTCAAAATTCATTGAATTTTTGGGGTTTTTGACCGTCGTAATTACATATTTTATTATAATTTATTTTTCACACGTAAATATGCAGTTTTTTTCGTTTAGAGATTAAGTTTAGGCTTTTATCTTTCAAACACAATCAAAGTTTACACGGAAACTAATTAAATAATTAATGATAAGCGCTTTTGTGGAAATTTCTAGACGTTTTTCTAAGTAAGTCAACGGTTACTTCCCTTTGTTGAAAGGTCAGGGGGGGGGGGGCTTACGTGCAGGTCGAAGGTCATATGGATATTGCGTAGGTGTTATGTGTGAAGGCCATGTGTCACGTGATTTCTATTTTTAGCAATGATGCAATTTGTTCGTGTCTGGATATATCGGCGCGAAATTTAATCAGAACAGAGTTGGTCGTTGAAGTCGACACATGTTAAAACTGTTTCTCCGTCCACGAGGGGACGTTAAATTTGAGAACAGAGCGTGTCGTTGAAGAGGACACATGTTAAAACTGTTTCTCCGTCCACGAGGGGACGTTAAATTTGCAAGAATTTCTACTGGAAGAAACTTAAGAGATATGATATCTCTTGGATGAATTACATGTTGTGTATGTAATATTTTCCCCTTGGTCAGGAATATTATCCTCGGGGAGTTGTTTCAAGCCAGAGACTTGAAATAAGGAGATGGAGAACGCGATCGAGACGAGAAGAACTCCATGCACGAAATTGCCTATGTAGAAGAGCTTAGCTCCCGAGAAGTGAAATACTTTGCTGTCGAGAAGATTCTAATCAGAGATTAAGAATCATAGAGATTGATCGTCTTTGCACACAGATCGATTTGAGATGATATTCAACTGTGCCGATTGGATCAGTCACATACGCGCGTGTTCACCATTCAAGACGAACGATGAAAAATAGTGAGTATTGTGTTTAATTGAAATGTGTACTGTTCTTGTGCCATACTTATTGTATCGAATTTGCTAAAAGAAAATATTGAAAAAGGAGGAAGAAAAGAACTTTCGGACAGACGTTGATAAAATAAAAAAAGAGTTAATTTTATCATGGAAATTATGTTGGACTTCGGCACGGTTTGTTAATTTTATTTCTTTTGATTGTAACTTTGGTGAAAAGAAAAAAAGAGACTTTTGATTGATTTGTGAGAATACGGACTTTATAGTATGTTCATGTTTTAAAAGGATTTATTCCTTAAATTTGATTGTGTCAATTTTTGTTGTGTCTACCTTAATGTTCAGAGATACTGATGTTGTATTTTTTTGATTCTTATTTTTTTTGCATGTTACCCAGGAATAATTTATTTATTCCAGCTTTGGAAAAAAAAGCAGTCCAGGCTATCTTTTTTTTGTAAATAAAACTATATTTTAACTTTTACGAGCATCTTGCATTGTCCCTTTCCTTATCTCTTGTTATAATTTTTTTATGATAATTTTCCTAGATAACATGACCATCGTTTAGAGCGGTTTTTTCGTTAACGACACGAAAATTCCGACATTCTGCTTTTTTTTATGTTCCATTTTCGTTTTACAATGAACGTATTGAAAACGATATTCTGGAATAACTAATTTTCTTTCTATTAAAAGCATTCTGCTTTTTCTATCCTAGATTCGTTTGGGCGAACGTATTCAGATGATGTGCTGGGAATAATATAATTAATTTTCTTTCTATTAAAAGCATTTTACTTCTTGTTTCATATTTCGCGTGTTGGAAAAAATACTCGAAAATGTGCTACTAATTTGAATTAATTTTCTTCCATTGCTATTTTTTGGTACTAAGTCAATGAGGGAACTTACTTCAAGTTATAATCTCCTTTCTCCCTTTGGCGCCTAGTTGCGTGTGTCAGACGTGTTACACGGGATTCGGCGGCCTTTCATTCCTTAAAACGTAGTCAAATGCGAGATGTTCAGGTTTTAATACTGTTTTAAGCTGACTGCTTTTTTTCTTTTTCTTTTATGTATTTTATGTGAAAATTGCATTTTTTAAGAGTCTGAGCGCCATGTTTGTCCGCCACGTGGAGTCATTTTTGTGAATTTCCCGCGTATTCTAAGTCGCCATTTTTGTGAACTGTTGAATGTTGGATATTGAATGATTTTTGTGTAATTATTTTTCCCTTGAGAATTTTGCTTTGATTGACAAGTGGAATTGTTAGAATTACATTTGAACGAATTTGGTTAACTATGGTACAGCCTTTTTCCATTTTTTTTTGTAGGAATCTTACTTAGATAATTTTACGTTGTCATTTTCCTGCCATTGAGAAGACGTTTGGCGCCTATTTTAGGTTAGCCCACACCTGATCGCCATATTGTATTTTGTTCATAATGGCGTCTACCCCCACTGTTAATCTCCTTGTAGAAAGGCGAGATATTGTAAAAATTAAAGTCGATACTATTATTGATGTTCTTGGGGGTGGCGAGGGGGAGAACCGGGAATTTGTTTCTTCCCAGAGGGATAGGGTTAAGGAACTCTTTGCGTCCATTGATTCGCTCAATGAGCAGATTACAAGTGCCTATATTGAGAGTGAGTCTCGCGAAGAGATGTCTGAGAACTGTCGGAGCCAAACGTTATATCGTATCCATGTGGATCGACGTTTCAGCGAATTGGAGAGCATGTGGAAGGATGAGGGCTCCCCACATAATGGAGAAGGGGAGAAGTCTAAAGTGTCCCTTTGTAGTGTGACACCAAAACTTGTCTGTCCTGTTTTCGACCCCATCAGTTTGGAACGTGACAGATTGGCGTATCTCAACTTCTCGAAGGAGTTCGAAAATTGCGTGTCAAATATACCCAGTGAGTCCACGAGGTTGATTATTCTGAAAAATCACCTCAGGGGCTATGCCCACCGAATAGTGGGACATCTTTCCATTTCGGATGCCAACTTTGAGGCAGCGATGGAGATCCTAGATAGAGAATTTTTAGATAAAAAGTTTATTGTAAACTCTATTTTTAAAGATCTCCATAGTGCTAAACCTCTTGGGGATTCAGATACTAACTCGGTGAAGAGCTTTCTAACTAAGGTGAAAGCTCAAATATACGAGCTGAAAAACTCCTTTGGTATGGATTTTCTAGAGGAGGAGGCCCCCGGCAATCTGTTGCTAAGTAGCATTATTTTTGAAAAACTTCCTATTTCTGTGAGACGGGAACTGATTCATACCGTCAATGGTAATTACCCATCTCTGGGAGATATCTTTGATAATTATTCTGAGGTGTTGCGCACGTTGGACATCGTCAAACCCAGGATGGTTAAAACGGTAAGGCCCGTCGCCAAACCGCGTTCGTCTGGTTCCTTTAGATTCAGGTCCGCTAGTGCTGTTAAGAAGCCCTCCACTTTGGAGAACTTTTTTGTAAAAACTAAACCCAGTCGACATAAGTGCTTCCTTTGCAGTAGTGACTGCCATATTGCTTACTATTGCGGGAAGTATCCCTCTCTAAGGGATCGGTTACAACGATGCCAATTGGCTAAGTTGTGTACCCGTTGTACTAGCCCGTTCCATAACGCCGAGGCGTGCCCCGGTAAAAGTGGTCGTTTCCGCCCCTGTTGGAAATGTAAAAGTTGCGAACATGCAGGTGCGTTATGCCCTAACTTTGACAAGTCTCGGCTGGATACTAACCCCTGTCTCCAGGTGGGAGAAGTGAATCTTCTCCTGCCTATAATTAAAATTGACGTGGTCAATAATGGAGTTGTAAAATCTTTCAATTGTCTGTTGGATTCAGGAAGCCAGCGCTCCTATTTGTCTGATGTAGTTCTGGACATTTTGAATTGCCGTTCTATGCCTGTAAGGAGAAGGGACTTCTTTATTAAGACTTTTCTCGGAACGGCCAGAAGGAGCCTAAATGAACTCGAGTTGCGGGTCAAAGTGCCGAACTCTGAGTGTGTTATACCCTTTTTGGTGGACGAAGGCTTGGACCTTCAGTTTCACGTCAGGGGTCTGTCTACTGCTATTGAGAGTATTATTGCAGGTGGGGGGAAATTGGCTGCTGACTTTTCAAATGTTGAAAATGATTGTATTACTGTACATGGTTTGGTAGGTGTTGACCTACTGATGTATCTGGGACCCATGAAGTTGTCTCCCTTCATGAATGGGTCTGTTTTTGAGTTTCCTCAAGGAATTGTGCCTTTTGGAGATATGTCCAATTTTGTGAGTCCTGTTATGAAGAAAACGGATGCCTCCGTTGTTGGCGCGAATTACAGCCAAGTTGTGTCCGAACACTCACGGTGTCTTATGACACATGTTTATTTTGTGCTTGAGCCGAAGTCTCAATATTTCGACCCTTTCGATAGTTTTGTTGATTCTTCTGTGGAAAGAGCCGTGGACAAGCTCTTTAGTTTGGAAACACTAGGATTTACTGAGAACTCTGTAAGTGACTATGACAGGAATAAAATTGATGCCTTTCGCAATTCGATATCGTACCGAGACAGTTGCTACTATGTTAGTTTGCCATGGGACGAGGGAAAGTTGCCTTCTGTTCCTTCCAACCATCGAGTGTCGTTGAATGTGCTTGATAAGGTTGTCACTCGTTTGACGAGGCAGGGTCTATATGAGGACTACTGTCAGGTTTTCTTAGAGCAGGAGAGGGAGGATATTATTGAGAGAGTGGAAGTGAATCCAGAGGATTTCACTCATTATACTTGGATTCCTCACCGTCCGGTTATTAAGGCTAATGGTCAGAGTAACACAAAGATAAGGCCGGTGTTCAACTGTTCGTTGCGAACAGGTGGACATCCCTCTCTAAATGATTGTGTCTATCCGGGAATTAACCTTTTCACGGATATGCTAGAGTTATTGTTGAAGTTTCGCATGGATCGTTATGTCCTGTTGGCTGACGTCCGTAAGGCCTTTCTCATGATTCGGTTGGAAACCGAAAGAGATAAGAATCGGTTTTGCTTTTTTGTGAAATTGAATGACAAACTGGTATGTTATCGTTACAAAACATTGATTTTTGGGTTTGTGGCCAGCCCATTTATTCTGAACTTCGTCATTAGACATCATGTTGAAAAATACCCTCATAGTTTATGTAGGGATATGCTTATGGAAAATTTTTATGTGGATAATCTTATAAAAACTCACAATTCACAGAAAACCTTGTTGGACCTATACCTGAATGCAATGAGTATCATGCAGGATGGTAATTTTTCATTAAGGTCCTGTAATTCCAATAGTGATGTTTTGACCACTCGAATGAAAGCTGACAAAAGTTTTGTCACCCATGATTCTCCTCTGGAGAGGGTGTTGGGTTATGAGTATGATCCTGTGCAGGATAATTTGCATGTGGCGGTCAGTTCCTTGGATGTGCCGGCTGATACAAAAAGGGGCATCCTATCGCAGAACTCTTCCATATTCGACCCTTTGGGGCTTGTTTTGCCTGTGACTATCAAGGGAAGGGTAATACTCAGTGAGATATGGAAAACTCAGGTGTCATGGGATCAGAAGATACCGGGGAGTTTGCAGCTCACTTGGAACAAGTTGTTTCCTGAGCTGATTAATCTGCATAGTGTGAGGATCCCCAGATGTGCTGTTGATTCCTCTGCACCTGCCACGTTAATAATCTTTTGTGATGCTTCACAACAAGCCTTTGGCTTTGCGGCTTACATTTTCCAGTATGGGGCTGCTAAATTAATATTTTCCAAGGCTAAGGTGGCACCTTTGGCAAAGAGAACTTTGCCGTCACTTGAGTTGATGTCCGTGTTTTTGGCGATGAAATGTATCCCTAATCTTTTGAAGGTGTTTCAAAAGGATGTGGTCAAGAAAATGGTGGTTGCGGTGGACGCACAAGTCGTGTTGTCCTGGATTCTGTCCGAGACAGTTGTGACAAAGAGTATATTTGTCCGAAATAGGTTAAAAGATATTCGAGTGGGAGTGGATAAATTGTGTGAACAAGGTTTGGAAGTGATGTTCAAGTATGTGAACACTTCTGACAACCCTGCCGACCTGATCACCAGGGGTATTTCCTTGGCAAAATTCAAATCTCTATTGCCCTTTTGGTTATCGGGGCCGCAGTGGCTGGTCGGTGAGAATTTTAACTGGCCAGTGTATGATTTGAACTGTTTGAGTTCTGACAGTCAGAGGTTAGTGCTGACTAATGCCATCTCTGTGGTTCCTGTGATTCAGGAATTGTCACCGATAGTGGATTTTAAGAGATTTTCTTCTTTGGGAAAACTCATGAGAGTTTTGTCCTACGTGTTTAAGTTTGTATTGAAGTTGCGGAAATCCATGAAAGAACCAGGCCAAGTGGCCAAAATTTATTTGATTAAGTTGGAGCAGTCCTTGCTTTTTCCCAGGGAAAAGTCCTTTTTGTTGAACCCCTCCAACCGTGAGATTCCTCCGTTGGTGGCGAAGTTGGATCTTTACCTGGATGATAAAAGCTTGATAAGGTCTGGGGGAAGGATTGGTAAATCCAGCCTTTACCCTCCGGAAATTTTACATCCGATTTTGTTACCTCGAGGCAGTCATATAACTGATTTGATTGTTATGGACTGTCATCTCAAATGTAAGCATTTGGGTATTGCAGCTACCCTCAGCAAACTCCGTTTGTCAGGTTTCTGGATACATAAATCCAGGCAGGCAGTGAAGTCGGTTATCTCTGCCTGTGCTCTGTGTAAAAGATACAATGCCGTATCTTTCAAATACCCCAAGGTAACCAATTTACCTAAGCACAGAGTTAATTTTGTGAAGCCCTTCAACCATACCGGGATAGACTTTACTGGTCACTTGTGGGTTGAAGATGAAAGGGGACCGCAAAAAATGTATATATTACTTTTTACGTGCTTCAATGTGAGGGCGGTTCATTTGGAGTTAGTGGGTGACATGTCTACCCACTCGGTGATATTGTCATTGGTGAGATTTTTTAATATTTATGGGGTGCCTTCCCATATATACTCAGACAATGCTAAATCATTCGTTGCTGGATGCGGTTTGATTAAGCAAGTGCTGGTGTCTGACGAGTTCGAAGAGAAGTTTAGTACCTTTGACATCAAGCACCAGACGATACCTTTATATTCTGCTTGGTTCGGCAGTGTTTGGGAGCGTCTTGTTAAGACGGTGAAGGTTTGTCTTTATAAGTTAGTGAGTCGGCAGAAGTTGGGTTATTTTGAACTTCTTTCTGTGTTGTCTGATATACAGAATGCCATTAACTCACGTCCTCTAACTTATAGATGTTCTGGAGATGACGGTTTGGATATTATATCTCCAAACGCGTTTATTCGCCCGTATTGTAATAGTACGGTTTTTATAAATTCTGAAGAATGTTTTCTTGAGAATTCTCCTCCTTCTAGGAGTGACCTTTTGGAGAAGCTGAAACAAAGGGATCTTCTCTTAAAGAAATTTAAGGTTTTATGGTACGAAGAATACCTGCTCGGCTTGAGAGAACTGAGTGGTGAT
>OY744533.1:89965714-89968214 GCA_963556195.1 Sepiola atlantica
AATAAAAGACAGGAAGTGATTCAGAACTGTCTACATAGAACCGCATATATCGTAACCCGTTACAGACCCATATAAAATACCTGTGGTAGTAACCCTTTCATCAACATAGGAAAGTATCTAAGGTATAGGAATATTATAAGACTATCTTGACAATAGAAACCATAAACCTAATAGTAGATGACGGAGTACTAATACCTCAATATAAAACATTTAGATATAGAACCCATCACTCATAACTAAAATGACCGAAGCAATTAAGCTTATATCTAGCCTATAATAAAATGGTAAGAGGGCCAGATTATGAGAGCATCAGTAGAAATTTTTTTCATTTTGGTTTTCATCTGTATTAATTAGTTAGGAAATGGTAACTAGTAAATAGGATATGTTTTTGGAAAGAGTAAAAACTAATAATACAATAATCATTTAAAATATAATGCCAAATAAATGTTCAATAGGTAAAAAAATAAATAAAAATAAAATGTATATACATGTATATGTATTGTGTGTGCATATATATGTGTGTGTATTTGGATATATATATATATATATATATATATATATATATATATATATATATATGTGTGTGTGTATGTGTGTGTATATGCATGTATATGTGTGTGGGAGGTTCGGACGCTGAGCGCGATAGTTCCAATTCGTTTAAACTGAGACCTTAAACAATAAAAAATACGAATATATTAAATCTGGACTTCGATTGAAAGCTTATTTTAATGGAAATCATAAGAAACTATTTGGTATCATATTATTTAACACATGATTTTAGGGTGTCGTCGTGTGTTGAAATACAACCATTTTTGTAGAGACAGTTTTCAGGATTTTGAAAATGCCGCTCGTCGCGTTTCGCGTTCGGATCTCTTAGTATATGTATATTAATAGGCATATTAATAAATAAATAAAAGAATGCACACAACCTAATATTAAATATAAGCATACAATTAAAGTGGGACCTGATATTGACATTGACGTAATCACAATTAACTTTAAGTTTTAAACTACTTTTGAATCCTCACAATACTTAAAAATGAGGTATTTAAAAATCATTTTATAAAAAATAAAATAAAATAAATAAATAAATATTTAAAAGCTCCCTTCGATATTTGGAACCATGTCTAGGTAACTATATAAAATATCTTCGTTGTGAGTGACAATCCCCCCCCCCCTAGTTTTTCGCATTTAATAGAGGGTTACTACTCGAGTGAAGCATTCTGGGTGATTAAGCTTATCTTAGTATTGATGGAAACGATTTATTAATAAATACGAAGCATTGTATATTAATAGACATATTAATAAATAAATTAAAGAATGCACACAACCTAATATTAAATATAAGCATGAAATTGAAGTGCGACCTGAAAATAGACATTGGTGCTTGTCGGTATTCACATGATAATGAAAATTAGATTTAAAACGTAATCATGATTAACTTTGAGTACAGATGTCCGTAAAAAACAACTTTTGAATCCTCATAATACTTTAAGAAATAAAATAAATAAATAAATATTTAGTAGCTCCCTTCGGTATTTTGGAATAATGTCTATGTAACTGTAAAATATCTTCGTTGTGAGTGACAAATCCCCTCCCTCCTTAGTTTCGAATTTAATTAGAAACTTACTACTTAAGTGAAGAATTCTGGGAAATTAAGCTTATCTTAGTATTGATAGAAACGATTTATTAATAAATACTAAGCATTGTATATTAATAGACATATTAATAAATAAATTAAAGAATGCACACAACCTAATATTAAATATAAGCATGAAATTGAAGTGCGACCTGAAAATAGACATTGGTGCTTGTCGGTATTCACATGATAATGAAAATTAGATGTAAAACGTAATCATGATTAACTTTGAGTACAGATGTCCGTAAAAAACAACTTTTGAATCCTCATAATACTTTAAGAAATAAAATAAATAAATAAATATTTAGTAGCTCCCTTCGGTATTTTGGAATAATGTCTATGTAACTGTAAAATATCTTCGTTGTGAGTGACAAATCCCCTCCCTCCTTAGTTTCGAATTTAATTAGAAACTTACTACTTAAGTGAAGAATTCTGGGAAATTAAGCTTATCTTAGTATTGATGGAAACGATTTATTAATAAATACTATATATATTCCACAAAAACACCGAAGTATAACAATTCAATAGTTGCTTAAATGGACGGCTGACATTATGAAACTAGCTTTAAACTGTTGAAATTAAAAGAGTTTCGTATCCAAATGACCTAAATAGACATTGATGTAACTTTAGTAAGGAAAAAATTATCCTCAAGTGAATTAGAATTTTTATAAATAAATTATAGAACTTATTAACTATTTTAAGAAATATTACTGAATTAAAATTTATAATTGTTCGCACAATTTTCAGGATGTACTAGCTTTGAACGAAAAATTCAAAGAGCAAGGTATACTTCGCAAAAAGGCAATTTATTCAAGTTAAATTTTCCTTAAGCCAGGCTTTTCAAAGATCAAAATCTTATCA
>OY744533.1:89975714-89986133 GCA_963556195.1 Sepiola atlantica
ATAACTCAAAATTTGATGTGGAGCAATTCTTTTCTCTCTTAACGTTTTTGTATCTAACTTATTTTAAAAGTTCTTTGATGGCGGATGTGAATTCGCGTGGGCACACCCCCTAAATGGTAAAGTTATAAAAAAATAATGTGCCCATGTTACTCATCGGGTGGTTGAGGATATATATTCCTAATTTCATAATGATTGGTTCATAAAAAAATTAATTGATTAATTAAAAATTTTGTTATATATATGCACCCCCTATATAACATTTACAAAAAATGTGCCCATGTTACTCACCGTATTTTTAAACATATATTCTCCAAAATTCATGATGATCCATTCATTAGTTTAGGAGATTATCCTGTGCAGATATATAAATAAATACACAATATAGAGAAGAGATATAGTAAATTAGGTAGAGTGGAATTTTCCCATTAGAATTCGGGTAAGGCTATGTGTCCCGGCAGTGACATCACACAGATTGGAAGCTGCAAAGTCTTACAATGGTGAATGAGCAGGGTAGAGAGTTTTCTTTTGACTGAACCAACAGAGAGAGAGAGAGAGAGAGAGAGAAAGAGAGAGAGAGAGAGAGAAGTGGGTTTGGGTATTGAGTCCCGTGGAGCCCTAACGGCTATTTTTGGCTTGCACCTTCTGAATTTTGCAAAATTTTCAAAATGTTTGATTGTTTAGTGTTATTTATGTATAAATGAACACAAAAAATACTACTCGCATGAATCTAAAATTTTCACCCATTACGTCCCACCCCCTAATATAAGAAACAAAATCAAATCTTATATAAATAAAAAATATTGTCCGTCCGTCCGTCAGTCACAATTCTTTTTAAACATAATAAATACATTGCGGAATTTGTCTCCTTTCGAAATATCGGAGATATTAACTACTATTAGGAATGGAAAATATTGCATTAATAGTAAATAATAAACTCCCAACAAATAAAGCGGATGTCATGACCGGAAATCAAAACTGATCCCTTTAGATCTTAAAACATTACATTAACAAAATATTTTGAAGCTTTGGTGTAGTCATAATAATATAGCAACTTGCAGCCTGACACCGGGTATTTCCGACCGGTGCTAATTTGCCCGTAAAAGGCGACGAAATAAAAACACAGCAGACACACACTCGTCTTCTTTTTATTTCACTCTGGATAATATTAGATAAAAATCTTACGTCACGTGACGTCAGATTTATGATTTATTTCATGTTTCGAATCATGAATTCAAGCTGACAATACAAAAAATTAATTAATTAATGAATGGGTAAACATTGTTGTAGTAGTCCGAAACAATTAATTTTGCTTTCACTATGTATTGTATGTAGTTGTTTTACAATTATATAGTCCTGCCAGCCTAGCAAAATTATACGACCGGCGGGAGCATATATTTGCTAGTAACTCAAATTTCAAAAATTGCATCCGATAAAACCGCTCTGATGTCTCGTATATTAGTCGAAGATGTCCAGTGGTGAAGCATACAATAACTACTAAAATACACAACAAATATAGAGAAGACGAAGAAAGTCATATTTTTTTATAAAACCGAGGTAACAGTCTTCCAATAGACTTTGTTATATAAAGTTGGATTGGAAAGGTCCTGTTATCGAGTAACGTGCTAACATCAAATTATTGTATTAATTTTTTGGTGCTTGTGCTGTTCAGCGGCCATATTAAAAAAATATTTTTTATAAAAACAATATTATATACTTATTCAGCGTTATATTGTACTCACTGTACAAAAAAAGTAGAAAAAATTATCCACTAGAACTTTAATTACAAGTGTTTTCCATTCTGCGTATCATAACAGCGATTCGTTCACTAAGCCTCCATCTTCTTTCTTAAGAAGATTTCGAATTATCTGCCCTTGAAATCTTCTTAAGAAAGAAGATGGAGGCTTAGTGAACGAATCCCTGTTATGATACACAGAATGGAAAAATACTTGTAATTAAAGTTCTAGTGGATAATTTTTTCTACTTTTTTTGTACAGTGAGTACAATATAACGCTGAATAAGTATATAATATTGTTTTTATAAAAAAATATTTTTTTAATATGGCCGCTGAACAGCACAAGGACCAAATTTTTTCCTACGTAGGGAGATTTTGATTCCTGGCTTTGTTGACTGCCACAACCACCCCTCGCAATTTTACAACTGTGGAATCGGCTACGACATGCAGCTTCTTGATTGGCTTGTAAAATGCACCTTTCCACTCGAGAATAAGTTCAAAGATATCAAATTTGCTGAAAAGGCGTACAACGCGGCCGTGGTAAGTAGAGTTTACTTTCAATTATTATTATTTTATTTTTTGCTGATCTAATGATAAATTCATCTCTCTCTTTTTTTTTTAGCAGAACTCTTTACTGATTAGAAAACAAAAGATCAAATTTAACCTATAAAAAGATATGGTGATTATTTAAAAGTACACGGACATAAACAAGAGTTTTTATCATTTTAATATCATTTTTGGGGTGGGGGTACTCTTGGAAATTCGATGCATTTCAGTAAACAAGTAATTTGTTTTTATTATCTATATAATAATACGCTAAGGCATTTCATGTTCGTACGTACATTATCACCTTTCACGCATTAACAATAATGAGATCGTTTAATCAGCAAAAATGGTGATCAGTGATTAATCTGATGTCCCTAAGGTTGAGGAGAATTTTAGCCGACGCATGGACAACACTATTATTACGTAGTACTCATTCAGTAATATAAAACACTATTATTACGTAGTACTCATTCAGTAATATAAAACACTATTATTACGTAGTACTCATTTAGTTATATAAAACACTATTATTACGTAGTACTCATTCAGTAATATAAAATACTTGTTACATAGTACTCATTCAGTAACATAGAACACTATTAATACGTAGTACTCATTCTGTAATATAAAACACTATTATTACGTAGTACTCATTCTGTAATATAAAACACTATTATTACGTAGTACTCATTCAGTAATAGACAACACTATTATTACGTAGTACTCATTCAGTAATATACTACACTATTATTACGTAG
The DNA here is from genome assembly GCA_963556195.1 of Sepiola atlantica. Classification (NCBI taxonomy): domain Eukaryota; kingdom Metazoa; phylum Mollusca; class Cephalopoda; order Sepiida; family Sepiolidae; genus Sepiola; species Sepiola atlantica. The sequence continues at coordinate 89,978,751 of OY744533.1, forward strand.
TACTCATTCAGTAATATACAACACTATTATCACGTAGTACCTATTCAGTAATATACAACATTTATTACATAGTACTCATTCAGTAATATCAAACACTATTATTACGTAGTACTCATTCAGTAATATAAAACACTATTATTACGTAGTACTAATTCAGTAATATAAAACACTATTATTACGTAGTACTCATTCAGTAATATAAAACACTATTATTACGTAGTACTCATTCAGTAATATAAAACACTATTATTACGTAGTACTCATTCAGTAATATAAAACACTATTATTACATAATACTCATTCAGTAATATAAAACACTATTATTACGCAGTACTCATTCAGTAATATAAAACACTATTATTACGTAGTACTCATTCAGTAATATAAAACACTATTATTACGTATTACTCATTCAGTAATATAAAACACTATTATTACGTAGTACTCATTCAGTAATATAAAACACTATCATTACATAATACTCATTCAGTAATATAAAACACTATTATTACATAATACTCATTCAGTAATATAAAACACTATTTATACATAATACTCATTCAGTAATATAAAACACTATTATTACAGGTGTTTATCATCTCATGTTCTTATGCATAACAGCTGCATATAAACATCCTTATATCTGACATCTGTTTTTTTATTGTTCTCACACATAAACAAACAACCTGTTTAGTCCTTCTTCGTCTCTGAAGTAAAGAACCTCGTGAAGTCACGCAGAATTACGTTTGCCGAAGGATTCCGGCCAACTTGACCACGCGTGATTTTGGGTATATAAAAGGGCACGCGTTCCTCCCTTCTTTCTCTCTTTTCCCCTTGGCGTCTTGGGACGAACGCACACAAAGAACTCTCGTCGATTCCCCTCCCCTTCCACACTAGCTCGAACGAGCAGTGTGGAGGGAGAAAAAACGGTAATCCCTTTTTTTTTAAGCATCTTTGATTCAAAGGAACATTTCTTTAAGAATCTCTCTTAATCCAAACGAACTTTTTCCTTCACACATTCACCATTCACAAATTTGCCACACAAAAGACTTTCACCACGCATCGCATCGCACATATATTTACGCTTACAATTATGTTTGTTAAATAAATTGTTTCTGTTAAATATAAATGTTTTCCTTTTTATTAACTTTATAAAATGTATATTCTTATGTTGTTTAGCTTTCTCATTCCTTCGCTTTCTTTTTAATATAAGCTTAAGTAAAAATGTTTTCTTCTTTCTTTCTTTCTTTCTTTCTTTGTCTAAACCTCTTTATTTAATCTACACGTGGTCCGGTGGAGTTCAAAGCAGTAGGATGACATGCCGTTACAAAGGCATCTCTCTCACAACCTTATGGTCGGGGGATTTATTCACGCATAACCACTTGCCCGGCAATCCTTAGCCACTGTGGTTAATCCTTTGTTCTCTTTCGAATCTCTCGCCATTAACAACACTTCCATCCCGGCCATAAACCAAAATAAAATAATGTATTTGACTGCAACTTGAAAACAAGTAGTTTTCTCTTTAATTTTACTTACTATTATTGTTTGCTAATAAATTTGTCGGTACTCTTATGGATGACACATTATGTTTCTGTGACGTCGCGTCGTCAACGTTCGGGCAGGTTACAGAAACGCCCGAGAGTTTATGAGGCGGAAACTGTCACACGCTAAATTGAAAACTGGCAGCCGATAAATTACGACGAAGAAAACCAAAGTAAAATACATATATAAAAATAAAGAACGAACAAACCATAGCTAAACAACTGTTAGTAATTAGATGTTTACGTTTGTTTTTGTTTTTTTTGTCAAAGGAATCATTGTTAATCAAATGTTTTTAAATAAAATGTTTTTTTTTGTTTGTGCACCAGAAAGTTTCAAAAGATGATTTTGTTTGATTTGTTAAGCAAATGTTTTTCTGTTGTTTTTTTTTTAACTTTCTTTTTTTCAGTGTTTTTTTCTTTTTTTACATTTTTTTCAAAAAACTAATTCGGGAGATTCAACGAGCTGACAGAGATTATAGAAATTTATTTTGTTTATTGAACGCGATTAATTTCTTCCAAAAGTTATCGGCTGCTTGGTTAATAGTTTCATCGACCATCGGGCGATTCCGAGACCTGGCTGAACGTTGACGACGCGAAGTCACGGAAACATGGTGCGTCAGCTATAAGAGTACCAATTTCTCTTTAGATAACTCAAAAGTGTAAATATAGTTTGTAATTTTTCACATAACTTTCACAAGATATTTTCTTCTTTCAGAGTACTCTTGTGAGGAATGGCACTACCACTGCCTCTTACTATGCGACTATTCACACAGATGCGACTCTCGTTTTGTGTGACATTGTAGGTCAGTGTCTTTTTTATTTTATTTTTTTTAATTACGATATTGAGAGTGCGAAATACTACTCAAATGTTGTGCGATTCAACCATTAACATTTTTTTATTCACCTTAAATAAGGCACATTGCTACCAAGATGTAAGGGGCTACTATGATTAGGGGCCAGATTTATAGGGATCGTCCTAAGTGGGGAGTTGGACAGCAAGATGTTTGTTCACATCACATTTAAATTTTTGCATGTTGGTACAGTCGGGGAAATAGAGAGATCCGAGGAAAGAAGCTATTAGAGTAGAACATTTTCTTGCATCTGGGGACCTCTACAGTGAAGGGGCGGGATTTTGCTGCTAGTCAGGTTTTTCGGGAGTATTTACGTTGAGGGGGGGGGTACAAGTGAAGTAAGTTTTTCGGAGCATATTCCGTTGAAGTACTTGTAAAACAAGCACAGAGATGCAAACATTGCAGTGATGGGACAGGGGTTGGAGCTTGGTAGACAGTGCAATACCTATTAGAAAGACTCTTTTCTGTACTCTGTCCAAGAGAGAGAGAGAGAGAGAGAGAGAGAGAGAGAGAGAGAGAGACAGACAGACAGACAGACAGACAGACAGACAGACAGACAGACAGACAGGCAGGCAGAGACAAGTAATTGGTGCACGAGCCCAGATGTGGCTACAATATTGCACACATCGGTGAATGGTGGCTTTATAGAGATACAGGATACTATTAGGTGTGAGGAGTTTTCTAGCCTGGTAAAGGGAGCCCATCTTCTTTGCAGCTGACTTGATAGTATCTTCTATGTATTTATTCCAGTTCATGTTGACGGTGAATGTTAGACCAAGAAGTTTGAATGTTGGACTTTCGTGAAGGATGCTATCGGCTACGTACTTCGTCTGCTCTATATTGCTTTAATAACGACTGTTAAAAGTCCCAATGTTTTTTCCAGACGCCCAGTAAAGTACTGGCAAAAAAAGGACAAATTCCTCCAGTTTTGCTAATACAGCATCGTATCTTATTATAATAGAGATATGGAGTCTATCTGTAGCTGAGACTGCGTCACATTTCTAGAAAAAGGAGGATAAGATGGACCAGCAAACATGCATCGTGTGACCGCAAACATTTAATATTGTGTAAATGCATGAAAAGAGTTGTTCCGCATGATTTTCGCAAAGGAAAAATCCAAGACAATTGTAAGCAGAGATGCCATGATTCGAACGCTAAACATTGAACATACACAGCAAATGTTAAATAGTAATGGGTACGTTCGCTAGTATACCTCTGATAATTTGGATATGCAAACCAACGTTAACGTGTACACAGGAAGCTGGCGTCATGGGATCAGCGGGTGCGCTCAAATGCCACCTGAACCTGCTGTGGATAAAAGCAGACGTGACGTCACATGGGCCAAAGAGAGAGGGAGCAAAAGAAGTAAGCTGTTCGATCAGAAGCTTTGGGGTGCAAAAACCTAAATTTAGAAATGTCCTGTTAAAATGTGGTTAACAAGTAATTACCGACCTCTCTCAGTCTTACACCCCCCTCTCTATTCGACCCCACTTGTCAGTTATTTAGAACAGACGATCCAAGGCGAATAAACGTTTACTTGTCTTTAACTGTTGTCTCGACTTGGTTCTTTTTTGGAGTATGAACGAACTTGCAGGAACAAGCAGCTAACAAGGTACATTTATCAACTTGCATGTATTTTTATTTCATTGTGACTTACGAGACATTAGACCTCCCCTTAAAGGGGAGCTATATGCAACGCAAATAACTTTTACAACTGAGCCATTTGTCGGCCTTATCTGTTACTAATGGAGATTTGGCATTTGTCTGCCTGAAGCCGAAACTATACTATTACTTTTATTAATTGTACTAACCTTTAATGCTAAATCAGTTTACTATACTATTTAAGACTAATGTACTATCTTTCAATGCTCAATTCGGGAGAGGGGGGGTAGTGTAGTATCTGTTCTGTTGTCATAAGACTATTCACCCAGGCATTATCTCCTTATTTAGCAGGAGGTAGTGTATTATCTGTTCTATTGTCATGAGACCATCTCCCGAGGCATTATCTCCTTATTAAGCGGAGAGGGTAGTGTAGTATCAGTTCTGTTATAATAAGGCTATCCTCCCAGACATTACCTTCTCCTTTATAGTGTATTTATTTACTCCTCTGCAGGAGTTAGGCACAAGGCCAGTTTTATCTTACTCCCACAAGTAAGATGTGACCACAGCTTGGGTCGAGTAAGTGGGGTTAAAAGCCAGCGCTCGAGAGGTGAGCACTCTGGCCATTTAAAAATTGCCTGGGCAGCCCCGTCGGCATTCCCCGGTAGGGGCGCCTCAAGCAGTAAGCAATAAACTTACTCCTCCCCAAAGAGGGGAGGCAAAGCCTGGGAGGGTGGACCTCCTAGAACTGCACAGGACAAACCCACAGACAGGTGGAATCAAGTACCGAAGGACAAGACGACACCCGTCTATAGGGGTGCAGTATCCATCGGAACAGATACTACACTTACTTCCTAGCGTGTGCCAGGTAACTTTATAGTGTATGTGAACACGAACTTCTCACAATCGGCTGTTAATTAGAAAAATCAAAATTTACATTATATATCTTTGCTAATAATAATAATAATAATAATGATACGTTTTGAAGAGGAATGTGTTTGTTGCATAAAATATAATTTTTTTTTTAAATTTATTTATTTTTTTTTTTTGTATATAGAGAAAATCGGACAGAGAGCCTACGTGGGTAAAGTGTGTATGGATCGGAATGACGAGTTTGACTACAAAGAGACAACTGAAGAATCGTTACAAGAAACTGAAAGGTAAATTCTCCATCCGATTGTTTCCCCGAACGCACAAATCTCTTACCCATTCATTCCAAATCCATAGGTGAGGAGGCCTTACTGGTGGCCTAATGGTTACGGATGAAGACAGTGCAATCGGCACAGCTGGGTTCAAACGCAGTCGAATCTATTAATTCACTTCTGTACTGAATATCATTGGAAAGTGATTAATGTCTGTGTAAAAAGTCAGTCATCACAACAGGCGACACATGAGAACGTTACAAGCTTCACTCCGAAATATCTATAATCTGTCTCTCTCTATATATATATATCTATCTATCATCGCTCATGGACGGCGGCACCGGGGGGGGGGGGCAGGGGAGGGAGCTCAAGCACCCCCCCCCCACACTTTACGGTCATCAATAATGAAGTTATATATGTATGTGTTTAACCGGCCCCCCCCCCCCCACTTTTAGGAGAGCCCTCCCCCCACACTTTTATAACCGTCCCGCCGGCCCTGTCTCTATATATCTATCTATCATCTATATAATCTCTCTATATATATATCTATCTATAATCTCTCTCTATATATATATATATCTATCTATAATATCTCTCTCTATATATATATCTATCTATAATCTCTCTCTATATATATCTATCTATAATCTCTCTATATATATCTATGATCTCTCTCTATATATCTATGATCTCTCTCTCTCTCTCTATATATATATATATATAATCTATCTCTATATATCTATGATCTCTCTCTCTCTCTATATATATATATATAATCTATCTCTATATATCTATCTATAATCTCTCTATCATCTCTCTCTCTCCCTATATATATATATATATAATCTATCTCTATCTATAATCTCTCTATCATCTCTCTCTCTCTATATATATATATATATATATATAATCTATCTCTATCTATAATCTCTCTATCATCTCTCTCTCTCTATATATATATATATATATATATATAATCTCTCTCTATCTATAATCTCTCTATCATCTCTCTCTCTCTATATATATATATATATAAATATATATATAATCTATCTCTATCTATCCATCTATAATCTCTCTATCATCTCTCTCTCATCTCTCTATCATCTCTCTCTCTCTCTCTAATCTCTCTATCATCTCTCTCTCTCTCTCTAATCTCTCTATCATCTCTCTCTCTCTCTCTCTAATCTCTCTCTCTCTCTCTCTATATATATATATATATATATATATATATATATATATATATATATAATCTATCTCTATCTATCTATCTATAAGCTCTCTATCATCTCTCTCTCTCTCTATCTATCTATAATCTCTCTATCATCTCTCTCTCTCTCTATCTATCTATAATCTCTCTATCATCTCTCTCTCTCTCTATATATATATATATATAATCTATCTCTATATATCTATCTATAATCTCTCTATCATCTCTCTCTCTCTCTCTATATATATATATATATATATATATATATATATTAATATATCTCTATATATCTATCTATAATCTCTCTATCATCTCTCTCTCTCTCTATATATATATATATATATATATATATATAATCTATCTCTATATATCTATCTATAATCTCTCTATCATCTCTCTCTCTATATATATATATATATATATATATAATCTATCTCTATATATCTATCTATAATCTCTCTATCATCTCTCTCTCTCTCTCTATATATATATATATAATCTATCTATATATCTATCTATAATCTCTCTATCATCTCTCTCTCTCTATATATATATATATATATATATATATATATATAATCTATCTATATATCTATCTATAATCTCTCTATCATCTCTCTCTCTCTCTATATATATATATATATATATATATAATCTATCTATATATCTATCTATAATCTCTCTATCATCTCTCTCTCTCTATATATATATATATATATATATATACATATATATATATATAATCTATCTCTATATATCTATCTATAATCTCTCTATCATCTCTCTCTCTCTCTCTCTCTATATATATATATATATATATAATCTATCTCTATATATCTATCTATAATCTCTATCATCTCTCTCTCTATATATATATATAATCCCTCTCTCTATCTATAATCTCTCTATATATATAACTTTCCCTCTCTCTATCTATAATCTCTCTCTCTCAGAGGCAGACTAAGCATACCTAACATCATGGCGTTTTAAGAGACTTGAATGTTCATCGCACCCTCTGCCATGGGGAGGGGAGACACAAC